>JAOXJM010000071.1:14150099-14165351 GCA_026413425.1 Tringa solitaria
GCAGCACAGACTATGCAGGTTGTCATCTGAGAGAAAACATCCAAATCCTCCTGTTGTGTTTATCAACTTAAAATCCTTTCATCAATTAACCTCCAGAGGTGCTCAAAAAAGTTGCTATTCCTTCAGTTAAATGCCTGCTGCTTCAGCTGATTTATCACATTACAAAGACCTGCACTGCATTGGTGTTTGCAGGGAAATTGTATTAAGAAGGCAGATTCATTTGCATGACGCTCGCTGAGATTTTTTTTTAGTTCTCTTTACCTTTAGAGAAATATTTTGTTTGATCCACGTATTTAGTTTTGGTGAGACAAGAAGACTGTCAACCTCTGCACACTAAACCGTATAGTACATTAATTCAGAGAAAGGCCCAGAATACACTAAACAATCATTTTGCTTTAGCTCAAATGTCTCAACTCACTTTGTCATCGTAGAGGCCACGAGAGGCAAAACCAGAGAGGTAGGTCTAGTGCAGAACTCCTTGTCAGCCCATCTTTGTTGGTAGATCCACACACATAGTCATCCAAAGCCAAAATGAGCTCAGGTCACAGAAGTCAGGGAAGACACTATGTAAGATGCCCGCCCAGCAGCAGGGTATAAATCAAGGATTAAAACAACCACCTCCAGCTTCAACTGTCAGACGAAACTTCTCTTCCTAATTTACTCCCTGGCCTTCCGGGACCACCTGGTTCTCACTCTTATCTCCAGACCCTGAACACATATTATGCTTTCGAACCTCTGCTTTATCACCAGCACCAAGCTCATCTCTTGTGAAGACTGTGTCCAACAAAACCCTCTCCAGGTGTTGCCTTCAGGTGAAGGGCTTACTTTTACAATTGCCAGTAGACAGTAGGTGAATATCTAGTCAAAACCACTTTGGCCTGACAACACATCCTCCCTGTCCTCAGGCATTGTTGTCAAAGGTATTATAGTCAACAAACCACACAAAATCCAGTATTCCCACAACTTAGAAAACCTGGAGGCTACTTAGTGTAAATATCATTGTTTCCCTGGTACATTTAAATGCCTCGAAGTCTGATCACTACTTAACATCATATAGTGCCAACAACTGCAGTGCTTTCCCATCGGCTGCCAACAAGTCGAAGGGAGCAGGCAATCCAGAGGCAGTCAAAGGATAAATGGCTAAACAAACCCAATTATTCTATTCAAATAAAGTAATAAGATGACATCTACATTATATGGAACAGTGAAGAATCTGGTTAAGGCAGCCATTACAGCCACCCAGTGTCCAGTTTCATTTTGTTTGTATACTTTTTCAGCAACTAAAGAACAAAGTGATGGTAAGAGCCCCAGCATATCCAAAACTTCTATGAGATGAGAACTGCTTTTCATGACCAAACTAGACTGAATTCCATCACTCTTGGGTTACAAGGAACAAGCAGAAGCAATCAAAGATCCTTTTTGAACTCAATGTCTCTTTGTTATTGAAGCATTTACTAAATGCATAGATATTCTTACCCTGGTTAGCAGTGGCTAAGCTAGACAAGAGCTGGAAGCCCCCAGCACCAGTACTGGTGTGCAGCTGAAGCACCCTGACTGCTGCAGGAGCAAGAGGAAACACCTCATTTTTGGACCAACCATCATGGAAATGGCTGGTTTTAGCATTATCTTCGTGTGTTTATAGGTGCCTGGTTCACATCTGCCCCACCTGACACACTGGAAGCTACAGGAGTTGCTCTGTTACCTCTTCAGTGATTTGCAATTCCCAGGTACTCTACAACTCAAATAGAACAGCAATGTAGGTCTTCTACAGAGCAACAGTTCTCCCTGAGAAGTAATTCACCCTAACACTGGTTGGAAATCTACCTCTGACCTCATTAGGAACAATATTCTAATATAATTTCACCTTTGAGCTGAAATTGCCTGCTGCAGTTCTTGTTCAACCTATCCAGAAAAGTACTGAGGACTCCAAACTCCACTTGATCTCAGTAACACACACTTTCCTGCCCCTCACCCCCCCTCCATCTAACATTATACTACAAATAAATAAACAATTATAACAGGAATACTAAGGTATTCAGCAAATGTTCAATATTAGATGTAATTAAATATTTACTCCTGAAGCTAGACTGGAGCTCGCACTGTGCATTTAAAAAAAATAATTATTTGCATTACAATAGCACCTGGGAACCTAGTCAAAAATAGGACCCTCTTGTACAAGAGCCGATCGAAAAAGTCTCTGAAAAGCTTTTACACTAAAAACAACTGTGTGGTAATTTCAACTACTTTTCAACAACTTACATTTCAGGTCTGAGCTCCCAGTGTTCAGCTGCATGAGACAGTAAATATATTCTTACTCTGAGCACCCTGTACATAAATTAAAAGCACAAGGAATCTGTGCATCACTGGCCAGCTCTTACCTATCTTAATTCTTCTGTTTCACATAAAACAGCAAAGCAGAGACCAGTGAAGTGCTTTTGGCAAATAAATTGCCATCGTAACATTGTATCTATCATTTACATGTATAAAAAAATTTCTGTTCAGGAATTTCAACACTAAATCAATTTTTTTTTGTTTTAGACCTCTTCAATTCTGAAGAGATCTGAAGCAGTAGGTTTTGTGATTAATTATATGTCTGTTGCAACATGGTGTTTACTTACAAAACACTCTGGGCCACACCGGTGATTAACTGTTCTTTTTCTTATGTCTGAACAACAATTACAACCAAATACACTCTAAGTTCCAGACAAGGACATACACAAAGGTAAAACATGAAGCCACCCCTAAATTGCGCATGTTTCAACTGATGCTGAGTTAGAGAACGTGGAGATAACAGGTTGGAAATAAAAAAAAAAAAAGTCATACAAAATAAACCCCAAGATGCGTGTGCACTGTCTTCTCATAATTGTGCAGATCATTTTAAAAATATGAATACGAAAATGTATCCCAGCTTCTGTAGTTCTAAAGAAACAACCTGTGACCAATAAATCAGAAAGCTGGGTATCTTGTGCTTACTATCTTAGTCTGCCAAACAATTATGCAGTGAAATGTTCTAATTGCACTTTGATTTTAATGTTAAAACCCATTTCCATAATTTCAGTGGATCTTTACAACACCGTTTAATATTTGCCAATGAAGCAAATGAGCTGCAAGTAACATTCACAGATGGTTCATGTTTTCCATTAAGTCTGCAAGCTAAGATTTTCTTTGTTTACCAAAAAAAAAAAAAAAAAGGAAATGCTTTGGAAAAGTACCATGAACTGGAAGCTTACTCAGATCAGCAAGTGGCAGCCTGAATGCCTCTCAACACCTACAGGTGAACAAGAGCTCCATCACTAAGGTAACATATATTTTTCTCACAGGGGAAAATATAACCTTGGTCAATTAAAGAGTTTTGTTAACAAACACGTGCTACTTTCTAAGTCTGGGGTGCAACTGGGTTATGCTTAGGGCTAATGAACCAGAGCACTTCAGACTAACCTGGTAAGAGGGAAACAAAGCTCGTTCCTCATGTGATCATACCACCTTTCTCACTTTCTCCTATGATCTGCTTGAGATTAGGGAAACAATCCTCCCAAAGGCTTTGTCTGTTTCTGCAAGAAACATTTATATCAGCATAAATCCACTCTTGTCACCTCAGAAATGTCATAAAAGGGCTATCACATTGTTAAAATAATTAACCCCTTAAACAGATATTTCAAAGAAAAATATCTATCTTTTTTCCAACTAGTTTCTACTAAACTTATTTATACAGCAAGTTTTCAGCATTACACTATTTGAAGTGGCATCATTCTGACATACTAACTAGTTTAAATTATATTGACCCAGGGTTTCCACAGCAGCTATTGATTGATCACACTATGAATCGAGCAGAAAAGGAGAAGAAAGGTCAAAACAATGATGATCTTAAAGCTGTGCTTTTGTTCAAGTGTCTACCCTATATGGGAATACTATCTCCAGCCCCTAGCTTATTGTGCCATTAAAAAGTGGCAAAATACAGAAATGTAAATACAACCATCTGACACAACAGAGGAAAGTTGAACAACTTTAAGAGAACTGAATGTAAATTCTGTTAATTCCTTACTGGCAAGAGGTCATAGCAATTCAACCAGTTTTGACCTGCTCTGGTTTATAATTTATGCTCCGATATTAACACAATGCTGGGAGTGAAAGCATTTTTATTTCAACTTCCTATTTTTGTGCAACTCTATTTTTGACCTAAATATTAAAGAACAAAAAAATAAAGGGGGGGAGGAGGTGGAACAGAAGAAATGGATGCACATATTTTAGGGAAGGGCAGGGCAAGGTGATTCTGCCAAACTCAGAGCACTGAACTTCTGTTCCAGTCTGGGGAACCTGGCCTTCTGCCATGGGGCTCTGAAGTGATTCTTTAGAAAGAAATTCTTCTCAATAACTCGTTCACTTTGAACTAATAGCTATATACAAGCAGAACTAACAGTTCTGCATCACAGAACGTTTAAGCTGTAATATAACAAGCAAGAACATCATGATGGTTGTTTACCACTAATGCAAACTGCTGTTGAAGTACTATATTTCTGAGCACTCACTCTGGTTGGATAAGCATCCTAAACACTCGATTAAAGTTACTGGGCACAGTCACCAATTAAGCTTCTTTACACAAAACTGAAGCTTTTTTTTTTTTCGCCATTCAATAATGCTCAAGTTTTAGGCTAGAAGTGATTGTATTTTTTGAAATTATTTATGTTTAAAGGTCTCTCTGACATCTTAAGCAAGAAAAAGAAAATAAAAGCTAACTGGTTCTGTGATCAGAGGAACTAATTTCCTGTTTTCAAAAGCTCCAATTGAGCTGTGCAAACTCTCAATTTCTGCAGAGTAAGTCTAATTTTGGGGATGTATCAGAATTAGACAGCACAAGCGCAGCATGTTCAGCTGATACATCTTGGAATTAAGTCTGCTGCATAGAGATACATGTGCTTTCGGAAAGCACCAGGCTTACAACAACTATCTTAAAAGCACAATGACCTTAACCTGGCTCCTGTACATTTACAAATCCTGCACATGATAAAGTACTTAAAATTCACCCCACAAACGTTTCTGGAAAAAAAGGTGGACATAAACCCTCAGATACAGACACTCTTAACCCCAGGGGCAGCATAAATTCTGTGCTGCTCTTCTCCACTATATTTTTAGTGCCTGTGCAAATACTCTTTACCTTCAAATGAAACACGTGCAATGAAACTGCAAAACCGTATCAGGAAGTACTGGTTCCTTGCATCACTTCAGACAATTGAAAATCACAGCAGCTCAGAGATTGCCTATTATTTTTTTCTCCTAAACACCATATGAAGAACTGTGAAGACACACTGCTGATGATCCTATAGTCTGGTCCCAAATCACCAGTGAGGCACAGTAACTTAGAGTCCTATTTTCCTGCTGCGTTGATAGGTCTATCTGAATATGAGGCACTTATGCCGTGATGGCTTACATTGAAAGCATATATTTGTGTGATTGCATCATGTTTCCCATCCACACTTCCTCTGTCTGTAGCTTGTAAGTGATGATCACCTTCCATCAACAGAGAAAGAGAGGCCAGGATTACTGAGGACCAGTGAGTGACATAATGAGCCTCTCCCAGAGTACACTTATGGCCAGATAGTTTAGCCTGTAGTCCAGCGTCTCTCTAGGAAATTACTTCTTTATTTTAATACAGACATTTCTTCTACATCTGCTGTTAACATTCCTTTCAGAGAATAGTGACTAGGTATCACGTAAAAGACACAAACATTACAGGACAAACCCCAGCTGCTCCCACTGAATTAGGGGAGAGATTGAGAGCCACTCAAATACAAACAGAGCAACCAGACCAGCGGTTTGGAGGAAATTTTGAAACCTTTTCTTCCATCAGGGGGGTAGCACATGTACGTGCACGCTCTTTTTTCTTCTAAGAGACTGCAGTACCTGCTCTAAGGGTATTTTCTTTGCAACTTGCACTTCTGTTGCTGGCTATAAGAGTTTGCTTCACAAATGAGGAAACTTTTCTCCTAATGCAGGGACACAGCTGCTCTTCCTTAATGCTCCCCTTTCCCTCTTAGTTCACAGCTTTTGGTTTTTGACCTCGCAGCCCTTTTAAACAACTTCAGTGAAGTGGAGTCTGCTTAATTGGCACCTCCCCGTGAAAGCAGAAAAAGCCAATTAAGTGTTTGTACTCCAATTTATGTGAGTTCTTGAGCCAAGCTATCAGCTGAAGTTTCTAATCAAGTAACAAGGAAGTGATGTATCTTCAGCTGACACTCCCCACAATCAGAGCAGGTTTGTTACAGTAATACTTGCTCACTTCTGTTGAAGGAGCCTGCATCACAAACAGGTAGAGTAGGAGTTATTGACTCACTAAAACTACTATTTTAATAACACACACGTTGCAAGAGGCAGCTATTAAGAGCAAGATTAAGTGCTGGTTGCCTGCCTGGCACAGCAGCTCTGCCCTGCTGCTAAGGAAAGGACCTGAACAAACAACAAAACCTCTTTATTGAAGCTGATCCAAATAGACATCCTGTGACAGGGGTTTGTGCCTGAGCACATTGCATAGCAGAGCAGCATGAGGCGCAGATACCACATACCCCCCAAATCTGACTTAAATCCTAGATAAGAGTTTGCTTTGTACCCTGTACTCCTCAGTTCTGCTTTTGAGGGCTACACTGCAGCATTGTACTTTACTGCCAGCTCACCATATATAAACACACCACCTATTTTTAAGGCCTACAGATATATTGATAGCCTCATATCCTTTTTCTTCCCCTCAAGTATTCATGGAAGTTCACATATAATATTTGTATTTAGCTTTTGTTTTATATAAGCTTTACATGCCATTAGCATTAGTTAACTAAATTGCTTAAAAAACAACAGTTTTCAATTACTGCATCTTTCTCAGTCAAATGCTTTGTTTTCCTCTTGCCTACATTAACTTTCCCCATAGCCTTCCTGTTCCCAGTCTCACAACCCCTTTCCCTATTTCTCTAGGCCAATCTATCGTATTTTATGATACCTGCTTTTCTCAAAGCACTCCTGCACTACCACCACAGTGGCCCCTGTGTGGCAGGTTCACCTCAGCCACTGCCAGATGCCCTCCCAGCCACTTTCTCAATCCCCTCCTCAATAGGACAGCGGGGATGGAAGCACAAGAAAGCTCATCATTTGAGATGAAGTGAGATCACTTACCATTTACCATCCCAGGAAAAACAGACTCAACTTGGACAGAAAAGTGTATTGTAATTGGCAAGAAATCAAATTGAGTTGGATGGTAAGAAACAAAAACAAAAATTAAAAAACCTTACCCCTCACACTCTCCTTTTTCCTAAGCTCAACCCAATTCTTCATCTCCCAAATCCTCTACCTCCTCCCTATTCAGGGACCGACTCTAAGACTCTAAGATTTTTTTCATCTGCTTCTACAAAAGTTGAAGAGTAGAACAAGCATAGACTTGGTTGTATTAAGTAACACTCACCCCTATGATTTTTTTTCTTGAAGCACAAATCTCATCACAGCCAAAAAAATTTTGTCCCAGAAGAGAGGAATGCATTCTGACTCCCATGGCTTCCTCACACCTGAGAAAAGACTTTCCACCCACCATGCTACTCACAGGAGCAGAACCACTTCTGCACCTGTAAGTCCTCTCCTTAATGCCTGGATCCTCACCAGCAGCTTTTCTTCATCAGGAGACCCCCCCTGAAAAGTGCCTGGGAGATGAAAAACAGGTGCAGCTACTTCCAGGCTTTTATCTTACTGCCTGGCCAATAGCAAAATGAGCACTGGTAAGGGAGGAAAAAGTCAAAACAAACACCAGGAAAAGAGAAAATTCAAGACTTGAAAACTGCCTTTTTTTCTGTTTCAAAATAATTTCAAAAGAAGAGATTTACATGCAGCATAACCCTGATTCCAGTATAAGACAGTGTCCAGATACTTCAATTAATATAATTACAAGTGTATCCTTTGAGCTGGACTCCACGGGTGAAGCAATTCTCTCATTTACTGTCTCTATAATAAAATAAAATAAAATAAAATAAAATAAAATAAAATAGCAGCTCATTGTATCTGAGTGATAGTCTGTGGCTCCAAACATTTTTAGGTTATTGCATTTTACATGAATATATTTCAGTATTCTTATAACAGAACTGAAGAGCATGCCCAGAATGTGAGATGTACTATAACAAAACTTGAGTATACAACAAGTCCTTGAGTACTGGCACCTTGGCTGAAGAGCTTTTGTGTTTTAAGGAATATTCTTTTCTATAAAGCAGCTGCAGGTAATCAGCTGGTGACCTGTTTCTGATACACAGTCTCCTGTGTTACCCAGCATCATTTAAAGCACCACATAATTGAAATAAGAAACTGGGGGCAAGAATATATGATAAAACCTACTACTGAGCCAGGCAAATGACAGAAGAATGATTTTTTTATTATTATTTTTAATGCTAAGCCTATTTAAAAAAACATATATCTAAGTCTTCTGGCTTTCAAGTTGGAATATTTAGTTTAAACCAGTGAAATGTTCTACTTCTGGGCTCTCTTTTCAATAGCAGTTACTGAACCGGAGGGTCTCTGGAAGAAATTTTTTTTGTAGTGCACATGGGCTTAGAGACAGCATACAGGTGATTCTTCTGCAAAGGCCCGAGAGCTACACTTTCTGTTAGCAATGCCTCGCCCTATTTTAGGAGGATAGACTGTGATTCGTGCATGTGCAGGATGGGAAAAAGACTGGTTTAAAGTTTCTTCATTTATAAATTTCATTTTAGGGCTTTCTACAAAAAAGACATTTTTGCCTTTTATCTTGGGGGTAGGGAGAGGACAGCTTTGTTGACTGCTCTTACAGATACTTCTTTATAGTATAAGTGCAGTATGCAGAGGGAGCACCTCTGGGTTGTTTTTTTTTTCCCAGTTCTTGAAATATTGCTGGTGCAAATGGAGTTGGCAAAAGCTTGGAAAAATGTAGTACCATTCAAGGAGGCAAATACAAGTTTGTTTTTTCCTGTGCCATTATAGCAAAGTACATTTTTTTTCAAAAGTTAACAGTGATATTCTAGTACTTTATATAATGTATATGCCAATGAGGTAGGTTGGTGTAGGACAGGAATATGTACACCTGGAGCCCTTGACTGTGTTGATGAGGTTACTAGAGATGCAATCCTGCTGATTTTCCATCAACAGAATAACCATGATTTCTAACATCATGCAAGGCTGTCTCAACCCAGATGGGAGAGGAGCTACTCCATGTTTCCTGCAAGAAGAGATATAAACTGTAGCCTACCAATCTGCCAGTAATTTAAAAAAAAAAAAATTTGTGCTTTAAACTGAGGTTGTTTTAAGTGGCCTCTACCCAGCAGAGCCAGTACTGCAGAGGCTAAATGGCTCTTATTGGCATATACAAATTTTAGGTGTACTGAGCTAAATGCACTTATGTGAAGTCAATGGCTGAATAAACCCAGATTTGTTCAGGGTAGACCACCTAGACATGCCAGGTCCTATAGGCAAAGAATCACAGCTAAATATTACAGAAACTGTATAAAACATACTTTACTGACTGTCTTTGGCCATTACTGACTAGATTCAGCCGAGGGTTGGGGGGGGGAGAGGCCAGCATCTGCATTTGAGGGAAGTAGCCAGGAATTTTGTTACTTATGAATTAAGGTTTTAAAACCAGCTTAGACCAGCCAAGAAGAATTATTTAATCTGAATTCTTACTAAATTAGGTGCTTAAGATGTGCAGGAAAAGCAGCATGGCAGGAGACCCTGTGATTCCTCTATACCCCCATTTTTTGTTTCTTCATATTTAAAGTACTTAATTAATCTATACAGAGTTTTTAATACAATACAGTTGATTAACGCTAGTAATTTCAGTGCCTTTTTAATATAACAAATCTCTTCTGAGAAATATTCCCAGTTAATGATCTGTGTCATTTTTTAAAGTTTGCCTTCTAACTAATTTTAGTGGAAATATCATTAAATTCTTCATTATACTTATTTATAGCAAGGGCTGAATTGGATTTTAGATGTTATGATTTTGCCATAATAAAGACCTACAACTCTCAAAACTGCTTTTAGAGCTTTGATATGAAGTTTTGGAACTAAGAGTAGCTTTTAAAAGCAGTGGGGAGGAAGAGAAGGTTTTTGTGATATTTGAGGCCAGCTAAGTATTGCAAGAAAATGCCGTTTGGTGCTGGTCCACACACCTCTGCAAAACCTCCTACCCCTCTCCTCCTGCAGCTCATTTCAGTCCTTGCACCACAGCATCCCACTTCCCACAACCACCAGGCCTGTTGTGTTGAGGCTGAGCTCTAAACCCCTGGCACTGAAAGGGTGGAGACAAGAAAAACTCACCCCTTCTTTGGGGTGAGTGAGTGTACTGGCATTTCTCTGCTCTTTCCCTATAGCCAATTTGTTATCTCTTCTTTCCTCTGCTTCGCATGCAAGGTTACGTTTGCTGCATCCCACCTCACCAACCAGGGGAGAAGGGTCATTTCTCCAGTGTGCCCCGAGGCTCCTTGCTGTGCTCGTGCCAGCCAAGGGTGGAGTGGCACAAGACATCACAAAGCATTTCATCTAGAGATTAAAAATCAAACCCCACTAAGACTTCCCTCAGGGGAGCCAAGCTCCAGGGAGCTCTGTGTTGCACAGACAGGGTTTAACTGGCGGCCACAAGAAGGCATTGCCCAGCCAGACCCTGCCTTAGTATGGAGAAGTGAGATAAAAGGGAAGCGGTGGGGCAGAGGGCAGGCAATCATGTGTTTCCACTATAACTTTTAGCAACTGCCTATCCCCTAAGCTGAGAAGCTTCTGTTTTTCCAATTGGCTCAGAAATAAGGCAAAAATAACCATATTCCAACTGTATATTTTTCTAATAACATTGTTTTCACCAACTCTACTGTAAATCATAGAATCGTCTAGGTTGGAAGGGACCTTAAAGATCATCTATTCCAATCATCAACCTAACTCTGACAAAAAAATAAATAAGAAATAGGAATAAAAATCACTAAACCATATTCCTGAGGACCATGTCACAATGTAAATATTGGTCTCTACTCTGCTTTTTAAACAGAAGTGCTGTGGTTTTTTTTTTCCTTTATTTTTGTACACAGAGATCTTTTTCTATTCCTGGGCAAAGCAAATCCTGGGGGCAAACAGGTGGTTGTGCCTCAGAGCAGTAAGGGTAGTGGCAGGCAGCAGCACCACAAGCATCATCGTGTCCCTTCCACTTGTGAGCTCCACTGGAACAAAGAGATCACAGCATGGACCTCAGTAATAGGAACCACAATATGTTTTATCAATGGCTTTGATCCTGCAGGGTTACACAGCTCCTCCTGACAGAAGGTGGAGGAGGGCTGTTCTGCACTCTTGGTTGCCATGGGGGATGCAGCTTGACTCCTTTGCTCCCCCAGGACATCCCAAAACATCCACGTCCCCAGGCATCACCTGCACAGTTACCTTGGCTTCCTCTACACTTCAAGGGCTCTTCTCATTGTCTTCATTTCTGGCCTCTTTTTTGAGAGGCAGTGTACTCCTGCTGGTGGGAAGCTGGGCACACATTGGGTAGGAGAGGTTGCTCAGGGTTTGCTTCAAACCCCTGTGGTGATGCAGGATGTGCCAGCTCAGCCTCTCTCACAAGGTGCTGGCCAAACTCAAGAGGTCTTGCACCCTCTATTAATCAAACCACGGTGGAAGTGGAGACTAAGCTCGGCCTGTGGTCAAAAAACATCAGGAATGTCCATCAGACAGTGCCCTGTGCTTATGCAGAGGCCTGCACAGTCACAGTTGTGTGGCAACTGTAGCTGTGGTGGCCTGTACGAATGTACACCATCACCACATGAATTATGCAGTTCTTCGCATGTAAAATACTAAGCATATTTATGCATATTTCTTTACTTCTTTTCACTTTACAGGACATAGCATGATGTTTTTCTCATCATTATATTAGACCTTGAATTAAGGCAAGTTCCTTTTTAGGGGGTTAGAGATTGGTTGGTTGTTTTTTTTTAATTGCTACTTTTAAATTCTAGTGAAACAACGAGTAAACAAATAAAAAATTCATTAGAGAGAGGCAGCTCAACTTAGATGAAAGTTTTACGGCATATAGCTCTGCTTTCAAAAGCAGAAAATCCAGTCACCGGGTCATTAGCACAGCATGCAGCACCACAGAAATGAGGAACATTAGAACTTGTGTCGTTTGCAAGATTTACTAATATTTCAGTGTCTTAACAGCAATGTTTCAGCTTAAAAGCTTCCCAAAAGGCACTTAAACATTTAAAATACCAGATCCAAATGGCTATGGATGCATTTACTCATTACAAGCATATTTAAAACAATGCATTTGGGCTGGTTTGTGACAACTTTGGGGCTACTGTGGGAAGGCAGGGGGAGGGCACGAGGAATATTCGGTCCTTATTTCGCCCCTTCACAAGGGCAGCCAGAGCATGTCTGCTCTTGAGCATGTGTGGAACGACCGCTGCAGTGCCAGAGGTGCTCGTGGGAGTCGTTGCATGTACAGATTACATTTTAGTGTTTGACTGTGAAGATTCCCCTGAAGAAGCTAATGCTGATTATGATCCTAGCTTGATAGCTTTGCTTCTTTGAACATGTCAAGTTAATTTCATGCTGAATAAGGAGAAAACTTATGCCTGTCACAGTGCTATATATCAGTCAGGGGCTAAGAACAAAGGCTTTAAAACCCAACTGACTAGGTTTGCACATGGCTTGGCTGCAAAAAGTGAAATTCAAGTGTCTTTGTGCTTTTCACAACATAGATGAACTTTCCTTTGGAAGAGAAGACGGCTACAGAGGGGCCCCCGTTACCAGGTGAAATGGCTTTGCATTATGCTCTTCAGCACTGTTTGAGGCACTCTCTGGACAGAAAGGCTCTGCAGGTGTGTTGAGGGCTGCTCCTGCATGGCCATCCCCTTTTCCCAGGTCTCTCTTGAGAGATACCTACTGTAGTTAGTTACCAACGAGCCCAAAGAGACTCTTCCCCTTTAAAGTCAGGTTAATGTGTTAAGAGAGCACGAATCTTTGGGGGCTTCTTTAGTCTTTTATTTGTTTGGTTGGTTTTTTTCCCAGCTCCAGACTCTGTTATGCTTTTTAAACCTTTACTTGCTGTTTGATCTTCTCCAGTTTCTCCTGTTTAATATTAGGAATTGTAAAAAGAGTCTTTAAAAGGAAAAACAACAAAAAACCCTACTGAGTTATTTAAGTAAACTGCTTCTCCTGGATCAGATATATAAATAAAGTTTCAGAAACCTTCATAAGCTGCACTGTAGGAATGCAATTACTACTGAAAGCAGTACAAGTTGCGATCTTTTAGAAATAAGCTTTCAAACTTTAGTAATACCTCCAGTAAAGCCATCTTAGTTACAAGCAACTCCACATATAAGGGAGAGTCCCAGAAGTTTTTGCAGATGCCCGTCATAAGGAAATTTCCCAAACCTATGCATGGCGCATCTTGAGACTTTTTCAGTTGTAAGCTATACTTTCTGAAAGATGAATGGTGGGTTGTAAATGAGGGCATGGCATTGAACACTTCATTAATAATAAAAAGTCTTCCGGATTGTTTGCTATTATTTCTCTAAACTTCCTGACAAGACTCTCAGTTTCCCCCTCCTACATAAGCCTTAGACCCTTTTCTCAACATTATCAAGAGGTTCACAGAAGAGTTGCTTCACTTTTGCAGTTGAGATTCTAGGACAATTCAGTTTTCCATTATCCTTAAATATCTTACAAAATGGCCAGGAAAGCATAAGGTAAAAAAAAAAAAAAACAAAAACATAAATTCATTAATTTCTCATGTGTATGTGGAGGAATGATGCCTTGATTCTGTGTTTTCTTCAAGGTCAAATTTATCTTTGAAGTCTAAAAAAGAATTCCTGTGTGCAGAAATATGGGAGAAGAGAGTGAGTCACCCTCCGTTCCCCGTTGCACAGGACTAATGAAAGACTGGCCCCAGTGATAGGACAGGAATAGCTATCATCCCATTAGACTGGACTATGCCTTATTAATTTACCAGGACAGCCAGCAAGGAATTGCCACGGCTCTCTTCCATGGCTCAGCGGTTGTGATTGTGGCCTTACATCCAGATGACACGAAGGTTCCAGACCATACTGACTCCCCTACAGCTCTGCAGCCTGTGCCCAGGTACTGCATCGCTAAGCAAGTGGCTGTCACCCATTGGTACTGCATGGCACAGCTGACAGCTTGGAGTCCCTCGCTCAGCTCTCTTCCAGTGCAAGTCCCCAGCCTAACCCAGGGAAGGATGGAGCAATTTTGGGGTGGGTTTAGTTGATACTAATCTGCAGCTTCCCAGAGCCAATTTGCCATAAAAGATCACATGTCCTTCCTGTTGTATGCCTGGAAGAGGGAGGAGGAGGAGAGCTGTGGATTCTCCTGATTTGATGAGATTTTCAGCCCAAAAGTAAATACACTAAGAAACTTCAAGACTCTTTCTAACAATGAAACTACACAGCATTAGTTCTATGGCTCCTTATGTCAATGAAATATGATGGGCAAGGAGCAAAACAAAGCTAGCCTGTGACACATGAAAAATTTACATTGTTGTCCCAAACCAGCCTTTTCATTGGCTTATTCTAAAATACTCAAAATATATCTCCCTAGTAAAAAATTTTTACCTCTAATTTTGAAAAATGTATCAATATGCTTTTGGACACCCATTCCTGAATTTACAGAAAACAGGTCACCTTAGATGTTTATGTGTTCTGTGCTGAGTTGTGAAAATAAGCACAAAAAAAATCAAATTTAAGCCATTGTCTCTTCTCTGATTAAAATACACTATTGATATTCTTGCATGTTTGTGCTTACATAGAAAATAATTGAAAAGTTTCTCTTTTAATGCTGTCTGGTTATCTGCAGAATGATGACAAGCACCAGAAACCTTATGACTTTTCCTTTTAGCAGCTTAAAGATATTTAAAATTCCTAAATTTGCTCACTCAGCAACCTGCCTCCCTTTACCTCATTGTTAAGTTCCCTCTGGATACCTGTAGAACTACCAACACTTTTCTCTTTTTCCTTTCTCTCTTTTTTTTTTAAATTTTATTTAAATCTTTAAATGTAATTCTGGCAATGAGTAGGAAGACAGTAATCTAGATTTCATGGCTAACAGCACAGTGTATCATCTACCTTTTGCAGTACAGCTTCTTGTCCACCAAGGCGGAAGAACAAAGGAAATGAGCTGTGTCCCTCAGGGCTCAGTTTTGGGACCACTCTTGTTTAATATCTTTATTGATGATCTAGATAAGGGGATTGAGTGCACCCTCAG
>JAOXJM010000071.1:14185280-14200596 GCA_026413425.1 Tringa solitaria
ATCATAAACTGCATATACGCTTGGGAGAAAAATAATATCAGGCATGCAAATGCTTTGGATTTTTTTGTTTGTTAATGGGAGTTGGATAACTGTTAAAAATTGGAGGAAGAAAGAAAGAGTGATATAAATGTAGAATAATGATCCTGCCCCATATTTACACAAAAATCATAAAAGTAATATGCAGGTACATCCTTGAATGCACTTGGAAAAGATTCTAAAAAATATTTTTTTTCTTTACAAACTATGAGTTTTGCTCTTACAAAACCTAAAAGGAAAAAAAAAATGAGCTGATTTAAATAATTCATAGAAAATGCTAAAGATTCAAAATGAAAAAATGTACAATGTTTTGTAACCAACATGTAAATAAACCATGGGTTTATTCTGGGTCTTATTCTGATTTATTAGGAGCCTGATAGGGCAAGATGCCTATTACCCCCATCAGCCAGGAACCTCAGGATTCTCCCCTAATGTACCCATTTTCAGAGATTTGCTAGAGCAAAGTCTTCAGGCATCCTTGTTAAAATTCCGTCATCAAACTGATAGGAGGTTTCAGATAGTTTCCCTACCTCTGTTCTAGTTCAGGTCTGTTTCCAGACTCTTTAATCATGCCTGCCAGAGAAGATCTATCCCAGAAGCACAGAACGTCTCCTCTGAAGAGTAATTATTTTTAGCCTCAGAATGGACTGGATGCAATCAAGAGTGAAATATTTTTAAATTTCCCATGGAAGTATCCCTCTGTCAGATACTTGAATAGGTTCTCTTTTTATAATGTGAATGTAAGAACAGATACACATACATAAATAAAAATATGTATACGGACATACTATCTGTTCATTAACACATTTACTTATTCAAGATAACTTTATTCACAATAAAGATATCATGTGGCTGAGGGCTAAGTATCCTCTCGCAGGATTGATAAAGTATTAGGAAGAGAAGAGTGAATATTATCAGCAGAATCACCCAAGACCTCCCATTTCCATTTGATGGCAAAGTTCTAACCAAAAGTTGACTTGTTATGTTATTATTTGAGATCTACGAGCGCACACATTCTTTACAAGGAAACAATACAAACATACATATACTCACATTTCAAACATTGAGCATATTATCAGTATCTTTGCTTTATGTCAATTTTAGAAACACAGTTGAATTACTGTAATTGAGTCTAGAAGCACCAAAATAAGGACTATAAAATTGTACTGTAGGTGTTCTGCATGCATCTGAAAAACCACAGGAAGGTTAACTTTAGTTCTAAAATTTTACGTATCTCTATATATGTTCCATGTATTAAAGCCCAAAACATCAGATAATTAGTTGAAACTCAACTTACAGATTTGAAAAACCAAATGCAACTTTGGCTACTTGTACCACAAAAATATAGGGCAGAGAATTTTTTTTTCTATAAAGCCAAAAGTCCTTTAAATTCTATGACTTAGGTATACAAGAAACAGAAGACACAGGCTTTTATTAGCTTTCTCCTTCAGATCATATTTCAAAAAAGGCACCTACAGTCACCAATGATGGATATGTTTATCATAAGCTCAAAAACATACCTAACAAAAATACCTTATTGTTGAATCAATTCAACAGAGGTAATCAGCTGGTAAACTGAAAAGTTTTAACAAATAAACACAGAGATCCACTTCCTTCCATGTAAAGTTCACTGAATTTACCAATAAATGAGTGCTCTATTTCTGACTGGAATTCTAAAGCAGTGATGTATGGAGTATGTATAATATAGTCTTGGACACTTAAATTGTGTCTGAACTGAGGAGAAAAAAAAAGTCTCTATTAGAGAAATAATTATTGCTTAGAAGGGTTCACTCTGCAAAACAGGAAATTGTTTTCAGGACAAGAAAAATATTAAAGACCACATGTCTATCTCAAAAATTCCAAGTTAAAAAATTGCTAAAATAATTATATTTACTGTTACTTAGCAAGGCCTAGATTTATAAATTAGTAGCCTCCTTAATACCGCTCACTCTAGTCTAGAGCTGAGCAGGAAGCACAAGGGAAATAATGAAAGCCAAGATCCAAGTCTAGTGAGATTAAGAAAGTGTCAAATGTTGACTTATCAAAATGTATTCTCTTAATGATTTAGGACTTGGAAAAATCTGTGTTAAATCAGGTTTTGTTAAAGAACTTTTCAGATTACCACCAAAAATGCTATGGATAGCATACAGATTATTACAATTTTAGCATACTTTGGCTTTAGCTATGATCTTCTTTTTCATAAATAAATGTCCTTTATTTGTTTCTATGTAGGTCACTATGGCATAAACAGAACACTCTTCACCTTTCATTTATTTCTGCTAATATAAAACTCTATAAATAAACACTTCTTAATACAAGCATTTTGCGTCACACTAGGTACCCTTTCATCCTTCAATATAAGCAGCTTCTATGAACTCATTAAATTTTTGACATAACGTTATTTGCAGAATATGTCCCAACACTGTTACTATTTATTTTGGCTTTTGATTTCTTACATAGTGACATAGTACCATCCTTACCTGAATTAAGACTAAGATTGTTCAAAGTCTATTGCTTAAAAGAGAAAAAACATCCCTTGACATATTCAATATATTTATAAATTACCATTACCTTTTAAAAACATTTTTCATTCTTCTGTACCCATGGCTTACAACATGATAGCATATTAGCAAAGCAGCTAAGACTTTTTACTTACTAGAGAGCGATCCTCTGAAGACACAGACCCTCTCTCCCACTATCTTATCCATAGGATAGACTTTGTGAGTGCTTTAGGGTCTGCAGTACCCTTGTGGGCAATATTTGCCCCCAAAGAGTTGAAAAGAAAATGGTTAAATCTATAGCACTTACAATGTCCTACATAAATCTGAGCCTTTTCTGTTTTCATTTGCTCTGTTTTGGCTTTTTTAAAGTCACAATCTTGATTGTACTGCAGAGTAAGTATTTAGTAGAAGGTTTAACATATCCTTACTTTTCTAGGCCATACGATATTTAAGCTGGAAATAAATATAGGCAGAACCTATAGACTCAAGCTATAAATTAATTAAACTATTCAAAAGATTTATACGATGGACTTTCCTATGCTTTCTCTTACGATTAAATGCAGCATGTGAAAAAGGATATTGAGACCTGGATGGATGCATCAAGAAGTATCAATGATTGTTACCTGCAGAGGTGTTACAAGAAATTTCATCTGCTGCAACGAAGACGAATTGATTTCTGCAAGAGAAGATAAAATTCACAATACTGCTTGCTGACTGGGAAATGTGCTAGCTGCCAATTGACTTAATGTTTACAGATGGGGTAGGGTAAGGGTGCTTAATTTTAATGAATGTAGCAAGAAAAAGTGTTGACGTATTTCAGTACTATAGAGTTTATAAGGATCATGAGGTAGACATGCTGGGATCTTTTAAATGAAATAATGGCGACATTTGGATATGGACTATGTACAAACTCTTGCATTGGAAGCTTCATGTTTAGTGTAACAGATATGTCAATATATTTATGAAGTCTAATAAAAATAAAACAATATTTATATTGATATAGATATTAAAGGGCACTACTGTAAAATATGTAAAAAGCATTTTTGAAAAAAATAATTGCAATTTACTTCGTGCATCTGAAATGAGGATATTGAAAGTAAAATATTTTGCTTTTTATATGTCTAATACGATTGCAAACAGAAAATGAAATTTCTGCTATTTATTAAAAAAATGACATAGTATATTCTCATATACTGTCATCCAAATACATACAAAAGTCTTTTGCAGAATCTTAGGAGAATAAACTAGAGATATGAGTAATTTAATATAAACCTTCTCTTGCAAAATTCTTTTTTAAACCAGGTAACATAAAAAGAGAAATGCTAATTACGCTAATATTTCAAAATGCAGAAAACTTCACCACAGCACAAATCCTGATTTGTCCTTTCTGAAGCCAAAGCAAACAGGATTTGGGTTAGTGGAAACCATGTTTAAGGATTACCATCAAATGATTCCTTTATATGCATATACACAGTTTCCTTTATATTGTCTTTGTGTTGTGTGGGATTATTGAAGAACCTGGCTGAAGTTTTAATACTTGGGTGCTGTTTTACTCCAAATTATAAGTAGCTCCTCCAGCCTGCACGGTTAGGAATGGTGAAACACTGAGTTGTTCTGTTTTGCACAGCTTTAATGCAAGAGTCTATCAACTAGGAGCTAGAAGGAACTAGTTCTAGCTTGTACTGAGGACTACCTGGAAAACTTAGTTCTTCAAGATGATGTAAGCGCTGTTAAGCATTAAGTACTCTAAAGATCCTATCGAAAACTATTCAGTTCAGGAACAGACATCTCACAGAGGTAACAGAACCTTGAGAGGTTAAGCCCTAAGAGAATAAATTCTAGTTCTATTACTTCACCTCCAGTGTATTAAAGAGATTTTAAATTCTTGTTTAGAAATCTGTGAACCTTGTTACTTAGAAGTTCACACTTTGGGAAAAAGTAAATCGAAACAAAATAAGGAATCTGTAATCCATACTATAGGGACAGAGTTTATTAAGATCAGAAGTAGCACCTGATCATTGCCTCTGCCCTTTCTCAGAGATACTAATCCCTGCCTTTTAACATGAATTAATTTAGTGATCAAATTGTATATTCTTTCATTTTCAATTGGATGTACAGATTGGTAGTTTTGCTCTTTATTTTGTCATCTGCAGCAATTTCATAAACTAATGCGATCTACCTAGCCTGTAATGCTAAAGAGATGAATTTTGAAAAATGAAGGGGGATAAATTTAGCATTATAAATACAGAGCTACTCTGCATTTCATAGGTAGTGTAATTTGTCACTGTATTTACTGCTATCACCCCTTTTATTATCACCTCTTGTGATAATTATATGGAAAGAAACAGGTAGATGTTTGCCTAAAAGGGATTAATCTAAGAGCAATGCAGACTTACCAGCTACTATTTTACAGAAAATCCTTTTACTTAGTTTTGATGAAGTTATTAAACTGCCCTCTCATCTAAATGGAAAGACCACTCTTCCTTAAAAGCTGTCCCTAAAGTGGCTAGCTGAGAAACACCTTGTCTTTATCTCTATTCAGAACACTTCTTGTTATGGAACACTGAGCTACAGATATTCTACCTTCACATACCTAAGTACAAAATTATCTGCAAGAATGACATGCTGGTTTAGTTTCTTACAGAAAGACCCCACAACACTAGCTGCTATTGTCTTTTGGAACCACAGATGTTATTGAAACTGTTCTGAAATCTTACTTTTTATTACCAGCTCTTTAATAATTACTGGCAAAAAATTTAAATTAAAATTAACCTGAATTGAATATAATTGAATATTTAAAAAACATCTACCATAAACATTCCTTGTTATAAAGTTTCAATTTATATAGGAAGATACTATTTTCCCTGTATTTGGCTTTTGTAAAATTCAATTCACAATTCCATTAATCAATGTTAAAAGTAACGAGAAAGGTACGTATTGGTCAACATAGCAAATGTGGGAATGAAAAATAAAAATAGATGCTGGAGTTCAGTAAGCCAGTTCATTTTTTTTATAACTAATTAAGTGTCATTGTAACAATTACAATAAATTGTTTAGTAGTTTGATGGCTTTAATGTTGTTCTAGTTGCAGGTTTTTATTTAGCTAAATTCTGTGCTATTGTTTACATAAACCTAGAGGGAGAAGTGATAATCAGAGGTGTCACTATACAAATATATCACTCCTGACGTCCAAAGCAGGTATTATTCCTTAGTGCAGACAATGCTATAATTTGAAAAAGGCATCCCTCTCAGTTAAGCTGACTCTGTGGTGCATCATATTCTGTCTGTCATAAAGTACACAAAAAGCAGACCTGGCAAAGGACAGCTAACCTCGCCCAGTCCTTTGCAAATGTCGGGTTGTTCCCTGTAAAGACCAATTTTATGCAGTAACTGTATTGAGTGTAGAAGGCTTAAAAAATTCACAAGTAAAGTATGGTGAAAGTTCATGATGCATTTCAGGTTGTTTTAATGTTCCTCATCACTTCTACAATTTTTATGGATTTGATAGGGTACAAGAAATGTAAGTGGACCTAACTTTATTGCACAATAAGCCCTGCTCAGTTATTAAGAGACAGAATTGCTTCCATCAATTTAATTTGTGTATTAACAAGTGAAAGTAGAGAACAAAATTTTTACTGCTCATTGTTTTGTATTTCAGATGTAAAAACCCACACATTTAAAATCCTCAGAACTTATTTGTTTTCTTTAAATAAAATCTTAAAAGTTGTTACTGGATGTAAGGGAGATAAACAGAAAAACAAATTGAAAGAGTAATGTGACAAATACATTGATCTGAATGTACAGTTGGACATATTGAACTTGTCAGATATTCACACCCTGGGCTAAGTGAAATGCTTTTAAGTGCTGGACTGGCACCCTTTGGCAGCCTGAGCTCTCTGATGGAAACCCAGATAGTATGGGTCATGAAAATGTACCTCTGGGACTTTAAATGGTTGTGTTCCATTTGAGCAGCAATTTCCTAGGAGTAAACACTATTACTTCTCTCAATCCTATATATCAATTTCTTACTTCTTCTATTAAATTGAAAACTACCACAGATTTTTACCAGTATGGTAATAAAGATCTTTTTAAAGTTGGAAAAAATGTTAAAAAATTTGATGTATTTCCTGAATTTGGACAGAAACAGAGGGAGAGAACAGCAAAAGTAACATTAAGTGATTTCATGATCTTTCAAAATATTTTCACATTCAACTTTACCACCTGACTAAAAGCATCCTGCTCTAAATTAAAGCAGATCACTGAACTGAAAGACTTAAATAATAAAGTATTAAGCCAAAATATTTAAGCAAGTGAAGAACAGGAATTTAGGTGAAGCTTGACTAAGGTTATTAATGATATACACTATTTAGTGAAAAATATTACTGATTACAAATTACTTCAGTAGATGTTATGTACTTACAGAAATTAGACCTTCTGGACTGTGCAATTCTGGGGGGTTTTTTTGGGTTTTTTTTTTGTTTTTTTTAAATACCATAGCCTAATTTCTTCAGCATGTTTATACTACCGCAAGTTAATTGAGGCCTGAGTTATTTCATAAATATATTTTGTATGTACTTTCCCTTAGCAAAATGTTTCATCTACCCATTTTCAAGAAAAGCTGTCTTTTACAGTCTTGCTTCTGGCAAGTCACCTTAACTCTGCCAAACTAGTACAGAAGAAACTCCTCTACATTCACTCTAAAGCATACTTAACCTAATACAGAAGCTACATGCATATCAACACTGAATTTAAGCTTAGCTAAGGCTTCATATGTGAAATATAGTAGAATCATGCCAACAATTTGTAATTACAATGTAGTATTTCTAGCTTTTATTTCTACAGAAATCCTTTTCTGTAAGCATGTTTAAATCATCTTGGCTCTCTTTTAATGTACATATTCTGTTAGTTTCGAGTTAATAATAATAATAATAATTCAGTTATCCATAAACATATACAACTTTTATCACATTTTCTACATCTAAATAGACTTTATTTTAAGGTCAGTGGCTCCTTAAAGTAGAATGGAGCTCAGAAAGAGCAGGAGTTTATAAGAGATTGAGTGTGCAGTACAGGCCTAACCGCTGATCCTGCCTGACCTGTACATGATTTGACTACATCACTTCTAGTTGGTAAATTCAGAACTTGGAAGTGGAAGACAGGAAGAGATTCAGAGAATGGGTTTCAGATGGGCTTTTTTATGATTTGAGGGATCTCAAGGGGATCATCATGCGGACCATCATGAAGCACAATTCCAACATAATTTCAGGATATATTGTTACTCTGAGTGCTCCCCCTAAAAGTTTCCATATAGTCACACCACCCTGGGACAAGACGTGCTCTTCTTTCTTTCTGTGCACTACTACATTTTCCTGAAAAAGCATCAACCTACTATCACATTTTCTCTCCTAAAGTCATCGGCCCCGCTATTCTTCAGATGTACAAAAACACTCACAGCCGTGTCTGGGAAGTTTATATACTTAGGTCATTGTAGGTGTAAGAACCTATATTTGTAAGGCACATGAGAAATTACAAAGTGTTGTCTATGTCCTATCTTCTCCCTAAAAGGCTGGGTGACAGTTGTACTTTTCAGCATTATATATATTTTACACAGCACATGATTGAGAACAAAATTTTGACACACATATAATTTCATCCATCACTCCCAGAAATTTTTAGTCCCTTTTTTTGGCAACCCTGAGCTTCCGTAAAATAGGAGCCATAATAGAAGTCACGTGGGATTTTAAGAAATCAGGACTTCCCTAAAATTAATCACACTAACTGTAGGAAGTTTGAAATGTAAAAGAAATTATAATCCACTAACATACAGTGATTATGTTTCATACACCAGAATTCTTGGACTTTGCTTCCTAACTACAAAAAACTAGAGATAAATTATTTTGCTTAACACAGAGGTACAGCCCTCCCTCCCAAAAACATAGCAACTGCTGAAAACAGTGCAGAGCCCCAGAACACAGGAAATTAAGATGAAGGCGAACACAATACTGAGCAGTGGGAAGATTTAAACTATATGTAATCAGTTGACTTTTTCTGGTAAGAGCACGATGGGATTTACAAATACAGTCAGTATTTAGATTTCATGGATCAGAACCTCAACTGGTAAAATTGATGCAGCTTAACTGAAAGCACTGACTTCACTGAAGTTACTCCAAATTCTCCAAGGACCCGCTGCTACCTATATAGTGTAGCAATGATTTTTCCCAGAAGCCTTATAGGTGATAAACCTATACATTGCTCCATTATATCATTAAGGATACTTTATATTTTTTTCATGCTCTAAACTTTAAGGCTTCTTTGCTCTTGGAGCTTGGACTCCAATATTGAGGGCTTTTTACCTATGAATTATAACATAGCTGATGGCTGGCTGCTTAAATAGTTTCTGTAATATTCAAGTATGGACAAGGTTTCAGAGTTTACCTTTAAAATCGTTTTATGAAGTCCTCCCCAATTCCCTCCTTCTAGTGCCCTAAATTTAAATATCAAGGCTATGAAAGAATTTAAACTTTTTAATATTACTATAATAGCTATAATAATAAGGTTGATTTTGCTATTATCATGCTTTGTATTTCCATTACTTTAAGATCAAAGTACATTATCATCCTCATAGCATTTGAATCACAACACTAAGACAACTAAACAACTTTACCACCATACCTATAATATATATTAAATGAAGTGAGAACAAAACTATAAATAGAACGTTTGACTAATTTCTTCCATGTCATGTTCTTTTTTTTTCCTGCAGAATTGCTTGTTCAACCTGACTACTAATAATGATGGCAAGACAAAGAGGAAGACACAGATATTCTGCTTTCACTTAGGTATTGTGCTTTCATTGCCTAAAAATCTCCCACCTCCGTCATTCTTGACCATTTCATTAAATGCTCTTTCCTAAAATTTTGAGGCAGGCCTTGGTAGCATATAGAGTAAAGCCCTGCATCAAAATAAATTCATGTAGCTACTTCTGTAAATATTCTCTCACAGAAAACACTAAAGCTCATCTTGACTGCTCAAGCAAAGGCAGCTCGTCCATCTGCCTGGACTCAGCTGCCACTCCAGAAGGTCCAGTGTCACCTCTGCCTGCATAGGTGTCTCACATGCCCTACTGTGTCTCACTTGGCCCCCGATCCTTGTTTCCAGGTGGCTTAACCAAGCCTTAAATTTGACTGCCAGGTTAGTCACCTCTAGGTTTAAACAAAGATCTTACTATTATTTTTTTTTGCATGTATCTGAAACATCTTATAGCAGTTTTGGAAAAAAAAAATGTTGTTCTTTAGGATACATAGGCAAACTTTCTACTCCCATTCCTGCTCTGCTGGTTTGCCACAGGTGTGTTCCTAGCATATTAGCAACTCAACAAGCCCAAAAATACATGAAAAAACATTCTATTTAAATACCTAATCAAATGCTTTAGATTCCTTTGAGGTGGGAAACACTATAGTAAAAACATGCCAGAGTGTAAACTGCCTTTTCCTTGATTAATTTCACCTACATAGGTAAGTTTGTTCTTCTAATACTTCCTTACTTTGCATAAACACATTGAAAATTACATGGCTAATTCATACAGCCTATATCCAGTTCATTCCATATTTTATCAATAATATTTCATTCCTTCACCTCTCTCTGACTCCTTCACAATGCTCTTAATTCCTTCTTGCTGGTAAAGCACTCGCAGTGGAAGCACTCAGGTTGACAATACTTATAGCATGTCCTAATCTGCCTCTTTGTGGTCTATCAAGTCAATGATCTGAAAACTAAAAAGTGTATAATTAGACACTGACATGTCCAAAGGAACTGTTATGGCCTATCATGTCACAGGCACTGACCCAATAGACTGTAACAGTTTTGGTCTGCTGGATTAGGAATCAATGTTTTAGTAACTCCCTAACTCCACATTTATATAGTCTGCTGAATACAACACTCTTAAAAATTTTAAAGTCACACTTTCTTTCAACATCCTCTAAGAGTGAAGAAGCCCGTAGGAACTATTAAAAAGATAATTCCTACTATTTATAATCACAGTTATTTATTATAAACTTTTATTTTAAAGAAACCCCCAAATTAAAACTCATGCTGTATAACCTGATGTAAGCTAGATATATAAATCAAAATGAAAGCAAGGATATTGAAGATGATATGTAAATGGTAAAATTGGTGCACTGCTTGTTTTTGAAAATGATAAGCATTTAACAGCTCCCACTATGTTCAAAAAGAAACCAGCAGCAAAACTACTCAGCATCTTTAGACTTCAAGCACTTTAGGAAGCCAGGTATGGAAATCTAGGCTTTAGTGTTCCTCTGCCTTCTCTCTCAATTTTTTCTTCATGATTTCCAGCATGAATGCCAAAGCATATTTTACAGTATTAGCCAAGCCTTTCCTTGTCTATGGGTATTCTTGACATATCCCTTGATACTACAGTGAAGGAGAATAGAAAGTACAGGAGAGAGAAGTAGAAGCAGGGTATGAAGAATACAAGCTCTGACATGATAAAAATTTGACAATTGGTGTTTACCATCATTCTGGGCCAGGAACCCTAAGCCTTTCCACTACTGTATTATCTCAGATTTGAACTAGTGGAGTAGTTTTAATAGTTACATGGATAGTACAGGAATAGTGATATTCACACAGGTGAATCAAGGCTTCAAAGGATCTGAAAACACGTTAATTCTACCAAATATTAGAGGAGTGTATTAAAACATCAAAGTATGTAAAGTAGTTTTCTAGACTTGGTAGGAGATTATATTTTTATGAAATGTTATTGCTTGCCATGTTTTCCTACACTAATATGACTCGCTGTATCTCCCCCCAAAAGCAGTATATCTACAATAATTTAGGATGAATCATGTTTCAATCATTAGAAAGTTCTCTATGCAATAGATTTTTACTTCAGGAAATTTCTTTCAAATTGCTCTACATGAAACTCTCTCTTCATAGTGTTTTAAACTCTTTGCTTTTTTTCTCTACTACATTCTCTTTACTCATAATCATCCACTTTTACTTTCTAATTCCTTCACTAAAAGGTACTGTTATGGCTATAACATGAGTCATATACTCCAGTCATTCCCCAAACTGAGATCTGAGTGATGAATATGGATTATGAAATATTAACATGATGCCAGCGATCCTGTAGTTTGCCACAAATCAGATAGACATATAAAGACATACAAGCCCAATAGGTAGATGCCCAAATCCATTACCTCTGTAACAGCAAAATGAATTATTTGATTTTTATTTGCAATACTAGGGAATAAGCAAGCTTTAGCTACCATACAGGATATCCAGAAAAAACTAGACCAATCAAAAGTCACCACATCAAACCTAAGTGTTTGAAGAATAAAAATGTTAGATATCTGCTATATTACTGCTGTTACAATCAAACCTTTGTACCTGGCCAAGATGCTAAGTGATACTTTTCATTCTCAAAATATGAGTAGCTCAGGATATGAGCTATATGATTCCTGCTTATTTATCATCTTCTCCCCCAAATTTCTCCATTCCTCAAGATTCAATTTGTATAGTAAAATTCAAAAAGGTTTGAAGGTTCCAGTTGGGAGTAGAGGAGTAAAATTATCGCTATATTCTATTCTTTTTCCTCTTCCAACCCAATTACTTTAGAAGTTAAAACAGTATATAGAAACTTCTTTTCCTAAATCTTAGAAAGCACAACCATGAAATGAAGTACTACGTTTTAAGATATTTATCCTTCTATAAAATTATTTAATGGAAAATTAAATTGTGACTGAATATTCTATTACATTTTATATGCTCTCAAAAACCTTAATTTTTAGTATATATCATTAGTAAGATCCTCAGTAAGAGAAAATAAACTACAGTGGGTTACATTGTTTATTCATAAAATAGATCTTAAACTCTACAACATACAAAAATATCACCTCCATCTACAGAAGTTCACATTTTATAGTTTGTGTATTTTTATTGTTCATTCTATTTTTTAATTAGATTAAAGAACATGTTTCCAATTAAATCAAATCTGTATCTATTTTATTTTAGGATCATGTGACCACAAATATTAAGTATTGCTTTCAACTACTTGCCCAAAGAGAACTGGAAAACACAATGAGTTATAACTGTAGACACTAATACTTTCAAAAAAATTAATACTCCACATAGGCATGCTAAGAATGTGAACTGTTAGAATATCAGGATTTTAATGGGATTAAGATTTCAGATCTGGAAGATACACAGCTTCCGCAAAACAAAATAATATCCTGTCTCAAATTTCATACAAAATCCTATGTATGACCACAGAACATGTAGCACAAACTGAAAGTGAAAAAAAATTTAAATATTTTATACTACAGAGTGTTACGTACAAAATATTTTGGAATGTGCCTTATTTTATTTTAAAAAAAGGTTAGTGAAAAAAAAAAAAGAGTGCAGCTTCCAGTGATGAGGAATCTAAACCAGACAGCAAAGAAGTCAATGGGAATCTTACCATTGTTTGTAGTGAGATTTAAATATGACACTGTATTTGAAAAAGGGAATTACGCTCAGAACAAAATACCTCTGTACATTTGTATGTATATGTGTGTTTGCACACGTGTGTGCAGGTGCATGTGTGGGTGGGTGTGAGTAGTGGGTGATGGATGGGGAATGTGTGTATATATATAAATGCACAATTGTACATATATAAACACACATAATTATCATTATTAAGTATAACAGGGTTAGCAAGCAGTACAAGTGAAATGACTGCCTTTCAGACAAGGCTAGTTTACAGTTATTGGGGTTTTGTTTTATTATACTACCATAGACACTTTCATAAATATTGCTGACAAATTTAATATGCAAGAAAGGAACATTTTTCTTACTCCGATCGAAGATGCAATAATCAGATCATAAAACACAAAACCAATAGCCAATCAATGTGAATAAGTCTGCCCATAGGCTTAATTCAAGCAAGCCATTCACTGAGCTATGTGATGGATCTGTCAAATCCAATACAGCGTTACAGACATACTAGCAACATCAAGTGAACATGCAATGACAAAATGACAATACGCCCCACTGCCATGCTTTGACTTGTTCTAGCTCGTAAATATAAAACTTATGACTTTGCTAGCTTCTCATACTTCAGACTTGGACAGAAATCTAACAACTTTATTATTTATTTATTTATTTATTTTAAAATATTACATGAAAGCTGAATAAAAGCTGTATGAACATTTTATTAACATCTGATTTAGTGTCTCTTGCACATCCTTATCATAATTTTTCCTAAACATTCTCAGTTTAAAGAGTTTGGAAGGCAAAGGTCAAGAATGGTGAAGAACATATATAGACCAGTAGGTCCCCTTTTATCAGTTATATGAATTGGAAAAAGAAATATTTTAAATATTCAAAAGTCAAAAATGATGGTTTTGGTCCGCCCCTGCAAAGAGTTTCAAATCTTAAAATGCAATTTAGTATAATAAATCATAAAGTATAAAAATCCAATTCTAAATTTTTTGAAGTTGTATTCAGTGATTATATTGCTTCATAAATAATAAAAAAAACAAAACCTGTTTGTTTTTGTTTTACAAATCTAAGAAATGACTGGAGAAATCTGCAAGGTCTACCTCCATTGTGAAATGGTTCTAGGAGTACAAGAATCGTCTTAACACATACTTAGGGGTTTCTGTTGATTTGTTTCATGAGATTTCCTTGCCATCTGGTTCTCCTCTATATATCCGTTCTTTGCCTATTTCCAGCAATATTTCCAGCTGTGACAAACAAGGATACCATTGCATTTCTTCACAATAGAGCTCTCTTACAGTGATCATTATCTATTGACTTTGTATATTGATTCCAGAGTCCCAAACCCTTCTGTTAACCTTTATTTTTAATTTACCACAACATGTCTCCAATCTAAAGATTTCCTCTTTCCATCTCCTGACTTGAGAAGCATGTCAAATATGGAACATTGCCATTCATCATGTATATGAGCTGTGATCAAAAAAATGAAGTTTTAACATTTTTTTATATTAATATGAAATAATATTTCCATGATATGTCACTGCTTCAATAGTATATACTCACTGGTCCTCATTTCATTTTTCTGGGCATTGTTTAGACATTAACAGTAAATATATTTTATGTGTAATTAAATTAAATAGGGGCCCAAATCAGCAGTAAATAAAAGTAGTGTATTCAATATTGTCAGAGAACAGCAGATGATTACTACACTGAGAAGAAAAGTTACAAGCAGTTGTACTGAACTATATTTCAGCACTTTCAATATTAGTAATTCACAAAAGTTGCTAAATTGAATTAATTAAAAAATGAATGAAAAGTTGATCAAATTAAGCAAACTATAGTTGTAAGTAGCCAGAGGTATCCATGTTTGCACATAATTTCCCATATGCAAAGAAATGTTTGAGCAGATTATTATTTGTCTTATTCTCTATGCTAGTTTTGGGATTATCCCATAAAGAAACTCAGTTACAGTATTTGTAATTAAGACAAGAAACCATATTCATTTGGGGGAGGCAGATTGAAGATGAGAGTTAACCACATTTAAGAAGAGAAGCTAAATTAAAAAAATCCAAAAGAGATAAAATTCATTTAAAATATTTAAAATTATGCAAGCAAAGACAGGTTATTACAATTCTAATAATACACAAAGTGTATCTGAAAATTAGACATTTCAAAAAAAAAATTAAGGGTTGTAACAACTGCATTACTACTGGTGCCGCCTCAAGCTTCCCTTACAGCATTTAAGAGCAGTATCTTTTTTACAGAAGTATCTTTACGATTCCTTT
>JAOXJM010000071.1:14200621-14215461 GCA_026413425.1 Tringa solitaria
GAATACCTAACCGTAGTAGAACATGCCACCCACTGATGTTTTATCTTACATCATTTTATTTATTTTATGAGAAGGTACATTAATTCATAATTAAAGCATTTGAAAGTCATCTTGATATTGTTCAGTTTCTCTATGTAACGTATAGGTTTTCCGAAATTCATTTAGTCATAGGAATAAACACCCTATAAAATGATCCGGGGACACCTGAGTGATATCTGGCAAAAAATTACTAACCACGGGAGGTTATTTATAATTTTGTCCTTGGAGTTTATTAAGTTTTCAGAAGCAGGAACTGCTTTGCTTTATAAGCTCACAGAATATTAGAGCTGCGACATGCTAACACACCTTTGTGGAAATGAAATGAAACTACTGAGTAGCACTTCACCTTTGTAGGTTACCCTAAGTAGAAATAGTACATCGAGAACAAAGTGCATACAGCACGTATCTAGTTGATATCACTGATCCAAAATTAATAGAAAGTAACTTGCTTACCTGTCTGACACAGCATGCCTCAGCCATACATGCAAATTATTAATTCACATAACTTTAAAAAAATATATCTTCATTACCCAGAATAAGCACTTGAAAGGCAAATAGGCATGCATAGCATTTTAACATTCATACCATGGTACTTTGTTCTAAAAATACAGAATCCATGAACAGCACTTCAAACTAAGAAATAGTTCACTGAAATTTCTTAATCTGTTGATTTCGTTAAGAAACAGAAACATTTAAAACAATGTCTAATTTAGCATCTACAGAAATTTTTCAATACATATTCAAGACTTCAGAAATTATCTCCATGATTCCAAGGGAAAATTTTCTTATACGAGGAATTGAGAAATGTGACCTTACTTCTCGCTGCTATTGTAAATCAAAATATATGAATGTATCTGTCTTTCACAATATACATCCTCCCTTTATGACTGTACATAAGTACTTGAAAAATGTTAAAGATAGCATAAATTTCGTTAAGGGTACAGTTTATGAAGAAAACATAGGATATTCTTTCTTTTCTTTACAAAATGATGTCCATACACTGCAAAGACTTAATTTTATGCAATTTGACAAAATCCTGTTCCTACTGAAGTCAACAGCAATTTAGACATTGACTTCAAAGGGGTCCCAATTTCATCCTGCAAGAGGAAAAGTTAATTTATGCGACATCGCTTTTGGTTTACAGACGTTAAGTCTTTGCATGTTATTTTATGCAGATTTTAATAATCTTTTATTCCTGGTATTATTTCCATCAAATGTGGTTTACATTTTGAGGATAAAAATACAGAACAAAAGAAGAATAACTGAATTCTTTTCAGTATTGAAAAAAAAATCAAATGGCTGGAATGAAAGCAAGGGGAAAAAATATTGTTTTGCCTTGACTAGTTCAAGCTTAGACACAGTTCATTCTCAATTTCCACTGACTAAAACAATGTCAATGAGAATTGAGGGCACTCAATAGGTTCAGGTTCTAAATCAACTGAAATAATACTCCTAAGACGAATAATGATCTTTAGTAGCAGACCATCATGAAGCTGTACATATATTTATCTACATTGTACAAGGGTCACAGACATTAACTGGATGATCTACAGCTTGGGAATGTGCACATCTCATGCCTGATTCTCAATTAAGGCCTAAAATCTCTCAATTTATGGCTATTCATGGATTATAATAAAACAGCCTGCTTTAGATATCACAATTATCTGCAGAGCAACAAGACAGTTATGAGACTTCAACAAGGCAAATTTAGAGAATCATCTTCAACTTCCACTGGTCAAATATTTATTAGCAGTAAATGAGGTCTTACCTGTCACTGTAGGCAGCTGCAGTGGCAGTGGCAGGCTGGGCATACCGGTAGGCAGCATAACCACCCTGAAACACAAACTCACGCTCTAACTGGATTGTTATGGCACCTTACAAAACATTTTGCAAAATTTAGCAACAACTGAAAGAGCACTATCATGCTGTAAGTTAAGGGGTTAAATACATAGGAATTATTTCAGTGCACTGTTAAACAAAATTTGTCATTGTACTTGTTAAGATTTGTCCCAGAGATCAGGAGAAAGCAATGAACTGTATTCATCAATGTTTTTTTTACAAGACAATACTGTACTCTTCCACAAGTTTTCAAGTAGCAATTGTTCTTATAAATGAGGTGTATGTATATTAATAAAGCAATCCTGAATTCAAAAGAAAAACCTTAGCTAATAATCAATTCTTTTTTGTACAAAATATGATTTATCATGTCTGGTTGATTAAACCTATGAATTTGTGCACTCAATTAACACTTAATGTTACATACGCTTCCAATTTATACATAAAATTATAATGAAGAAGCAAAATTCTCTTCTTCCATGAATTAACATTCAGATGTATGTAACAGTAATTGCAGCTGTTCAATTAAGCAAACAGGACAAACAAACACACATTTGAAAGGAACTGTGTGCAGTGATGCATTGATTATCAAACTGTGAAAACAGCAGAGCTTCCTGTTCAATGGACCACGGTGTTATATCAACCATTTCAAAATGATCTCAGCATGCCAATTAACAAACAGAGGCCAGTCTCCACAGATAATACAAACACGATTTATGTCCCAATTAGAATTCACCACCCCATAATCCTCTGGGACAGGGGACTTTTGTATTGTCTTTCCCACCTTAACAAAGAATTGAATAAGAAAGTATCAGATCACCCAGCTTTGAATAAAACTCACTGTTGTGCTAACGTGTTCACTTTAATGAATTGATTTTTTTTTCCTGTTTTTTCTTCTTTTTTGGAAAAAAAGCTGCATTCACACAAGAGATTATGCTGAACATGAAGAATAGGCTATGATGTGTCAACCTTTACTGTAACAGTAGCACATTTTTACTGCACAAACTTTTATGGGGTATCTATTTTGATTTTCCAAATAAAAATTCCCTCCTTTCAGAAAAGCAATTTCAACTTCTTTTAAAAGCTATTTCCCCTTCTACTACTTTGTTTGGCATAATCACTTTCATCCCTAACGTGTACACCTTTGTAGGTTTGAAGATTTGAAGCAGGTTGGTTTTGGAAATCAATCATTCAGCTGATAATGCCACATCACCCCAAGAATAAACATATGTTCTACATATACTGACAGCTCATTAGAAACTCCAGGCTTTGAATTGCCAACTTTCTAGAGGAACATTCTGTCTGATTTTTTCAAGTGCTCACACAGAGAATAGTCCATTTACCTCCCTCCTCCTGGTGAGCTCCCTGCCAGCAGCAATTGTGTCATACAACCACAGGAACACGGCAGGGGGTCTCAAAATACTAGATGTGCTCTCCCTTTTCCAGCACGATGCTTCTCTGTGCAAGCGCAGCAGCATCAAGACAAAATACTTTCTCATTTCAGATCATTTGATTTTTTATAAACCAATAGAAGGCTATTACTGTCAAAAATGTATCACAGGCACATATTGCTTGCAGGTATGTGCATACAGGCACTCAGATGTCAAATAATGTCACCAAGTGCAAACTGAGCCAGTAAACAGTGAGGCTGAGAGATGATAATGCAAGCTGCACACTTGCTCTGGCTTCTGCTACAAGGAGAAAGGTGAGAGATCATACAAATGTATCTATCCTCCCCTCCTGGTTTTTGAGTGCTAAATATGGCACCTGTGGGGTTTTTTTTTTTGGTGGGTTTTCTTTTTTTTGAGTGTTGATATGAGGGAGTAAAAATGGTAAAAGTATAAAGAAGATACTGAATTTGTTTTCACCATCCAGTCCTGAAAACATGTGGCAGATCACCAGTCATTCTGCAGTACGATGTGATGCTGTTCGCCACACGTATGACTCCTTTGCTTGTCCTGTAGTCCATTTCTAAACCCCCTTATTTAAACACGAGAGCCACTTCATTTCAATCCAAGTATGAACGTAATGCCCCCCACCGCGGTACAGAATTAAGAATGGGCCACCATGAGAAGTATCAGTATGTTCTTAATCGGACAAAAGTGAGACAAGCTGTTCACACTCTGGCTGATCTTAAATCTGTGGATGGTAGGCTCTGTAGGGATTGTTTTTCCTTCCTTTATTTAAATATCATGAAAAACTGGTCAGTCTGTGAAGATGGACCATTTCTTGCTATCTAAGTTTAAGAGTTACATTCCTTTCATGGTTACATTTTGATTTGCTTTCATCAAAGAATTGCTGCTGAAAAATGAAGCTCAACTCTAAACTTTATTACGATGCTTTGGATTCAACAATGAGTATGACATTTGTGAGAATCCTGGAAAGACAGAGTCTAAAGCAATAAAAATAAATAGAGATTGAAGTTATTGAATTTTCCTGAATTCTTTGGAGAACTAAAATGCAGGATGCATTTGGTTATCAGGAAAATCATAATTCCCTACCAGTTAATGTCATGATTTAATATTTTTAACATAAGCTATCATCTAATTACACACAAAAATATTCTTAAGCAAATTATTTTTATGGGGTTTGTGTTCTGCAGTTTTGATGTAATACTGTTTTCTCATTGTTTTACTGCAATAAGATGTTTTACTTCAGATGATTTCTCATTGCAGCAACAAGATACCTGACGGTACACTTGATATTGGGAATTAGGATGGGAATCTGATTAAAACGCCTGAACTCTAAACTTCTATGATAAGTTCTACTTTACAATTTTTCTTTCATTTTTAACTTGCCTGATATCTTAGATGAAGAATACACTAGTAACATTCACTACATATACATCTTGAGTAATATATTAAATATTTAGGTTCATGTCTCAGACTATATTGCAAAATAAAATATTTAGAACAAAATTATGTAGTAATTACATGATAATAAATTATTTTCAGTTCTTGTTTTAGGAACACTTTTCTCCCGTCACTCTGTACATTCAAACAGAAACTACCCGACTGTAATGCTGTAAATCATTATTTTGAAAATTCAGCTGAAATAATAAATTCAGATGAAATAATGAAAAAATGTGTACTGCCTTATCTGTGCTCCCATATTTGCTACTTCCAAAACAACAATAACACAATGTTACAGCAGCTTAAGTTGTCTTAAAAAAATAAGTATAGAGTCAATACACTCACAGTCCAAACATAGAGATACATCTCACTGAATGGGACACTCACACCAGTAAGTGTTGTATTTCAAGGGATATGAAGAATATGTGTGATTTTGTGATAGAATCTGGAAAATAACATGCAACTGGTAGACTATTCTTATAATTTATACACAGAGAATCCATTTTCTCATGTAATTATTGGTATGATTTTACAAGATTCTCCATTCAGCATAATGAGGTTTTGCCATTGATCAGTATGTCATACATAGGTAACTTATTGCCATACATAGGCCCTTGCAGTACTGCTCTATAAAGAAACAGAAATGTAATGATTTGAATGAGTAAGGAAAGAAGGACGGAAAGAAAGATATAAGGAAGGAATTTAGATAAATTCCCCAAAGCTACTCATTACAATTTTCCTTTCAATGTTTTATACATCTCTGTGGCTCAAGCAAATTGAAGAAGAGCAGTGGGATCAGTGAAAGATCAGTAGCCAGTTGTTACAGACAAATCTTAATCAATTTTCGTTGGTTTTTTGTCAGTTCTCGCATCCAGTTTCTCAAATTTAGATAAGATAAAGTGGAATCAAACAGAAAATCAAATGCTTGTGAATTTTTAAATAAAGTCTGCATATCTTTAGTAAGAATAATTTCCACAAAAACAAGTTATAAAAATGCACGTGTATAGATTACAAAAACACATACACATATGTGCATGTATCCTTTTTAAAATATCTAAATTTCTTTTTTTTATCTTGATCTCAGACATACTGATAGTGGTTATAATATAGACAGATAAACTAAGTGACTCTAAATAGCAGGTATTTTTTTCATTAGTTTTTCCTATCACTAACATATTTAATATTCTATGTGAATATTGAGAATTGTTTTTCCTTAATTTTTACTTCCTATACTTCCTTTCACTCCAGGATCTCAAAGTATTTTGTGTACATAAATTAATCAAGGTTCAAAACCCTCTCTAGAACTGAGAATTACACCTACCTTATTAGCTACAAATAGAAGAATGGGATTAAAAATAGCATGCAGCCCTGCAGAATACAGAATGTAGAAGTAATCATTTCCTCTTCCTCCACTCACATGATATTGAGCTTTAAACAGTATTTGTTCTGCTCAGAGTAAAACTTTGGAAGATTTTAAAATAAAATACCCTTCTTTGTGCTGGCTCAACTTCTGGAATAGGGTTATGTGAAAGGCTCATATTATTTCTATATTGTGTTCCCAGAGATATCTGTTGCCTCAGAGAAGCTCTTGGTAATATATCCAAACTGACACCACCTGTAGTAATTCCAACCAAATACAAGCACCAGGACCAATCCAGAATTTTTTTTTGAACGTGCTGTTTATACCGCAAGTAAAGATCAGAGAGGTGAAAACACATTTCATCATTAGATCTCAAAACTTTTAAAAAGGTATCATGGAGTGTTCCCGCACATAGAGCACTAGGAGGAACAATGCACTGCTCCTTGGGGAGTCTCTTGCCCTTGGAAAAGTCATTTCTCAAATTCTCATTCTATTTCTGTGAGTCACAGGAAATGGCACATCCTCCCATTTACAAAACACAAAAAACTTTGGTACTTAAAGTCTTCGGTGCTAACTGCATATCCTTGCTTTCACATTGGAACAGCACCTTTCACAGTATCTGATTGCATTGATGGACTCCTACCTAGTGTCACGGGAATGTTGCTTAGATAATTACATCTGCTTTTTCCTTGGGAAATAAATACACCCTCAATACCATCCTAGCTTTGAGCTAAAGGTAATGGCAGTAGCTATTGATAATCTCATTCCAAATCCCTGATCATAAAAGCATCCCTTAGTCTTGATCAGAAGCTCAGAAAAAAAATCTTAATCCCACGTACTCAAATGTTGTGAACTCTCACCAGTTGCAGTATCACAAGGCCAGAATCCTGAGAACAGGCTAGAAAATCTTGCCATGAACAATAAGGCTGACTAATGTACATTGCTAAACTGAAGTACCAAAGGAATTCTGAAGCTGGAGATGACAGAGTTTGGAAGTTTCTCAGATTTCTTTGCCTTTCCTATTTTAGGTGTGAATTGAAGACTGACATGTTCTGAAAACGTTCTTTATGACAATGGTAAAAAAAACCAAACCAGATTTAAGATAAAGCAGAGCAATAGTGTAGAGCTATTATTCAAACTGCATATTTCTGCATTGGTTACTATTTTTGCTTCATTTTGTGGAGCGTATTTTCTTATTTTCACAAGTGTCAATCTTCATCTAGGAACTGCTATATTTGCTGGCAGGCAACCTTAATTCTCTTTTAATGACTTTTTCTCTTAGTGAATCAATACTTAATTTTAAAAGGTCTTCCTTACTTCCTAATCATCTCCTTTATTTTTTCTACTCTAAGGCACATTTAAAAAGGAATTCAATAGCTCAGCTATTTCAGAAGCATTATTACATTCCACACAGAACTATATGAAATATAAAATATATTATATTACATCTAGAATCATGGCTGTTGATTTTTCATTTTAGACTTTCCACCTATTTTTATATTCCTATTCTCTTCTATTTCTCTGGTTATTATTAAAGAACTCTGTCTCTTTGCTGTTCTTGGTTCATCCTGCAGTTTTCACCCAAACAGTAGCTTATTTCTTTCCACAAAATCTACCCATCAAAGGCTATATTGATAGCTAGTTAAGAAAATACTAGAATGGTACATATTACTGTTGAGACTCAATGTAATCATACCAGAATGAAACCCACTTTGATATACTTGTTAATGTATATTTTTGGTCTGCCTTTTCAGTACTGTGTTCCTTTTCTTTTGCTTTCTGTGGTATTTTTAAGGTTTCTTTCTCTCCAAACTACTATTAAAATCTATATTGTTAATTTTTTTTTCACAAAACCTTCTTTCACAAAGCTTCAGCTCTGCACTTAAAATGAAAAGCTGAGTAGAACTATGTCATAGTCAATTGGGATTTAATAAATAATTTGGTCTGCTGCAAACTGATACACTAAGAACTAATACGCTGTGAATTGCAAGGGTTTTTATGATTTATGCCAGTTCTCTCTATTTCTCTCTCCCTCCCCTGCAAATGCTTTACATGCAAGAAAGAACAAATGTGAATAAAAATGAATTATAAAATAAGAAGCTCTCTACATCATAAAAAAAATCAAATTTCCAGAAGAGCATTTTAATTCTGTCAGCTGCTTTAAAGGTAAATATTCTGCTGCATTAAGAGGACTAAGAAACGCAATCAGAAATACAAGACTGCAACTGAGGGAACACCAATGCACCAGTAGAGTTATTCCATTTTCTAATGCATATGACTATTCCAGACAACAAAACTGAAGCCATACAAGAAATTAGTAATTTCTTCGGTACCTTCCTCATTGAAATCACTTTCCAGTTGGAATCAAAACACTGAAGTCTGTGAGAGGGTGTGAGGTCACCTAAAACTTTATTCTGTCAGTCACCAGAAGAGATATTCCTGTTTTTCAGCAGCAGTGGGTTCCAAAACTACGAACTGCTACATTAACATTTAGTTCCCACCTCTACTATCACATTAAGGAATCCTGAGAAAGATGTCTTTTTGCTTTTCAGATTTTCGGGCTGGTAAACTGAGCAAAATGGATGTCATCCTTTGACAGTTTGAAGAAATATGAAAATTGGAATCCACCCTTGAAGAGATTCCTCACTGTACTATCTATCCTGTATAGCTCAAACATTCAGCAGCAATGCGTCTAGTGAGATTAGAGCAGCGTACTACACTTGAGTAAGCCTTCTGGTGATTCTCACGTGTTGTAAACAATACGTTACCGATAACATCACTAAGTACGTAAGTACACTGGGAGAGAATTTTAACCCATGCTAATTTATTTTAAATATATTTTTAATCTACAAAAATTAATTTTCAGATAAGTATCAGCCTCTTTCTACATCCATCAGAAAAACAAAGCCTACTTCATCCATAAATTCAAACTGGTTTTCTTCTTTATATAAAAATTATTTTAAAAAAAAATCTGTTCCCTTGGAAATAGTTCTAAAAGATTGTTGATAATGAATACAAGGAATGTTTTCTAGTACTACCTATTGAATTTTCAATATTCACAACAATTTAAATTCATCCATCTCTTTGTATTTCAACAGAGCCAGTGCAACAGAAGTCCAAGTAGGCTAGAGAAAGTTATCTAGTGAAATAAAGATGATACCTGTAAATTAGGACCAGATTGCTTTATCAAAATACTAACAAATATGAAAGATTACTGGAATATCAGTAAAATATTTTACATCTACATGTAGGGTATAAGAATTAATTATTTTAGAAGAGTGAAATTCAGCCTCAACTACCTGAAACCTATTGCACGTGTTGCAAGTAACCTCTTTGTACAAATTCAAGGTAAAAACTTCAGTATTAGTAAGAAAATTAAAAAAATATTATTAAAAGGAAACTGGTGACCAATGTGGTGAAGCAGGTAATGAAGGATCCAGGGCTATAAATCCTTAATAACCATTTCTTATATCATGAGCAGCCTCTATCCCTTTCAACTGAAATAAGTGGATTTTAAAAGAGCAGGTGGAAGTTTACTCAGATTACAGACAATACGTAGCTGCATCTTAAACTGACTATGTAACTGAGCTCTACTATCATCAAGGCGCTTAAACATATAGCCACTGTTGCCTGGATTTGGGAAATCTCTATCTGTCTATAAAGTATTTTCGTACTTCGGGTATTAATAATACTCAGATTGTTTTGATTTTTAAAAATGAGCTTTTGGGGATTCACAGAAGAATGCTTCTGCTTTATTTTTATTTTGAACTTCAATTTTGAAGGGAGATACCCCTCCACACACACGCACAGACACTTTTCACATCCTTTTGCATTCATTCAGCATTTGATTGAAGAGTTAATTCAGCTCCACTGAACGATGATAGATGTAATGAACAGAAAGGTCTTCCAATGTGAAAGATATTCTTCTCAATTCTTTCTGACAGGCAAGGGATGGTAAATAGACAAAACAGAGTCAAGCTAGGCAGCAAACTTGTAAAAAGAATGACTCTGGTAATGTACAAGGACAGCATGCACATCAATGAATACTTACATAAATGTCTGCACCATAAAATCCATCCTGGTATACAACACTGCAAGGATGCACACACAAAGAAAAACATCCATATTAGTGCATTTCTACATGCAAATGCCACCAACCCCTGCACAGCGGAGGTTAGTCTTGCCACAAGAACAGAGGGAGGGGGGAAGGAAGGTTAAGGAGGTTGGTAGTAATTCTCAGAAGTGAAACTGTACCAAATACAACATCTTATGAAGTATGCCAAATGCTTACTGAAAGAGAGGCAAAGTATGGCAGGATTGGAAAATATTTTTCATAAGGTTTTGTGTTGTTTTTTTCTTCTTTTCTGTAAGAAACCACATTTTGGCTGCATTTTTTTCTATAAAAAATTTCAGTGGGCCAATCCTACAGTAAGTTTTAATACATCAATAAAACTTTATCTCCTGTACTACTACTTTCTTGTCCTGCAATTATGTCAACTGTCTGAAACAAAGCAGTAGTTGCATTTCTTAGATGGAAAACAAAACACAGCATAAGTTTATATGGTGACAGAAATGTATGAAATAATTATACTGGTGGCATTCTACACATTGGGTCAAATCTTAATACCTCAATCCACACAGAGATCAGAATATTTATAGGTACAGCATTGCTGTGTGATACACATTTCTGCTAGTGATAACAGGTATGTTAAGAATGTCAACGCAGTATTCTTATTTTTAAAAAGTATTAACCTTCCTCACTTTATCATTTTACAACTTTGGCAAACACGCCAATGGTTCTGAGCTGCCCTGCAGTTTTGGCTGGATACATTACTACATCTTATCTGAAAAAATGTAGTATTGTTATATTGCTGTTAACAGTTCACCCAGAGACTGCTGCATTTCAGCTAAGTCATCAGCATAAATAGTTCAAATTTTAGATTCTAAACCCTTCAGGACAAATGAAACAGTATGAAAAAGATAGTTTAAATGATTACAGTAAATAAAACTGGAACTACACAACAGTGGCCTACCAATTTCACACATTACATAAGTCATGCAATTTTATATTCATTTGGTAGTTCTGCAACTTAAAATGGGTATTTTCAATATCAGAATCAACCCAAGCTGTTTTGAGAGCTAAATATGAGAGCACACAATAGGGTTTTTGCAACAATATTTTCAATTTAGGAATACTATTATCTGGGAATAATAACTATTATGAAGTTGCTAGCCTAAGCTGTTTTACAATTCCAACAAGAATTTTCATGTCAGAAATATAACTGACCTATTGAGGTCAATGACCAAAACCCACAGGGCTGAGCTGATATGTGTCTAAGTCAGAATCACTTGAGAAAATCATAAATATGCATACATGCACACAAACCACATTGATAAAAACACACTGATGATAAAAGTTTGCTATGGAATAATAATGTGTGCAAACTCAGCTCCACTTAAATCAGAGTGTCTGCCATCTTCAGCAAGGTCAAACCTCTACTCATGTATTTTTCTATTTATTATGTCTGCAGAGCAAAATACACCAAACCTGGTCTACATTGGTAGCTTTTAGAGAGCTTGCTATTTACATTGTAGCATACCCTCATTCTGGTTTTGATATTCTGATTATTTTAAAACATTATGTGTTTTTCTTATACCTGTCTGCATGTAAGAAATAAAACATTCCATGTCACTGGGAGGTAGAAGTATACAACCGTGAACAACAGGGAAGGAATTTTATGAAATAACATAGAAATGATATAAAGTTTACTGAAGATAGAGAGCCCACGACCCTCAATTCCTCACATCCCTGAGCCACTCATGCTGTGGGGAGGTGGATGAGTTGGGAATGAAGGAGTGAAATTGAGCCTGGGAAGAAGGGGCAGGAAGGGGGAGAAAGTGTTTTAGGTTCTTTGTTTCTAACCTTTCAACTGCAATTTAATAGGCAATAAATTAAATTAATTTTCAAGTCAAGTCTGTTTTGCCAATGATGCCTATTGGTAAGCAACCTCCCTGTCTTTATCTCAACCCAAGAGCTTTTCCTTCTTACTTTCTGCCCCTATTCTCTTGAGGAGGAGGAACAAGAGCACAGCTGGGTGAGGGTCTGGCAGCCAGCCGAGGTCAGCTTACCACAGCACATTAAAACATACTACTTTCTATTGTTACCATACATTGCTATTCAGCAAATAGTGCTTTTGAGAGAATATGTGTCAGAAAGGGGACCTTTTCTCTTCCTACTTCCTTCCTGCTGATCTGTGGATATACAGGGAAGATGTCACAAGATGAATAGAGGCTGATGCATTTTGAATTCCCAAGTGCAGCTGTTTGTAATCTTGGCTAGGTTACTTGTTTCACCTAGGCCTTCCTTTTACATACAACGCTCGGTCTTGTAGAGACAGAAACTTATGAATTCTAAAGATGCAACTGCTTGGTAAATACTATACTGAAGGAAGTACCCTGAGACATAAATGCAAGATTCCATCACTAAACATGGTTATTATTAAGATGAAGCGACAGAAATCAGGCAAAGGAGTATAGCATTCCCAATCAGGACATGCACTATGAAAAGGTATCAGTTAATTTTATTTTATTTCCTCCATATGTATATAGCATATGTTAAATATATCATACTTGTAGTTATACTGTAGTATATAGTATGATAGTGATGTTAAATATAAAACCTTCTCCTTCTCTTGAAGTTTTAAGAAGAGTAATTCTTCAGACTTTTCAGAGAATTTTTCAGAGAATAGTTTTTTCTATTCACTGTCCTTGTCATTTGTTGACTCCTGTGACTGAATCTTAGCAGTGGAGTCAAATGTATTTTCTAACAGCACCTTTCATCAGAAGGACAAAGTGTAAGTCACCAAGAGCTATGTTTTGCTCTTGTCCTTTTCTTCCCTTCAGTATATAATTTTCCAAAGGGTAATTTGCTCGGCTTATCATCCCCCCACTCTCTGAAGCTGTAGCCAGAAAACAGATGATAAGTCTCAAGCATGGGAACAGACTGAATGCATCACACAGGGACCTATCTCACCACAGCTCCTTTTACATTTTATATTCAAAAAATTGTCTTGGCAGACGGATAAATCTTGAGTTCCTTGTAAACCAGCACAGGGCCTGGAAATAGCCACATTACTGACATCTGAATTACTTCACCCAGGAACGGATGATATGTTAATGCGCTACCTGGAGGCATTAAAATAAGAACAAACTTGGGGGATTTATTCCGTTGTCTTTTATTATTTTATTGTGCTAAGGAAAACTCAGACAGAAGAGAGAAATCTTGATTTAATAAGAAAATGTGCATCTAAATAACATCATATGTGGCAATCATTTCCTCAAATTATTTTTCAATAAATATGAAACTGTTTTCTCATCAACTATTACACATCTGCTTTGCACAGCTTCAGCTGCTTTATTTTAGACTGTGTGTCTTATAATCATTTTTTGGTAACTATATTAAGATAAACTCTTTACTAGTTTAGATTCCACCTTTATAATATCCTGGGAGGACTACATCTGTCTTCATTATCATTTTTCTATTCTCATCTTTCAAAAGGATTGGGTTGAATTATCTATCAATGACATAAGAAGACAGTTCTTGAGTGCACAAACCTTAGTTCAGTAACTTCATAGCAGCTGAGTATATACGGCCCTCGGCCATACACACAATCTGCGCAAGTTAACATAACCTAAGGCAGATTAAATGCATGGAGTGATTGATTCGGTTTAACGAACAGGCATTACAACCATGATTTCATTCATTGTGTGGAAATCACGGTTATGGTTTGCTATTTCCCCTCCATCACGAACAGAAAGCACCTGAGGAACAAAAGTTCTTTGTTTTCTGATTACTTGTAGGGTTGCCTTCACTGTCCTACACATACTTTCCAGATCTCAAAAATCACCTTTTATGTAAAACCCTTTATATGAAGCCTTCATAAAACCTATAACAGAAGAGATGCAACTACAACTTTATTTAAAATAAACCAAAGAAAAGACTGAGAATTAAAGGAACACCTTTCAACACTCTGATAACACAACTTTCATGGTTGTAAATACTGAATCCAATATTCTTGTATGAGGCTGTTTCAACTTTTTAGAATTTTCTCCAGGTTCTTGACTTTCCAGTCTCAACAATTTCTGCTATGAACAAGTTATATAATCTTCTTTGGAAAACTGATTAAGGGCATTTCTGCAGAGAACAAAGCTGGAAGACATAAATCACTGTGTGCTGGGAAAAAAATTTTTTGTTCTAACAATTGCACATATATACAAAGCACAGAGTCCAAAGTAAGAGGAAACTTCTGTGAGCCCAAAGAAGTGTATTTGAAAAAAACATAACCATCATATTAGATGTAGTAGCTTATATGAATTATCCTTCTTTCTTAAATTCAGAATAAGGTGTTGGAAAATAAAGCTTCTTAGAAAGTAGCACTTCAAAACAATTATTTTAACAAAAGGGAGCAGTTTCTGAACAGTCTCTGTTCTCCTCCACCCTCCCCAATGCCACAATTTTATTTAGGGTTGGTTTTTTTAAAAAAAACCTCTTCTTTTCAAAGAGAAAAAAAAAAGCATACTGCTATCCTCTATTTTTCCAGAAAAGATACCAGAAGTGGAGATACGCACTCGAAGCTAATTCTCTGTTACAGAATCATAGAATGGTTAGAGTTGGAAGGGACCTTAAAGATCATCTGGCTCCAACCCCCCTGCCACGGGCAGGGACACCTCCCACCAGACCAGGTTGCTCAAAG
>JAOXJM010000071.1:14215561-14240063 GCA_026413425.1 Tringa solitaria
TATCTAATCTAAATCTCCCCTCTTCCAATTTAAAACTGTTACCCCTTGTCCTTTCCCTACACTTCCTGACAGCGTGTCCCTCTCCAGCTCTCCTATAGGCTCCCTTCAGATATTTTCAATATCTGCTGTAAGGTCTCCCTGGGAGCCTTCTCTTCTCCCTGTTAGCTTCATCGGAACTGAAAGGAGCAGAGGGGAAATGTGAAAAAGTCATCACACAGTAAACTTGTAAAGAACTTGAAGCAAATGATGCTGGAACAGAAGGGCTTCTCATTACTTTTACTAATAATGTTATCTACCACCACTATCTGCTACACTACCAGATATACAGTGACACTGGCTTTTCTTGATAGCAGTTAAATATGGAGTATCATATTAATGATGTTTTACCATTCAGCAAACAATTTTCAAGAATGCTAAGGTACTAGTTGCTGCAGAGTTCAAAAGTTATGACAGGCATGATAATCACATCACCTCCTTTCGGTAGTTTATCAAAAAGAACAAAAACTGTGTCTTTCTCCTTTCTTTTGGCAATTTAAGTACTGTCATCCAAAACCTGTCATATGAGTACATTTACTTGCAGCTTCTGCTTTATTAGGACATTGCTTACACTACTAGTAGGCACTAGTAGTGTCAATAAAATAGAGAATCCTAGAAAAACACAGGTCAAGCCAAGGCGACTTCTGTTTTTATATTTCTGTCTCTTATTGGTTTGTAGGCTTTTTTTAGTTTAAAAATTATTTTGCACAAAACACTATATAATACCCAGAGAGAAGCAGTAACCTCAAATCCTCCCACATGGAAACTGTCCCAAGAAAGAAGGTATGAAAGGAATTTAGTCAGCCTCAACCAAGTCACCAATCTTGCTGTGAAGTTCCCGAGGAGCCCCCTGAGATAAGCGAGCAACAGCTCAGAGCTCCACAGCTTCATCCTCCCATACTGACATGCCCTTAACTCCATGCACCTCTCATGCCATACACAACACGACCATCTCCTGCTTCTCTTCCTCCTGCAGCACAGTGTTGAAGCTAAGCTCTCCGTGCAATGCAGATCTCCAAACGCTTTAAATTTCAGCATTCAGTTTTCTCACAAAAATGAAGCTTTACTCCCTCATTGCAGTTTCAGTAGGTTTTTATGGTACATAAATGAATTATACAGACCAGCTTATGAGTAAACTGTAAATTGTAATATTTCAAGACATTAGAAATGATGCCACAGATGCTAAAAAAGGAAGAATTTTCCATGAGCTAATGAACAAGACACTATCTCAAGGAATTAGTGAAATGCCTCACTCACAAGGAAAGGTTCCATTAATTATTTATGTAGCACTATATGTCTCATGAATGCTGATTTCATTTTTAGGTGACACATTTTAAAGCATCTGTGCTGTTCTTTGATTTATAAGAAAACAATGGCCTCAAACACGGCTAGAATCAACAATTTTCCGCCGACCTAGCAAAGTGTGCCATATTTGCTGTTTCCCAGTAACAGCAGATGAGAGCATTTTGTATGACTCGCACCAACTTGTTTTGCCTAGTGATCACAAGATCTAGATTTCCTTACGGTCTGGGACTCGTTGCCATTTCTTAACTTTGTTGGTAAACAGTTTCTAAGAAAAGGTCATGATCAATATCAAACAGGACACAAGTGAACAAAGGGAGACTGGGAAGGATTTTGTTACAGAGCAGGGAATCCTGAGACAGTGGCTACTGAGATAAACACCAGTAAGCATCATGTCAGACTAGTCTGAGAAATACATTTTCTTAGCTTTACAGTTAATTTCCAAACTTTAAGCAAAATGATTTAGTCTCAGTTCCAAAATAATATAAACAATTCTGAATAAAATTATTTCAGATCAAGTATTGTACTTTATTTCAGTAATAAGCTTTCTAAGGTTAAGGGAATAAAAGAAAATGAAAAAGGTTGTTTCAAACTTCAGTTTAATATTTTACACTTACATTTTACACCCACGTAAATGTGGGTTCTTTTTTAAAAAGAAAAGTAATATTTTTCTAATGTAAATTTATAATTAAAATTATATCTGTCAGTATACAAATTAAATGTCCTTTTTTTAATGACTGAAAATATTTCAGTTTGAAACTGTTTTCTTGGCTCCTTCATTGAGTGACAAATGAGAAATTGCTACTAAATGAATTGCAAAATGGCATTCAAAGCTTTTTCCATTTTTCTTATCAACAAATAATATTCGAAGTTGTTTGCTTCCTTCTGTAAGTTGATTCATTCTCTGTGATCTCATATTATCTCTGTAATTTTCCTTGACTCCTACTCCCATTGTGACTGAAAACACATTCTTATTGTTTACTTTCATTGATTAAGGATTTTTTTCTGATGAAAATTCTTTTTTGCTTCTTTGATAGGTCAGAGTACATAACGGATGAAGCACAGAACAAAACATTGTAAAGGAACTCCAAATTGTACAATTGTATCAGTGAAGTTACTAACACAAAATCCAATACACTAGGCCAAAGAAATTATTTCAGAATAAAACTTTATTAATCTAACCGTTGCTTAGTGCCACAGAGGCTTGTATTATTTCTACACTGATCTATCAATTACAGCAGTTTGAAATTTGTGTTGTGCATTGGAAAGCAGTGCCTTGTTATGAAGCATAGGTGGATGGAGAAAGTTAAATCCAACCATTATCTGAACTAAGACCTTTCTAAATTAAGACAAAGCTTACTAACTGAAAACTTTTGCAGAGTCAAATTGTGACTGGCAAGGTGAGCCCTAGATTACCAAGGGCTTCCAGACAGCTGGAAGTCATCAAAACAGTAAGATATGACTAATGCATTGCTCTCTCTGACGTCAGCTTTAAGGACAGGTCATGAAGGTAACAGGCGAGATATGTCCAACCTAACTGTGAAACCATCCTACTTAAGAATGAAAGGGTGCTGAGCTGACCGCTTGGAACCCAGTTTCGAAACACTGCCGAACTTTACTTCTGTATTAACTTACAACGGGAGTTCACAAAGCTTATACATCTAACTTACTACCTAAAGATGCTGAAAGTAAGCAGTACAATTACATGAGAATATATATGTATTAAAGCTGGAAATTTAATTCTTCCTGCTGAGTCACTGTACTAACTAAACTATAAAAACTTATATAATACAAACATACACACACAGAGCACCCACATGTGGCCCCTTAAATTAAAGCAAATTTAAGTTACTTACTGGTCTGAAGGTATGTACTCGTTTTTCAAATACTAACAAAAAAGTATTACCCAATTCAAAAATTGTATCACATGTACCTGGTAATCATTTTCTTACATAAATTTATGACTTGGTATTAAACTAAGATATTATGTTCATGACATCCTGAAGCTGGTAATAACCCACATGGTTATTTTACTACATATTGCACACTATGTTAAAATTTAAGAATTTTTTTTAATCTAAGTAGAGACAGAAAGAGTCCACTTTCTTTATATGCAGTATCCATTTTGTAGCTGTGATATTCAGATTGAAATCAGCTCTTGTAGGGCATTATAGACTTATTCCCTTCATTGCCACGTACAAATACCTGGACAAACTCTAGATGAGAGTCTGGGCAACAACGGGATAACTTTGGTGGGACATCATCCTTGTCCAAAGGTAACTCAGGCAACCTTCAAAAATCATGGTGTCTTCCACCAGTAGTGACAATACTGTTTTACTTATAACTTAATATTAATTTTCCTTATCAAACTACACAAAACACTTAAATTAGAAAAAAAAATACACTTCTACAAGATAATCTGATTCTGTGATACCATTTTTATATTCAGTTTCAGAACATCTTACTTTTCTGAGATGATAACTGCCCGAAGCAAAGGAATAGCAAAGTGCTTGTCTTAAATATCCCTGAAAATTTAGCTCAATGGCTGACTGACCAGACTAGCAAACTTGTCTAGAAAAAGACATGCCGTTTAGCTTACTAGAACAAAGGCTTCATGAGAAACTGAGGGAACTAGTGAAGGACGACCATCTTCTACCGTAATGAAGTAGGAGGACAGGGTCTTGCACTGCAAGCTCCCTTCCAACGGGATATTCATAGTGAGAGTAGATGAGTTGCTGATTGCAATTTCAGTGAGCATGGAGAGAGGGATCAGCTTCACTCAAAGACTTTGCAAACCCTTCCTGGCCCTTTCCCAGAAAGATCTGGTTGCTCCACAGAGAGGTGGTGGCATATCTATTTCACATTTTTTTATAACAAAATACTATTCTGGCCTAGGATCTGCAAAGTTTTCTGACTTTCCAAACTTCTCAATTTCTTAATAGTTGAAAATCTTGTGACAATGATAAGGTTTTTAAATATCATATGCAGCAGACAAAACCTTCCTCTGTCAGGATTTACAGAGCTACAGGAGAATTTGTTTCTCCCTTCTTTCCCTTAAAAACATAAAAAAAATTTGAAATCTTCTTAAATAACAGAAGACTGCTGAGTTTCTAGAAATCATTGCAATGAATTTCTCTCCTTTGTTCCTTACTTTGCTACTCGGTTTTAGTAAACGTAGGTCCCTGACAGTGAAAGCATTATTTAAGCAAGTGTACTGAAAAAGACATGTCCCTGAGAGAAGCACCCCAGATTCCTAGTGTGGTAAGGATGTCAACTAGAAAAACTAAAGAAACTGCAAAAATTGAAAAAAAAAAAATAAAAAAAATCACTAAGCCTTCAAGTCCAGTGACAACTTTCGATGGATGATTTGAAGAAAAAGAAGTTAACTTGATCCAACCTCCTTAATAACCAGATGTTTGCAATCATCAAAAATATATCTTTAGCTGAAACAATTTCTCTGTTCCAAAGCATTCCGTTTCTAAGAGCATTTACATAACAATATGTGACATCTGAAATGCTTAAGGCCACCAACCATGGCAGTACAAATTACAGTCATTTTTCAATACTCTGTGCAAGGTGCACCACTTCCAGCGCTGGGACTGGTCGCATGCTGCGTGGTTTCCGCGCTGAGACGCCATCAGCATGCACCACAGACACAACCAGTCCGTAGCCGTGGGAGAGTCATGCTAATAGGTATAAGAGGCTGATCTTACCCGCCGTAGGCTGGAATTGGAGGGGGGGGCGCTGCTGCCCGAAACGTGTTGTACACCGTGCGACCTCGGCCCCTTAGGTGTGCACCTCTGTAGGCAGCAGCTGCGGTCGCAGCAGGGTAGGGAAATCCTGGCACTGGGAACAAAAAGAGAAAAAAAAAAAAAACAAAACAACCAAAAGAGGAATGTAAAGTATTCCCATCAATCTAGTGTTTTAGACCAAGGGTAATGTAGTAGCATGGTTCTGCTTATATTAAAGCATGCCTATAACTGGATGAGGGAATTGCCAAATAAGTAAATTATTAGTCTTTTAACCAGAAGCCTCATCTTTTTACACAAAAGCTTTGTATGCAAGCAGGAGACGGCAAACTGGGAATTTTGATGGCAGTATCATAGGTGGCTCTGATTGTATTAGAAGACACTCATTATTAAAAATAACTTTGTTTTAGCGAACACTGCTACCAGGAGACTCTTGAGGTCCAAGTCACCCAGTCCAGGCTCAAATTTAGCAGAGACATTTCCATCACATTATTGGATCCGTCATCAGAAGTCAGCCTTGCTTTGAGTAGAGCTGAGACATTCATTAGACCAGGTGACCTCCAGTGATCTAAATTATCCAGTGATTACACCGATCTAGCACAGCTTTACTTCTGTTCAAAAGCTGATTATTAACTGGATCTTAATTTTGTACCAAGGGAACGAAAGACAGAGAAAAAGTCCTCTCAGATTTTAGGGGTGTAGTTTGTTCATAACAGTATCTATTAATCCTTCGAAGTCAAGGATTGCATACTTTGGAAATATCTATATGAATTCAGATAATATTCAGATGCAATAGACACATAAAAAGGAAATTAACTCAGATATTTTTATATTGGCATTGCAACTAAGTATAAACATTAATTACCATTCCACGTAAGACTTGAAATATTTTAATCAGAAACTGAACAGTAACGCAGTACTCCTTAGAGGATTTTTTTTCTGTAAAACATCTGTAAAACTTCTTTCTCCAAAAACTTTTTAATTGAAAAATAAAAAGGAAACTTTCCACTTCACTTTCTCTGCCATTTTTTAAACCAATACTTCATTACTTCATTTCTCCTTTGTACATGTATTTCTGGCCAGTGTTAGAACAGGTATTTTTGGAATTAATTAATCAGTGAGACAATCAAATCCAGCTCTGTTGGCACTCAGGTTACTTCAGTTGTGCTTCGTTTTGTTGCATTTTTTTCAGTATGTAAATAGATAAAAGAAGTAAATATTGCTTAGCAAAGCCCTAATAAGAAGCAAGCAAATGGAAATAATGATGTGTAAACCAGTAAGATTTTCCAGTCTGAAATACGGAATTCATTTTAATCCACATTTGTCTTTCATCTGTTTTAGCATTAATTTTTAAAAGAAGCCTTGAATTTGAAAAGAAAATGAAAAAATCACAACTTGTAGATGTCTCTGGCTGAACACATGAAGGAAAATACTGTAATTATGGTGACTTGTCCATTACTGCCTTACTACTACTAGGTCCTTCTCACTGAAAAAAAGGCTGTACAGGAATTCTGCAGAGATTATGGATACGGGAAAAGGTGGCTCCTCACACAGCCTCTAACTAAGCCACTACAGAGCTTTCTGCCACTGGACGTTGTGGATGTTAAAAGTTTAAAAGTTTATATGACTGAAAACAGTGAAGAGTTTCCCTGCAGAGAAACAGTATTAAGGAATCACCTCTGGTTTACAAAACCTCTTCAAACTGTTGAAAGCTACCACAATGTTCAAAGAACTATATACGTACACACTAGGTCCAGTCATACAACGTTTTTTAGGCATCCATCTTTTGCTGCTTTTCAAATACTAGATATTGGACAAGATGGCAACTAATCTAATCCAGTATGATTATCTTTGTTATCAGATTAATGTTTAGCTGCAGTCTGCCTGCATTAGAAAAATGACTAATTTCTAGATGCTCATTTCTAGAAGTAAGTTGCTCCAATAATTTGAGAGTTAATTTGTGCCTTTTTTAAAAATCATGCAAATAAATGAAGAAATAAATACCAAACCCATCATAACAGTGCTAAGAAGAGTTTGCTTAAGCAAATGAATTAATTGTCTTGGGTCAGTCTGAAAAAACACAGTATCAGAAAAGATGCCTTCTATTTCCAGGTGGTAATATTAAAGACTAAGATTAGTGGTAAAATAATCAACAAGATCATGTCACTCTAAATTTCAGTTCAGCAAAAAAAAAAAAAAGCTACTTCAGCCCAGCTGAGAAATAAGATGGTTAGGAATATGTAATAACCACAGAATTTATTTTGCTATTTTTTAATATTCTTACCCCAAAATAACCAGCAGAAGTGGCACTGTTAGAACACAACTGAAGAATGGACTTCATAAAAAAAATTTTATGAAAAGGGCTTTCCCATTAGGAAGCATTAAGTGCTGTTAACCAGCCCCAAAAGTAATGAATATACTAGCCAGGAGGGGTAAAGATTTTAATGACTTACAGTTTGTAGGTCAACCTTCCTTAGTGCCTCAGTGCCAAACTGCTGAAACTCAGTCAGTGAAAATGCTATTATAAAGGGGTTGAAAATGTCTTTGACTCTCAGCAGGGAAGCATCTGAGTCCACTTCTAAGCAAAAGTACATTAAATTTATCAAAGTAATTTGATGACTGGAATTCTTCTGGTCTGTGATAGAAAAAAGGCAGATTTCTTCACTTAGGCAATGATGAAATAAGGTGACAATAGGAGGTTAAAGAAAAAGAAAGACTTTTCTAAGAACTACATATAATCAAAGATCAAGTCAAAGAAACAATTTATGTTCTCATCTAATAGCTGCATCAGTTCTGTAGTTATTCATTCAGCTATTCAAATATGAATGGGACTGCAATGGAAGCAAGAAAAAAATCAGTTTCTACAGTGGAGCTGCAATTTTACTTCTTCAAATTGAAATAAAGGAAGTATCGAAAAAAATATGTTGTGGAAGTACTTGGTTTTGCTTAACATAATTATCAAAAAGCATACAAATAATCTTGTACTTCAGCCTAAATGAAATTCTTTAGGAACAGCATATTGGCAAGATTCCATCTTTAAACTTATTTTTCTCTTTTTACATTTAAGGGGATGAAATTTAAAAAGAAAACAAAAATTATTACAATGAATATTGTCCTAGAAGATCTCTCTTCTGGATACACATTGTAAATAGGGAAAAACTGTCAGGTTATCTCCTTCATTAAACTTTAGTTTAGATCACAAAACATGAAATCTGGTCAGCAAATTGCAACATTTAAGCAAATAAAAAGGCCTTTGGAATTAACAGGATTCATGTTAGTATATCAGTAAAATTTAAGTAACTAATGATTTTATATAAAAAACAAACATGAGCATGAGAAAAAGAAGAGGAATTTAATCTTTGTATTCACAGATGAAATTTAATCAAACCTTAATTTCTCCCAAAACATGTAATATAAGCATTGTTTTTATTAATTTTTTATTGAATGAACATGACAGATAGGTGCACTTTCTAGGCACCATATCTCAACATATGCCTTAGAAAATGAAGACTGAATGAACAATGACAAAGTTTGAGTTCCCAAAAGGAAGAATAGAACCTGTTAAAAATACTAAAGGGTTATACATTGTGTATTAAAGTTTTAAAGCTTTGGGATAGATGGAAGAGTAGCAGATGCAAAAAACAACAGGGGGCAGATTTTGTATCAAAGCCATAAAAAGATACAGCCATTTTAATGGGCAATTATTCTTTGCATTTGTGCTGTGGTTTGAATTTGTATGAGACTGCCATATGCCTCAAGAAAGGTGTGCCATCAAAATGGATGAAGAAATCTACCTCTTATCACTCCTAATCTCTCCTTCTTTGCACAAACTAGCAGGTCGTCCTTCATCAAGAGTTTGCAAATGTTTTATGGTGAGGAACCTTAATGCTACACCATATTTGAATCAGTTTATAGCTAATATACTACAATAGAGTTTAACTGTTAGAAAGGCAGGGAGATACATTTACATTATTCCCATAGGTTAGGAGGATTCCCATTGAGGAAACACTTCGGAAGTGCCGGACAATAAATTAAAACCAAAGAGATATAATGGTTAGCACGCTGAGAAATGCTAAGCAGAATAATCTATATGATATTTCACTGAATTTCACTGAATTTTTAGAGTTGGAAGGGACCATAGAGATCATCTAGTCCAACTCCCCTGCCGAAGCAGGATTGCCTGGAGCACGTTAGAGCATGCTGCTCAGGACTGCATCCAGGCGGAGGATCACCTGAGATTTCAGGAGAATCAGGAGTTTATCGCGATGTATGCTGTGTAGTGAGTTTTCCCTTCACCATAAGAGTAGTATTACTTGGCATTCTTTAAAAGCATTATAAAAACTGCATTAAAGAGGATGTGTACAGATCTTTGCACTTAAATACAAGTCCAAAGTATGCTGCAAGTACAATTTAAGCTTTGTTACTACAGATTTTAACATTAAAAGGCTTTTAAATCATATATATATGGATTCTTGAAATTTCAGAGTAAAAGAAAAATCTTTAGAAAGTTCACAATGTTTAAAAATAGCAAGATGAAAATACATTTTTCACCTGTCACTTTTGTGAAACGATTATCCCTGGGGATCTAGTTGTGAATTAACTGAATTCAAAGGAAAATTGCCATATATGTCAAATAGTCACAACTGGTCCCTTCTATTGTTTTCATTCACAATCTATTTATTTTTTGAAACAGATACTTAAAATTAGAAGAACAATTATTTCCTTACTATTGTAAAAAAATATATGTCAATATTAAATCCTGTTGTTTAGGAAGGAATAAATCTGCATTTTGGACAATCCGTTACTTATAGGACATTCTCATTTGAAATGCATTGAAAAGGAAAACAAAAATCTCTAATTAATGTACAAGTCTAATCACCATTCTCCACATGGAAGAGCAATTTTTCACTGTTCATTTGCTCAGTGTAATCTCAAAACTGACATAACAGAAAAGCAATGGCCTATAAATCTGCTCTCATTTGTTTCTTTAATATTCATATTCCATTGAACTACAGCTGCTTGTTGCTGCAGTCTATTACAACATGCAAAACTGTCGATAAAAATACTATGAAAGGCAAGATGTGTTTCTTCATGGCTCTGTGCGCCATTTATTCTGAAAAAAATAACAATAAATGACTCATGGATTGTCCCTTAGTTTGCTGCACGCTGGGCGATTAGTGATTAATTACCTTGCTGCAAATTGACATGGCACAAGGAAATTGACACAGCTCTGATTAATTAACTTTTTATGTGAGACAGTTACTTACAAAACACTGCACACTGTAATTGAATCCCTTTACACTACACTACTGCATTAAGTTTCCAGTCAAATCCAAATTAGCCCAAAATTTTACATAAATTTGGTGAAATTTTCTATAATAAGGTATACCTTACGTAAATATTTCTAAAAAGAGAGGACAGGTGCTTTAAGACACTGTTTTCAGCTATTTCATTCTTCGACATATAAAAAAAGATTTGTAAGATTTTTCCACACCAAATCACCGACATAAATCAAATTTAGTCAAAAAACCAGCATATTTAAGTAAAAAGAAACCTCCTATTTAATGTGCTTAACATTAGGTTAATTGTAGGAAAGACAACTGTTCCAACAGAACATGCTATATCATAGAATGATATGGGGCTGGAAGGGACCTCTGGAGGTCATCTACTTCAACCCCCCCATATGGTTACCTTTATCTTAAATTTACCTTAAATTTGTTTCCAAATCAAATTTATCTACTATTTCAACAATGACTTGCACACACTCAATTCAAACTTAGATTTCATTATAATTATTTTAAGTATATATGGAATTATTTATGGAATTATTCCTTTTCTCTGCCCTCCTTTGTTTCATGTCCACTAATATATTAATAAACAAACAATTAAAAACAAACAAACAAGCATTGGTTTCCATGTATATCAGTATTATTATATACCAGGAATTTATAACTTTTGGAGTAAAATCTTGATGCCTGGAAACTCTCATCTTTTTGCCTACATTTTTTCAACGTGATGGTGACTAAATACTGGTTCATGTAACAGTGGAGTCCTCATCTTTGGAGATATTCAAAAGCTGTTTGGATGTGGTCCTGGGCAGCCTGCTTGAAGTTACACTGCTTGAGTGTGTGTGTTGGGGGGGAGGGTGGACAAAGTGACCCCCAGAGGTTCCTTCCAACCTCAGCTTGTCTGAGATTCAGTCATTTGGTGATGCTGTGCATATCAGAAATTCCAATATATCTCATCCTTCTTCTACAGGACTCTATATGCAGCCACCAGATTCCCTCAGACATCAAGAGATTTCTTTTAATGTGCAGGAAAAAAATGGAGAATGTGGGCAGGTAAGAAAGAACTGGGAAGAAGACTGAGATAATTTTTTTTTGTAAAGCTATATAATTACGCCAACCTACAACTTTGAATAACAAAGTGCTATAATTGGTGGTCAAATCACTTATGGTGTACTTAATTACAAAATAAAGAGTACTGCATAGTTGATGTTACAAAGAATACAAATAGTTGATGTACAAATATAGTCAAATTTTCACAAAAGAAATTACTAACAAACAAGAAAATGCTCAGTAGGTAAAAACAAACAACAATGCAACTAGGCCATAAAGGAAAAGAGACAGCAGAGATCAGAGAAGCCACATCTGATCTGAAATTAAAGAACAATCTTCAAATTTATATGATCAAACTGATTAATAACTTGTCTCGTGTTCCTGGTTGCTGGACATTTAGAAGTTCCAAGGAAATGGAAAATTTCCCTTTTGTCTAGCTAAACACCACTTCTGACACTAAGTAAAAAGGACGTGGTTGTGAAAAACTAGATAAAGAGCACAACTATTCTAAAGAGATGACAAAATTTAGTAATTGGAATGTTTATGAAAGACAATTATGTGGTGACAAGAAGGTCTGTTTGGATGACAGAAGGATTAAAACTCAACGCAATTATGAAACTGTAAAAAAGAACATTGTCAGAATGTTGTTGGGTGGGGAACAATTTAGGCAGGAAGCGATTGAGGAAAAAACCCAGCTAGTTAACCTAATCCAAGCCATAACAGAAAAAAATTGTCAAAACAAAGAATAGCATGTGCAAAGACTCATATAGAGATTAAAAATGTTAATCCCTCAAAAGTACTTACTGTTTGCAAAATTCAGGTTGAAGAATTTTGCTGTATACAACATGGTTTTAAGAGCCACGATTTAATAACAACTGTCACACAATGCAAGAAGAATGACACTAAAGTCTTTTTTTGAAACTGAATCTTACAGGCTAAGTTGAAAACTACAAAATTAACAACTTTACATTTGAGAGATGGAATGACTTGAGATGTATGGTCAACTGTGGTTGCCTACCTACTGAAAATAAATAATACAGCACCTAGAATACAAAGCTAAGGAAACGTCAGTAGCTTGCATATAGGACTCTACACAAAGGATCCTATGTTACAATTAACATTCTAAATCATGATGCAAAATAACGTTAAATGTAATTCTCATTACTGAGCTGTATACTGAGAGGAGTAAGTCCAAACAACCCTATTGTCCTAACTCAGTGGTTAGCCACAAGTAGTGCCAGTGGCCAAGTGACATCTCTCCATTAACAGGAAGCACTAAGACGCATGAGATGCCCAACTGTCCTTGGTCAAACTAAAGGAAAAAGACAATCTCCACAATTACTACTAAAAATATTCTGCACGCATTTCCAGTCATCTCCCACTACGCAGGTGTAGGATGGTGTATAAGTTAAAAAAAGTCAGCATCACACAGTTCAGGACATGTCTGTCTTTCCAAAATTTAAGCATGCTAGTTCAGAAACACTGCACCATCACTAAACAGCTTAACAGAAGAATGAGTATAAACAGCAAGGAACTCAAAAACAGATTTGCAGACGTGAAATGAAAACCATATTTACAGATTCTGGGCAACTATATACATCTTACTGATGACAGCAGTCACCATTTAAAATACTGATAAACAGGAGGTAAAAGGACAGTTAATGGGGTATGTATGAATATAATTTTACTCAGTTTTTACAAATTTTGTATTATCTTTAAAACTATCTGACTTAGAAGTCAGTGGAGTTACCCTGCACTCACATTTTTTTAACTGTGTTCAAAACACAGCCTCTGGTACCATGGGCCAAAACAGTGTTTAAAAAACTTCCAAAGACATTTCAACAAGAGATGACATCAATATTTTTCTCTGGAGATGATACATGATTTTTCAACCTTATATTCCTCTCCTTTTTATATAAGGGGAATAAAATAATGAAATAATGGAAAGCCATTAGTAAACTTCCCTTTTGACTTATTGTACCTTCTTCGTTTAAACTTTCATGTAAACTGACTATATTTTAACATGCAGACAAGGAAGACCACTTTTCACATTATTCCTAGAATAAGAAGACCACTTTTCACATTATTGCTACTTTATAAATAAAGGCAGTTAATTAATCCAGGAAGCACATTAAAAAGATAGTTTGATTCCTATATGTGCAGTAATGAAGGTTTTGTACACGTGGTTGGTCTATTCAAATGTATGGACACTGCCCTTTGGTCAATATTTTTGAACTGTTTCATTCATGAATCTCAGTCCTACAATGGCTTAATCACAGAACTCCTTTTCAGGGGAGCTCCACCATTTTTCTGTGAAGCCATAAGAAGCAGCCAAAACAGCAAAGATGTACATAGACTCTACTAAAATGTATTTTAATTGTGATGAAGTGACCAGCCATTTCATTTTAGTTTAAGAGAAAACAGACCAATTAAAAATTTAGTTTGCAGAAATCTTCTTCATTTAATTTGCAAACAGAGTAGCATAGGCAAATTATTTATACCATACGAAAGTTCATTCTTTAAACTGCTCCTGACCCATATATCAGTTAAAAATGGCAAGCTTACAAAACAATCTCTCCCTTATCAGCGATAGGGAAATCACAACAAATAAATTAAGAAAAACTACAACAATAAAATCAGAACAAATTAATTATTGATGCCATTACAATAAAGCATATGTCCATCTGATTGAATAACGGTCAACCATATTTTATATATAAAACAGAAAAGGATTTGCCAAATGGCAGGAGCACCTACACTTCAGCTGCTTGGAGTCTTAGGATAATGCTATGAGAAGACTATCATCATTACAATGTAATTTTCAGGTAATTACATGTGTGCAACAGATTAAACTTGACAAAATCAACTGAATCAAGGTTTCTAAACTGAATGTTTCCAATAATTATTCTGCTCAGAAGCACACCTGAAATCACCTTTTGAAAAATGTATATTTTCCCCATGTAATCTCCTTGGTATTGGAAATATCCCAGAATGTAAGAGGTCAGAGGTCTTACTTCAATCCATTAGTAATGCCACAGAAAAATAAAACCTGGAATGCCTTCACTGAAAAGAAAAACATGAAAATAGTTTCATACAGCATTTTTTTAGGTAGTTTACTAATACTCCTAAGCCAAGTAACCTCCTTCTATGTGAGAACACTCAACAGACACATTGAATACAGATTTTACTTAATTTTCACTTCTGTAGTGCAATGAGTCCTCATATGGACTAAATTCTACCCTTGAATGTGCTATTTATACTTAATGATTTTCCTTATTTATTCCATGCATATCAACAAAGTCCTGAGCTATCCTTCACCTATGAATCATCACAAAACATCCACAGGAAAAAGAAATATTTTAATAAGATGTGTTGATAATACATAAGCACTGGTAAGTTTTTAATAGAGAACATATATAAAAATCAAAATTCCTATATAAAGTGTAATACTTTAAGCTTCTGCTACAGATTTTTCTTTTCTCCTAGCATATAACACATAACTTTGGATCACTAGAATTATTAGGATAATTTAGGAACATTTCTAATGCCTGCTCGGAAGTAATGGAATATATTTTCCTGATTTGCTTTAAAAGATCTTAAGCATCAAAAATATTTCTTGTCAAAAAAATTACAGGACCAAAGGTTTCCAGGGAATTTTCTATTAGAACTGCCTTCCCACCTTTCAAAAACATCGCATCTTTGCCTTGTTGTTTTCTGGTTGCTCATAAGCTAAAATCCCAGGGCAACATAGTTTATTGTTTTAATATCTGTCTGACGCAAAGCAAAAGTATTCTCTGGTGAGTGCTTATCTGTCATATGTACTTCTGTGAAAGGAATATCAAGACAAATAAGATGTTCTAGGGCATATCGTGGGATTACGAATTTGGCATTGACTGAATTCTGTTTAAAAATAGTTGAAATGATAAATAAATAAAAAAATAACCTACACTGATATGTTGAGGATGGGAATTTGAAGAGCATTGGGTTTTAAATATTTTAATTATAAAGGGTTTATATTACTTTAGTATAAATAATGAACATTCGGGTCCATAAATGGGACAAACAAGAGGAAAAAATATTCATAATTGAAACAGTTAAACCAGTAAAATTCTACTCTAATGATACAATGGACTGTGAACTTACTTTGTATTAATTAAACTCAATGTAATGGCATTTTCTATATTGAAATGAATAACCAGTGATCTGGAAATTCATTTAGACCATTAGGTTAATTACAGAAACTGATGAAGTTTTATCAGACAATTACAATTAAAGAACGAGAACAATGTGGGACAGATTTATAAGCATTTGTACCACCTTAATCATTTTTGCTGAATTCCAACCACCACTTCTTGCAAAATTGTAATCGATATATCAATTACAAAATGGGCCATCAACTTCATTTGCCCTTTAGTTTGATAAAATAGAATAAATTAATATCATATTTGTGCATTTTCATTTTTTTTCTTAATTCTATCATGTTATTGCAGTATGAAAGATTTACTTATTTTTAATCAAAAATGAAAATTTATGGGAAAAAAGTATGTATTTTGGAACTGACAAGCATGCTTACTGAAGATGAAACAACTCCCAACATTTAGAAAATGTAAGCCAAAACTGACATCAGTTTAAAACGTACTCATTGAAGTCAGGGCAAAATTCTCTTTTATGGGCATGCAAAATATTTGGGAAATATAGGCGCTCATCTGCACATCATTTGGAACGAAGGCATGCAGCAATTTACTATTTTACCATATATGTTAGCTATTCAGTCCAGTGAACTGTCCTCTTACTGCACACTCAAAAAAAATCTACTAGTAGTTACATGGCTAATAACTCGAGTATCTTTATTTTTACTTCGAGTTAAAACAAAACCTAAATGTTACAAAGATCAAAGCTTTGATTTAGAAAATGAAAAATACTTCGCTGTTGCAGAACTTGCATTAAAATCTGTAATCTCTCTCCTAATGCCTTCCATGGCACCTGGGTATGCACAACTGTAAATTTCTGACAAATGTGATGCCCATCTTTAGGCTGGCTTCCCTGCTACACCAGTGTAGCGTGGAAGTTCTCTACTGGCAGGTGCTTCTCCTTTTCCAATCCCTGCCATGAAAGGGCAGGGGAGGTTATCAAGGAAATGGAGCCAGGCTCTTCACAGAGGCACACAGTGGGAAGAGACGAGACAACAAACGTAACTTGAAGAGAGGGTTCCACTGTTAGGACATTCAAGTATTGGAACAGATGAGTCAGAAAGGTCGTCGCAGTCTCCATCCTTAAAGGTGCCCTGTGCAACCTGGTCCTTCCACCCTGACTCATTCTAGGATTCTACAACTTCATGTCTTCCTTCCCATGTTTTGGTTCCCATTAACTTCTATTTCATTCACATTTTCAGGCACTTCTACCTTATAGAAAAATGGGGAAAATAGGCACTAAACAGTTTTTAGAAGTCCTTGCATTAATTCAGATTAGTATTTTTGCCTGTTTTAACCATACATACCCAGCTATATGACTGTCCTTTGGAACAGTGATACAGATACATTTTTCTTCTTTTTTGAATCTTCCTTTTGTCCAGCAGGGTCTTAATATTCTCATGAATACTATTCTCAAGTGGCTTCAATTTGGAAAAGTTCCGAAATTTTTCCAGGTGCATTTCTTATTTAACAGTAGATACAAATTTCTTCAGGATTTTACAATTTCCTGTGGAAGCAACTAGTCTAAAGAAGTGGGGGCAAAAAGACATGGTCAGTTATGTGCACCAAATGGATTCACTAAGTTTGAGTGAGATACCATGGACCTCCTGGAAGCTTCCAGTGAGTGTTGACTTAGTAGGACTTGGTGTACTCTAATCTTTACTTTCTGGATGTGTCTCCTTCCAATCTTGTCTACAATCTGCATTAGGATAATGATGAACGATTTAACTGGAATCAGTTGTATTAGCTATGTCCTCAAGATGTCAGAGCTATGGGAATTTACAGCAAACAACACGAGACCATGAACTTCCTTACTTTGATTGTCTCAATAAGACAAAGAATCTGTCCCACCAAGGGACGTGAACACATTTGCATGCTGAAACTGTGCTTTCTACATAATAAATTATTTATTCCCAGAATAGATGTGCCAATGAAAAACTGATCCAGGCCCCATCTTCAGCTTCAGAATAAGAGAACAGATGAGGCATGAGAGACTATTGCTACTGATTTGTTCCACTGCTTGCAGAAGAAACAGCTCATTTCTTTCTGTATTAGGCAAAGGGCCAGAAGTGATGGAAGGAAGCAGCACCATGTTTCCATCTCCTGACATATTCAGAGGTGTAACTAATCACTGTACTGGGAAATATACAATGTGATACATAAAGTATATCCTGGGGCAATAGAACATCAGAAGGGAAAGAGTAGCTCCAACAATTGCACTCTTCTTTCTGACTATCCAAAAAAAATGGGATAGAAGTATACTGTCACCAGAGACTACCAGTGATCAATAAAATTAAAAGTTAAAAAGTTAAGAAATTAGCTAGCCAAATTAAGAAAAATATATAGAACCATGTTTCTGTCCTTCATTTCTTATAGAATGTAACTTGAGGGCAAAACACGAACAGTCAAGTTAAAGACAACATAATTTCTAAAACGAGGACAATCCTCTTCCGAGTATCTGAGAATTCCTAAATGCCATTAGCATTTAAAGAACTCCAAACCTCTCAGACAGCTTTAAAAATGTCAGCTGACTCTTTCCCCTCTGCTAAAACAAGTTAAAAACCTCTTAATTCTTACATTGGAAGCTGTTCTGAAAGATCACATGGTTACAAAACTGGGAGTAAAAAAATAAACGATTAACAAATTTTTCGAAGATGAAGGCTGCAATACTGTTGTCTCCATGGAATGATAATAGTAAAAGTATCAGTCTCCCAGACATTAATGTTGGCTTATCAGTTATCATTTCAATATTAAAAATGTGCATTAAAAACAGAGTATAGAAGATCTTGAAAATAAAAGAAGAAAGAAAATGAGACAAAACCTGAGCCTCGTTTCTACTAAGTTCTTAGTAGAATTTCCTATAGAAATTGAACTATTTTACAACTTTATTGAAAGTTTTTTAATACAGAGAAATAAAAAAAAAACTAATTACAATAATTTTTAATCATAGTGATTTTGTATTATTAGGAGTTGTGACCCTGTGGGGGAAACTACATTTTGGCAATATGAAATACTATACATAATAAAAGAAAAATCATGACTTGCAGACACACAGATTCAACAAAAGTGTAACAATTTCTACTGCAAGGACTACCAGCAATCTCTGTTATGAAACTGTGTATTACACATTGCCCAGTGGGAGGCAGATAAGCAAAGTCTGTTTACTTATGTATTTGGCATAATTGAAAACAAACAGGTGTTTGTTAGGATATCATTATTCAAGGAGCACCACTGCAAAATAAGATTTTTCAAAGGGATTGACTCATGACACATAATGGAAACAGTGCAGTATAGAGCTTAGCTAGCTATACAATGACTATCTAGGGATTTAATAATAGTGGAAATACTGTACGATGTAAACAGCATCCCCAAAAATAAATTTCTAGAACTCAGTGAGGTAATAGGAGCACCAAGGTAAACTTAGGAAAGGATTTAGAGTAATTTCCAGAAAATAGAACACCAAGCACTGCCCCTTCTCCTCCAAAAGAAGCTCCCTAACAATGAGATGAACAAAATGTTTGGATAATTTTCTAAGAAAATAATTTCAGTCAAAGATTAGCATTTCAATCAAAAAGGAATAGCGCAATAAAAATGTACTACAGGGACAACTGATTTAGACAGTATTTATTCTCTGTGTTACTACAAGGACTTAAAAAAAACCCCATTGCTTGGGAAGACTGAAATAGTATAAATAATATGAATAATGGTATTATTTCATTTCCAATTTAAAACACTTCATTTATTTTGTTAGTTCACTACGCATTTGTAGACTCCTGATTTGAAAGCAGATTCCATATTGATGCTGTAAAAGCTCAAGGGATGATATTCATGGCCTTTGACATAAGAGAGTTACAAGACTGCAGAGATTACCACTATGGAACTCTTTTGACCTCATTCCTGGTTTTAATCAATAAAAGAAATTATTTTAGTAGTCTAGATAAGCTTTAAAAGAGCAGTCTAGATCGAATACAATCTTCATAAACAGCACATCTGATAATGTTAAATCAGACAATGCAAACTATTTTCTTTACAGAGGACTGCTAAGAACACATAGCAAATGCTGCTCTTCACCCTCATTCAGCAAGCAGCAATAATTACTGTTTCACTCAGACAGAGGCTTCTTCATCTGACTAGATTTCAGACTGGGCATCAGTGGTACCACCAATACGATCTAAAACACTCTCAGAAGAATCAGTTCCACCTCTGCTGCAGAATTTTACAGGAGACATTGCTACTAAAAATTTTGTAGAGAAAAATGGCCAATAGCCATCTACGCTTTTAGCTTGCCTTTGCTACTTTTATTAGGGCAGCTTTTTATAATTCAAGATACCCATTTGCACAGTCTTTTTCCTTTTGTAAGACTTCATATCTATTTTCTTCCTGATACAATCAAATGGTGGCATGATATGAGAATTTTTGTTTATTAAAGTTGTGGCCAGGAAGGAAAAAGAAACACAACTTCATCTTTGACACAAAACGCAGAGTGTGCAACAGTACTGGATTCCAAAAAATGTCAGTGATACTGTAGAATTTTTGACCAATTCTGTAAAACATTGCAATATAGGCCAATTTTTATTTAAAAAAAAAAATATATATACTTTGAGGATAAAGGAGCAACTAAAAACTCTAAATTACCTGTTGAAATTACTTACATGTTTATAAATACCACATTTACAAGAGCTATTGGGAAAGTTTACAGTTTTAGGGGGCTTACTTCACATTAATGTGCTTTTGTCACAAAACAAAACAACAAAAGAGCCATAACACTAGCTTACTTGTGGATGTGTATACTAGTGAACTGGGGGCACTGTACACGGGAGATCCCTCCTGGTTTGCCTGGCACAGCAGCACCCTGCCTACAAGAAAGAGAGAAAGAGTGGTATCTGGTTTTGGAACTAAACCTCGTTTTTTATCTCAAAACAGAAATAAAATCATAACCAGAGCAGTGAGGTAAAGCAGTGGCACTTCTTCTCATTTGACTTCAAAGCAGAAAGAGCCCCAATAAACATGTACAATTTTACATTTGAGAAAACAACACACAGACATCTCCCAAAACCCAAACACCCTTTTTATCACATGGGGAAGGTGGCGGATGCCCTATGCATTCCCAGCGCTCCCCAGTCTCTCACCCAGCTCCTCTCTCTCCCTCTCAGCCCCATCTCTCGGGAGCAGAACCTGCCTAGTTGGCTCTGCTGCTAACGGGAGCCACCAACCCACCCTCACCACCCACCTACCAACTTCTCATCTCCCCAGCTTTGGCTGCTCAAGCAAACACAGCAGATAAATCAGACGGCAAAGCTCCCATACACAGACGTTAAGCCACGTATGATCTCACTTATATCACTTAAATTAACACTGATGCAAGCGAAACCAAAATATTACTAATACATGTGGAGATGTCAGTATTTTTTGCTCAAATGAGAGCACACATAAACGTAAGCTACTTTCTAGTATTTAAACTGGATTCAAGATTAAGAACAAAATCAAATAAAAGAAACAAAACCATTGTTTTAAAAAGAAAGAAAAGAAATAACCAAATCAATTTAAAACAACACTTTTGCAATGCATATTCATTTGGAACAAATGACAGAAGTTTAGGCTTATTTCCTTTTTTTTTTTTAAACATGAGCTTAAATAAAATGCCTTTCTGTTTCAACATCTTTCTCAAAATTATATTTCAGCAGCCTTAGCTGAATACAGATTGAATATTGATTAGAGGTAGAAACATTTATACTTTCATAATAGGAAAAAAAGCTTCTGCACTTCTGCAATACAGTCCACCAGGAAGAGCAGGATGTGACACATCAGTTTAACAGATATATGTGTATATAACTGTATACACACACACACATATATATATATACATACACTGACATACTTCAAGCTGTCAGGATCTGTGAATCATGCCATTTCAAAAACATTGCATTATAGGAAGATTTGTGAGACTTTAGAAGTTGCACATTGTTATAAGCAATGTAAGTCAACAAAGTTGAGTCAAACACATTTAGAAGGGTAAGACTGATTGAAAACAGTAGGTGTGCTTACCATTCAGTATCATGAGAGCAATTCTCAACTTACATTCAGTTACCAGACCAGAGTTCTTTCAAAAAATGGTTTAAAAAAATTCTATCATTAACTAGTTCTTTGATTACTGCTTGCAGCTGTCAGTTGAAGTGGAAATACAGGAAATACTGAAGAAAAATAATTCTTGTAATTTATGCAATTTAGTTAAGACTGAGAGCACTGGAAATCTCATGAAATATTATGCTTCTCACCTTCCCAGACAATAACATACCCTCCTTAACTAACAGAATTTGGAGATGCTTGCTTTTTTCCAGCCATACACTACTCATCTGTAAGGCAAAACAAACTAAAACCCCATTTTTCCCCATTTTTTAATGACAGCATGTAGTTGACTATATTGATATCTACCTCTCTCAGCCTGACAAAAAAATCCACAACTGGAAGCTGTTAAATGGCCTTATATCTATTGAGAACCTAACAGCAAGTATCATTTTCAGGCTAGTAGATAAAGAGGACCTCTCAACACACTTCGCACCAGTAATGTGTACATTGGAATATGGACGTATTTAACACCATTGATGTTTCAATACTTGCTCTACTAAAGGAGCCTGAAAACGAGAGCGAACTGAAGGCACAGAGGCACTCATCCAGCTGAGCAAAACGCAGAAAGGGAAGGAATTATTACAACCAGTACTTTTCATTAGGCTTTAAGAATACTGTAACTATGATTCAAGCATATCTAGTAGATATACACATATTTTTAGAAATCAAAGATTTTCAGTTATTAATATTATTCAATATAAACTGTAGGCAATACTTTGCTTGTTCCATGGTCCATAGGTATTTTACTATTCTTTGAAGCTAACATTCTTGCATTTTTTCTGATTTTATCTCATACTAATCTAATTTTCCCTACTCAAGTCTTCTAATTTCTAATGAAAGTACTTCAAGACAGATGCTTTTTTCATCCATGCTACTAGAGTGTATTTAATTTGTTGCACAGAGCATTCTAATTATATTTTGACAATCTGCCTTCAAATTTGTACATAAAACTAATACCTAAACCAATATCATTAGATTATTTTAGAAAAATATAGAACTTTTAAATCTACTTTGTGAGAAAAGATTATTTCTGCTGCATCTAATTTTGGCATTAAAAATACTTAAATTGCAATTAATATAAGTGGGGAAGACTGAATTATTTACAATAAGATCTTCTGGATAAACTTCAGAACATTGACATAATCTATAAATTCCCTAGCGGAGGAAAAAAAAAAAATCAAAGTTTTCCTTTAGCATACTAAATCCTAGTATGACAGAATAAATAATGGTTGGGTTCTTTTTCTTTTAAGAAAGAGGATTTTAATATAAAGTTCGTAATATGTCTGTTCAAACTGCAATTTAATAATATCATGGAGCTGATGAACTTCAAAAAATTACGGTCATGCAAGAAAGTTCATCTTTAATTCTTCAGTGTCTGGTATTTTCTCATTAAGAACAGCCTGTATGCTTTTTTGCTTTTCTCCAATATAAGCATCTACTTGTTTGGTCAAAACAGACATGTGACCAGCGATACAGGATTTTGGAGATCAGCAGCAGAAAACCCCTCAGACTCACTCCGTAAAAAGGATCAGAAAAATATTAGCATATGTATCTGTAGAGTGTATTCACTACAGGCACACAGGAGAGCTTTAGACAGCCCGGTGGCAGAAGGGAAACTGACGCAGCCACGCTACTGGGTGTAACAGGGAGGATGGTCTGGGGTGCTGGACAAGCTGGCGGGTTGTGCCGTACACAGCAGGTCACTGTGCTGGGGCAGGACATGGTGGTGCCAGCTGAGCACCAACGGCAGGCATCCCCACAGAAGCAAGTGGGGGCAGGCATCCCCACAGAGTGATTCACCATTCATCCTTGCCATAAAGGCTGGCAGCATGGACCAAAACATACTTTTCAAGATCAAAAAAAATATTCCCACTCATACTTCTCTTCCTCCAATGTTTTCTTCTACAGTCCATGATTAAGAACGTACTCTTTGATTAGGTCCTTTGTTGAAGCACTACAGCTATTTTGAGAAAATAATTACTCTTAAAAAATTCAGGGCTGTGAGGAAAATAATGTGAAGTCATGAATATTTTTAGAATTCCAAAAATTCAACTCCTAGTGGTTCTAAGATATTTGGTGAAAAGTATTTTTCTCATTTTTTTCATACTTTCAAAAATAAATTTTTGTGTATAGTTCTTATTTACAAGATTTATATAAATTAATCTACAGAGCATATGTGGAAATACCAATGTACTAGTGATGATGCACAGGCTATTCGGTGGCTCATACATGACATATGACTAAGTTAATTGTATTTCTCAAATACTTGGGTAGCTAAGTAGTAGTAACCAGGATCAAGTCCAGGAGGACTTTCCAGTAAATTTTAAATGCTTCTGCTAAAGGTAACTTCTTGGTCTAACTGTATCCACTGTGTACCCAGCACTACAGACAGCTTAAAAGCAAGGATCTTGAGGAAGTTTAAAGAATTTGCACAACTAGTTGGAATCTCCTTTGTCATCTTTTGTGGAAATAGAAACATTTTCAGCAGAAAATAAATCATACCATTAGTTCAAATTACACCGCTGATGTACCATTCACAGCGTCACAAGGGAATAGCTCTCTCCTGTCACAGGAAGCAAATGAAACTTTTAGAAACCTTCACTACCAAAACTATGGATAGACCATTATCAAGAACCTGAGTTTACAATGCATCGCCTCCCAGGATGGCTGGCTTTAGTACCTTTGCCCACAAACAAGAAGTTTCCAATTTCACAGAATCACAGAATCTCCATGGTTGGAAGGGACCTCTGAGATCATCAAG
>JAOXJM010000071.1:14240502-14254378 GCA_026413425.1 Tringa solitaria
AGTAAAGTAATTCTTCCTTATATCTAACCTAAACCTCCCCTGCCACAACTTCAGAACCAGTTCATACTTACCAAAAAAATCTCAAACCCATGGGAAAGAATAAATAAAAGCTAAAAATGTTTGTTTCTCATTTTGTCTATATTATTATAAAATGTTGGTTTTATTACTCTAATCTAAAACCAGCATTATTTATTAAACTCAGTGATTGTTATTTCATTTTCCCTTTCCCCCAGTACAGCTGGATGGTACATAGCCCAGTCTTCACTCAGTCATTCTGATCACTGGGTTTTTTGTACCTTTTGCAACAACTATTATTGCTATACACTTAATTCCTCTTCCATATACAATGCATGAAGAAACTATAAGGCTACGTCTCTCATAAACATATCAGGAGATTCGCTAGTGTATCAAAGATCCTCAGAAACAATCCATGTCTGCTCTTGATTTGCTGATCTAAAAGTGTAATTTAATATTGGCCTTTCCAGACAGAAATAGCATTAGCTTTGTTCTGGTCTGGAATTTTGTTGTATGATGGGTTATTTCAAAATGTGTCACAGAAATGGATCCAACACACCTAACTAAAAGGTCACTGCTGTACAATAATAGTGTACGTTAGCTTCTATTATCCTATCTGATTAGAGAATTTAAAGAGGGTATCTTGAATACGTAATAGTTGTTAAGTGTTCTCTTAGCCCTCATTATCTATAGCCAACTACACGGCCTCAGTATGCTTTTAAATATGTTGTTAATTCAAAAAAGTGCTTCTTGAGTGCCTTCAGCTATTTGGGGTCTGTCTATAAATGGAATAATACTCCTTCAGCTTTTAACACAACCATCCATGAATGATTGTGTTGACTCATTGAATTGTTTAATCCATTATTAACAAAGGATAAAATAGTATAATGGGAAAACACACACCTCCTTTCTTCCAATATATTAAAAATATACTATTATACCTCTCTTGGAGTGTCACCAAAACCCTCGGTGAACTTCAGCAACAACTCACAGAACAATGACTGTGGGAACAGCAATGTGTGTTACAACAAACATTGTTTCTAAGCCATCCTTTCAGTTATTCTTTGCTGATCGTATCATTACAGGCTTTTGGGAAACGGAGCTCTCCGCCCTGTTATACATGCTGCGTGTCTGTTATACTAAATCACATACTGGGACTGGTAGGTGTTCATGTGATGTCAGTGAAAATTGGATAAGGGACAAAGTCTGCAGCTCTGGCAAGAATTTTGCATGAGATTTTCCCAATTTCCCTTTTCCTCACCTCTTCCTTCTGTATATAACTCATCACAAGGTAACAAGGATCTCTCCTTCTCCAGGGCCTGACATAATACACAACTGATCAAACTACTTACCAGTATGTACTGTGGTGCCTTAGACTGGGAAAGGCCTTGCAGATAGCACAGGAGCTGGGAAGCAGCAAGTTCTTTTAAGCTCCGCTCGCCTGCCAACATCCTTTTTCTGCTTCACAACAATGACTTGCTTTAAAGCTTCATCCACGAAAACTTAAAAGATGTATTTCTAATAATCCACTAAAATTCTCAAAGATTGCTTTAGAAGGAAGAGCTTGACAATAATCACTGATTTTTAGTGACAAATTTAGGCTGTGCCATAGTACTGTTGGTATGTGACAAAGTAATGCCAGCTTAAAAACACACATTGTGTGACTGACTTGTTTCTGTTCTGATTAGCATGTCAACCCTACCATAGACAGGCTGTACTTCGCAGGAACAATTTATGTAGTGTTTCCATTCACAATGTGAAACAGTTGCAATAAAGCTCCTTTTCCAAATATAATTTAAAAATGACTAATCAGCCACAGTCATTCCTTGTACTGTAACCAAAATTAAACTACTATGTCACACAAACTCCAAAATACAGAACAAGCCTAGAGAGTTTACCTGTGCTTGTTAATGAATTTTTTATCACTGGCATCCTTATTCACAGACTGTTACCAAAACATCTAACACTGGAAATCCACTATTTAATCATGTAAAAAAGTGAACGGTACTGTCAGTATTGCCCATAACCACAACTTTCCTACAACATATGTTTACTATACGATATAAATACACACACACACAAATTCAAGTTCGCATCAATTGATATTCAGTGACACTCACTGTCATTATCATACACTGGGAGAGGTATCCCACTGAAGTTGTTCAGGACCTTTGAAAATCAAATGGTCATGCCTAATCACTCTAGGTCCTCCTCCAAGACTAAAAGGTATGTAAATGATGGCTACTCTTGGTTCATTGTAACTTGATCTTGGTTTGTTTGTAACTTTGAAAAACAAGCGTGAGAGAAATTCTGAAGTACAAATATAAACTCTGAGCTGGTATTATATTATTCTTGAAATAGGATACTTGAGAATATAAAAAAATGCATTCATATTCTGCTGATAACTAAAATGGGTCACATTCACACATCTGCCTGATGAATAAAGACTGCAATATGACAAGAAAAAGAGAATAAATGAAACTGGAGCATTTCTGCTCAAACATGAACACTACGGTTTCACCATGGCCCTGGAGGGATAACAAGTAGATGTGTTTATACTTTATCCTCTCATATTGTGTCAAGACACTATTTTCTGTGTAAGTTACCTATTTCAGTAAATCGATAAGACAGAGATGCAAATCTAATGCAATTAGATGCAGAGATGCAAATTACTAATCCCTCAGTTCTATTTGCTTACCCCAATGGATGTTTGTTTTAACTTACAAATAAAATTCTATTCTGAAAGACAAGCTGAGAATATAAAAGAGCAAAAATTGAATCATCATGCATAATCCTGGCTTTCGTTAGCCTATTTCCTCCCTAGCCCATTCAGATTCCAGAATTTCAGGAGCATGCAAAAACACTACAAAAACGGTAATACAGTGTTTCCAAACTTTACAAACAATTTGCTTCTACTGTGCTTGGAGACTTCCCCCAAAACAATTTTCACAAAGAAAATCTGACAGAGACTGTATAGCATTGGTAAAGCATGGCTTCATCTCAGCTACCTCCAACAAATGAATGAAAACTCACTATTTTGAAATTTACTCTCAGTAAGTACTATGAAATGCAGTTATAATGCAAATGTATTGGGGAAAAAAAAGGAGAAGACAAACCAGAAAGCATTAGCTATATGTTTGGAATACAATTCAACATAATCTTAAACTGCTTTAGCATTAATTTACAGATGTAATCAAAGTTTAACTGTATGTTAAGCTGTTTTCCATTCCACTTAACTGTATTAATTTCACATTTCATATATTACTTTATTACTTTACATTTCAGAATAGTTTGTGTGCCTGACTGTCCATTTCAACACATGGATCTTCCTAACTTTGTTATTCTTCTAATCAGGAGGAATTATTCCTCTGCGTAACTGCTCTAAACTTATCTAGCATTGCAAATATCCCACCCAGTCCTGAATAAGCAAGTGTTTTAGTGATGACCTTGTAGTTTGTCTTAACTTTTCCCTGAGAGAGCCTTAAACCATTGCTTTTTACATATATCCATAGTTGGTATTCGAATTAGTCTCAGTTTTATTCTATCAGACAACCACCATGCATACTTAGCCTAGACCTCAGGCCCAGACAGTGCACACCCAGGCTGACCTCTGTTGTCAAGTAATCGGTGAGAGAGTCGCAGTAGCTATAAACCGGCTGGTTTTATATCTGGCCTCTAAGCCTACATCACCCACAGTCTGGAGAGTTTACTCTGGACCAGGCTTAGTCTTGTCCCCTGAAGCAGACAACCCCAGCACACACAGTTCAAAGCTGTCCAAATGCCAATCTATGTGACATATGACAGTCAGTGCGCACATGGGGCCTCCAGTACAGAAGCTCCCAGGGCAGTTTCTTGCAAAGAGAATCTATTTCACAGGGACTAAACCTGCTCTACAAACTCCAAAGCAGCATACAGCAGGTGGGGATAATTCTCAGATTTACTTAAAACCCGTGCTAATGCTGCGAACTAATGTAATAACAAGAGGAGGCCAGGGAGACAGTTGTGGGAAAAAAAATCTCACGATAATGTTTATAATTAGACAGTTTTAGGCTGCAACCATATTTATTTCTTTTCTGTCACTAATCAGAAAGCCATAGAACACACTTTTACTAACCATCAAATGGTGTTTGAGAAGTCCAAGCATTATTTTTCCTCAAAAGATTCTCTTTGTGAGTAAAGCACAGTACTTAACTACATTTTTAGCCCTTTAAAAATTAAGCAATTATATCCACATTATAAAACATTTGAACAAACATAAAAGAAATTAAAAGCAATGTAAAAACAAAGAAAGGACAATACGGCTCCTGCTTGACCAGAATACTCTCTTTTGTTTTAATTAAGTAGTATTTAAACAAACAAGGCAAACTGCATACTAGGTGAAATGAGAAGAAACACAGAAACACAGCCAGCAGATCAAGACCTGCTGTTATTCCCTCAACACACACACAAACTTGGTGCCTACAAGACTGAACCTGGAATACTCTATGCAGTTTTTAAACCTACTGCCACTCCAGTTCAATCAAAATGTGGAGAAACTGCAGAGGATATGTTGCAGTGAAACTAAGACAGTCTAGAGCTGTGAAAGAGAGTTGCAGTGAAACTAAGAGTCTAGAGCTCATCTCCTGTGAAGGGAGGTTGAGGGACCTGAACTTGATTAGTCTGGCAAAGAGGAAGTTAAAAGGTAATCCAACAGCTTTCACTATTTGAAGGGAAATTACAAAGATAATGGAGCCAAAAATCTCATTGGAATACTAGCAGATGAAATATAAATGTCAATGGCCACCAACTGTAGCTTGAGAGGTTTAGGTTGGACATTAGGAAAATGTCCTAATTAGGAGGCAGTGCAGCACTGAAAAATGTTACCCAAAGAAGTTCATAAATCTCTGTCCTTGTAAATTTATACAAATTCATCGCTCACCTGATCTAGCACTGGTGTTAGTCATGCTTGAAAAGAAAGTCAGACCGCATGACCTCCAGAAGTCAGTCCCAACGCATGTTTCTGTAATTTTACGAAGAAGTGACTGGTCCAGTGTCAAAAAAACCTTATTTCATTCATGTGAAATGTCCGGGTTAGAGTATAATCACCACTGTATTCCACAATAATCATGCTAGATGTGTGTGGGAGTTGCTCAGATGTATTATACCAGCTTACTGGGGAAAAAAGGAGGACTATAGAAGAATGTTCCCTCAAGTAAGAGCTGCATTAAACTAACAAAAGGTATGTACCTGAGATGAGTGGGACTACTTGGATAGTTGACAATTCAGATGAACAGAGCATTTGACTACAATTTGTCAAGATGTAATCTGAATACTTGAACTTGCAAGAATGGGACCTTCGTATTGCCCCTACAGACTCAACTAACCTGACATCATTTGGGTGGCATTTTTGATGTGTTGGATATAATTTAAAAAATAAGATTTTCCAAATGATCAAAAGTGTGTGCCTAAGGTAAAGTATAAGAAGACAGCAAGCATGATATGCTTCTCACAGGTGTTATCCTAGTTTCCAATCATTTGCAGCTTAAGTAGGCTATCTCAGTAGTACTAACTAAGGGTGATTTGCAGAAAACTCAAGACCTAAGTCTCAGCAAGGCTGTACCAACAAGGAAATACACACCCTCCACAACACCTCCTTTCCCCTGTTTTGAAAGAACTCCAACTTTCAGCAAATATGCAATTTCTGTTTTTCCAGATTCTGTGTGTGTACAAATCCATCATAATCCAGTATCAAATGATTCATCTGTACCAGACTGTGGTCAAAAGTCCTGACCTTTTCCACCAAAGAAGCAAGAACTCCCTTCTTAACCATTCTCTATCCTCTGCTATAAAGCTCTATCTACAGTTCAAGATTTACCATGAAATAATCAAATGTGTGGAATTTCTTTTAGAAATCACATAGGAATAGTATCAAAGCCTAAGTGTATACTGTGTTATTAAATATACATCCAAACAGAAGAAACCTTTACAGGGGGAATACTGACAGTATCTGCAATTTTCTCTTTAATATATGCAGTCTTGAATAGAATGATAAATATACGTCAATTAACCTTGCTCCAGATTTGAATGTATAACCAATTAACTAAACTAATCTTTCAAAAAATAACAGTCATTGGCATTATTCTTTGAATAATCCTTGTTTAGTTTCCACGATGGTATACATTTTAATGAAAAACTCATTATAATGTAGCATAAGGCATAATTAATTCTGGAAGATTTTTTTTTGAGTAAATAGCTAGTACAGATGCTGAATTCCATTTTTCTATTGGCTTTATTAATCTTCCATAAACCAGTATTTCCACTATAATGGCTTGTAATAGTGCCACAGAACTTTTAGAAACCCATTAGCTGGCATCAGTGGTGTTAATCTAACTAGGATGCCATCATTTGTATGATGGTACTTTCACATTATGATTTTTGAAACAACAGTTACAGCTTTGTTTCATGTTTTGAAAAGGAGCATCTTTATGTAATAGATGGAATATCAAATAATAAATATTTAATTTTTCTGCAGTTAGAAGATTACTTAAACTGTTTATCTAACCATGTTGAACATACATTTTTTTAGGGATATCTGCTTAGTCAATGGCTAAGTTCAAACCTAAGTGTATGTAATCAAACTGTAAAATGAATTAATCTACATAGTAACAGCCAATTTTCACCAAAATTATGCTTTGCAGATATGGTACAGTGAACTTTTACCCTAGGATTAGAATTGCTGTGCAAGCATGTAATTCAGCTTCACAAACTCCAAACACCTTCACTGAGAAGTGTTTCTAGGGTATTTGCTGAGCTTATGCAAGAGTCATTTAAATTCAAAGAGAAACAGTGGAAAGATAAAATGAATCCCAGGTGCTCTTACACTCCAGAAATAGATGCTTTAAGACACGAACAAAGAGAAATAGTGTTAACAAACATACAGGAATCTTCTCTTCCCCTGAATTACTCCTATTTAAGTGCGTGTTTGTATATATATAACTATGGTATTTCTTCACTTCTTAATTATATGTAGCATTATATTTCAAAGTTTTGAACAAACTTGTGAAAGGAAGTTTGTTACAAAATCTGCTGCTTGGAGGACACTGGTAGCTTCCAATCGCACAGCATGCTAAAAAGCCCCAGGCATCTAAAACTCCTCTGTCTTCTGAGGGCATATAAAATAGTCAAAAGCGTAAGCTCTTCCTCTTTCTTTCTTTTTATCTGATGGGAAAATTTTTCAGGTCACCATAACTACTCACTGCCCAAGAAACTGGGTGCCTACAACAGTCCTCACTGCGCTGTTGAAGACATTTCCAAAGTGAATACAACTACTCAGCTATGCAGCACAACTCTTGAAACTAGCTTCTGAAAAACTTCTATCACTTCATGACTATTCAGGAAAAGTAATACGTAATTAGTCGCTTAAGTAAAAGGAGAATGAGATCTCTATTCCTTGTCATCAAACTGTCCTCAATGACTTCTTGTAATGCTGCTTCTTCACTAGTCTTAAGACCCTTTCTCCACTACCAACTTAAATTTTGAAATTTTTGAAATATTGTTTGCTGGTTATGACTAGGTAAGAATATTTTCTCATGTGGGTCACGGTGAATTCAACTATTCTCTGAAAAAAGACTCAGTAGATTTCCAGGTAATTTCTATGACACCTTTTCCCTCACCTTGCATACTGGAACTGTCAAAAGAGAAGCCTCTTCAAAAGGTAGGCACCCTAAAATACATTTTCTGCCAAGCTATCAACTTCAAAGGACTCATCTGAGGTAGCAATACGGGGGCAACAATACTCTTCATTAGGGATAGTGCAAGAGATTGCTCAAAAATTCATTTTTACAAAAACCAAAAGAGAGAAAAAGAAAGATTTGCAATAACTGGAAGGAACAACATGGAACTCTGCTTTCAGACTGCCTAAGGCTGAAAGGAATGCTAGGTTTAACAGATAAAATATACACTATATAAAAATAAATACGCAGGTAAAAATAATATTATAACAAACCACAGAAACAAAGAATGTAACAACTTATGGTAAGAAAGTACCAGAGTACTCTTAGTAAAGCAACCAAACTGCAAATCTGTATTTTGCCAGTCATAGATGAGTGTACGGGAGAAAACAACAGAGTCTAGCTTAACAGAGCAAAATTATGGGCCACTATGGGACGGATTTAAAATTGGATGCATATGCAATGAAATGCAATTTTTGTCACAGGTTACTTGAAGACTTTGTGAGATAAATCATACAGTACTTCTTACAAATCTCTTCATTAGGACCTGCCTGAGAACTGATAAATAGTTTACTGGAAAAGATAAGCTGAAATGGAAATGCTACCTTGATTAAGCATTTCTTTCTCCTAAGGAGGAAAAGCACCTTAAATAGTATCATTTTATTTAAGAGAAAATGACTATGTGGACATAGTAAATTTTTTAAAAATTATGTATCAATTACAATATATGTAAAAGTGGAATTTTACAAAATGCTGAAAATGCTAAGTGAAAAAAATCACCATCCTTTTTTTAATGAAATGTCATTTTAGGACTTCCCAGCTGACCTGTGGGCAGGGCAGAAGGTGTGCCACTCAGCCAGTTCACCAGCGCGTCTGCAGTTGGCAGCTGTTAGGGAGCCTTGCTATGCCTCAGAATTACAACAGCACTCTTCAAACCACACTTCATGAACATGTCACTGGAAATCCGTATTAATGCTACCATATCACCTAAATAGCCTTATTTCTGGAGCATTCTAATTTGCTCCAGTAGGAGCATTTCAAAGTCAGAAAAACAGTCTTAGAAGGGCTACTCGTGAAGAAAAATCTACAGTGTTTTGTAAATATATAGTATTTTTCAGTTCCCAAGTCATACTTCACTTACGCAGTGTCTGTTGTGCATCTGCTATGTATCTTACAGTCTCCATTTTTAGCTGTCATGCGTTTCCTCAATAAAGGTTTTCTTTTACAGAAGTGTACACTCAGAAAAAAAGCAGAGCTATAACAATCATGTCACTGGTCCTACTGTTTACCATTATCTTCAAGGTTTTAGGGTTGATTTACATTGCATTCCTCCCTATTTGACTTTAATTGTCTGCTTCAAGTTGTCAGGACATAACTATATCTTAGATTTGCATTGCATTAGGGGATCTTTTCCTTTTTCTATTGATCTTGTCTTATGGAGTAATTTAACTCAGTTCTAATTTTCTTTTGCATGCGGGGTGCTCTCTATCCAAGGAAGTGAGTTATGTGTATTCAAGTGGTGCATCTTATGAATCTTGTTAAGCTTTACCGCCTTATAGCCTGCACTGATGGAATATTTAATCACAGAAATGAGTTGGCAGATATGATGTACAATACGGTTAAGCCTTGCGGCGTGTATCTTCACCGGCAATTGAGAAATGGGTGAATTTGCCATTCATCAGTGCCATCCTGACAGCTTTGTATAACCTTCTGTTTTTTTACTTATTTATGAAGATTAAAGGTACTTTAAATCAATGGTTTCTCAGCAAATGTATCATCTTTATTTCAGAAGTGGCCAAATTTTTCATCATTTGTTAGGAGGTAAAGGAAGTTCTTGCCCTGACTATGAAAGAATTGGTACAATTTTAACATGACAGGGTTGGAGACAATAATTAAACAAAAGAACTAGAACTTTGACTGTCTTAAAAATCACATTTCTAATTTAATAATCTTCAAAAGTGCAATTGCTGCTTCTCTAAGTAAGGTGAAGGGGAGAACCCAAAAAGAAAGCTATATTGCAGTATTCTGTTATGGCATACAAGAACTGAATTACTCTTTTACTGTTTCATTTTCTAACAACTTTAAGAGATCTGCATAGAGCCTTTTTATTTGTTTTTAAATAAATTGCTTAAAAGAAAGTTAAATGTCTGAGAAAAAAATATCTTTTAGACAATTCAGCAAATATGCATTTTATATGTGTTTTATAAACCCCCTAAACCGCCTGCATGTATAAACAGAAACAAAACCTGAAATACCTGAAGTATCTCAATATAACTTTCTGCATAGGTGTGGTGGAGTGCATGTCATAATTAATAAAATTAAATTAATACTCTTCTAATGGTAATTAAAGATTCTCATTAGAAGGGCAAACACCTCCCTTGTGTTGGCAATAAAAATGCACTCGGGACTTTAGGAGGTTATACCAAAAAAAATCAATAACCTGCCATTTTATAATTAAAAGACAAAATAAATGTTAGGGAAAAGTCCAGTAAATTAGGAAAATTACCTTCAGGAGAGATTGAAAATATTGATTTTAATTTACAAACTGTGTGAACTCTTCATGCCCTACTTCATGAGACAATTATAAGTCAGATTGTTAATTCTGCATACATATTAGAAAATTGATTACTGTACTATGGGAATATTATTATATTTGTCATTAACACAAAGTCATTTATATAAAATGAATAATAACTTTTAGTTTCTAATTTATGCAGGTTCAGGGTTGGTTCACTAACTACTCAAACGAGATCAATTTTAAATTCCTGTTTTCAATGTAGGCATACATCAAGAAAGGAAATAAATTCTGCCTACACTAAATATTGCAATTCCATGAATGCCAATTTAGTATTTTTATTATACTGTGCCATTTTTACCATAATTGGAACATCTTTATCTATCTTAGAAGACAACACTGGATTTATTACAAGCAGCTTTTTAAAAATATCTGTTTGCAACAATAGTCCTATTTAACTTTTTTTTTAATCTCTTGAAGTCCCTTGAACTAATGAACTTTTTTCAGTTTTGTCTAGTGGAGGCTTAAATACCCCCAAGCAGGGAGATTCCCCAGATTCTGTGGGCAACCTCTTCCATGCTCAACCACCAGCTGTGAAAAATGTTCTCCTAATATCTATTCTTTACTTGTTGTACAGAATGTATTCTACAAGTACCTCTTTTTCCTCAATTGCCCAAGCATGTGACAATGTATAAGTATTTTTGGTTTTTAAAATATGATTAGGTATTTGTATGCAGTATATAAACACCCAGACAACTGAAAAAGAGATCCAAATGGAAAAAAGAAAGTTTCCCAGATTTTCCCATGAAAGTCATGGACAACTCATATATGATTTTGGAACCTAAGAAAGGAAGGTAACTTTATTATTTATCAGCAGCATTTGGATTTACAGTGATTATTTCTGTCTTAGATGTAAATTATTAGCTTTCAAACAATGCCTTTTTTTGGACTTGCTAGTGATTACGTTTATGGGAAGGATTCAAATTCCTCTGAAATCAACTGGGTTTTGGAGTACAAACATGTTTGTTTCCAATACTTTTGGTAAAGTACATTTAGAAACTGTTGCTAGCCACGACTGTCTTCCAGGAGAAAAGGACTATACTTCATTAACTCCTAATTGTAACCAGGATGGGAATTTGGTCTCAGACACAAATGATAATATAGATTTAAGATACAGAAATTTTAAGTAACTGAATAACTAAATATAAAAATTAAATAAAAATGCTCAAGAAAAAAATTATTAACACAGATACTCAATACCTATGTGTGTCTATGTACATGTATATACAGAAAAAATATATTTATAGATAGATTTTGTGGTGCTGTTGCTCACTAGGCTTAAATAATTCCTGGAGGAAAGAGACTGTACTGAAATGTAAAATAAAATCAAATATAAACAAAATATAAATAAAATAAAATCTCATGTAAGACCAGGATATTGCAGTACATTTCATATTATATTATCTACTTTCCAATAAAAAGCTATTCATATATCTTCTATATAAACTTTAGTACGCCCAGGTAACTTCAAATCCTGCATTACAAATCTTTAAATGACTTGCAGACAATGTGAATCAAACAAAGACACCAACCCTCACGCCAAAAGCACATTTTGTATTTTTGCATGTTTTAAAGAATACTGAAATAAAATATGGTATGGATGACTATAGCAGAATCCTTACCTGCATAGAATTCTGGACTATAAACTGCACCAACAACTGGATTTAATTTCCAGCCTGCAGCAAACATAAAAACATAGTGGAGTTAATATTGGAATTAGTGATAATAATAATGATTTTCTAATTATGTTTTTGTATAGAAGTATACAGATAAAATGGCTTCAAAATCATCCTTTTAATGAAATTACTGATCTTACATTACTGATCTTTAATATTAGACTCTGAAGTATGAAAATAAGTAATGGAACAAGGCATTCTCTGGACAGGTAGTACTGGAGTAAATTATCAGTTGAATTACCTTGGCTGCAACGCACAGTTGCCATGGACTTACTCCCTTAAATTATGGAATTAAGTCAGAACTAGTTCAGGTATCTCTTTATCGTTTAGTACCAGAGCAGATCAGTTCTTTTTCCTTGCTTTAACTCTCTGCTTACAAGACAGAAAGGCCAAAACAATTCATTTGCTGGACATAAATGTTTCTGATAAGCATGTGTTAGTGTTGATTACAAGGCAATCAAACAATCTGAGCATTTCAATTCTACTCTGGGAAAAGTGAAAGCATAGACACTGTCTGGAAATTTCTATTGTGACATGAAATAGATTTGTGCACTGTGGGATCCCAGTCAAACACCAGACTTTTTTTCCCATTTGCATTTGTACATCAGACTGTCTGCTCTGAAACGGCACAATTAGAGGCACGTACCAGAAGTGACGGTACCGCCTGCGTTTACAGCTGATAAATGCTGTTAGCTTATTGCTATAAAGTAGCTGGCACAGAAGAAAATGCCGCAGTCACAATCTGCAAAACTCTTAAGAGGTACACATACAGCCACTACCTTTGCCTTAAATAATTGCTGTCCTCCCACAGCTGGCATGAAACCAAAGCCCAGACCCAACAGATGTTCTGTACCGTGTGCTCTGGCCAAATCCCAGGGAATCGCTGTTGTGCCCTTACCCCCGACGCAGCATTTCCAGGCAAGGCCGGAGTGCACGGGCTCGCTGCAGAAGCAGGGACAGTGCTCAAAGCATGTGCTGCTCCAGACAGCAATAGCCAAGGAACTGAAGGGGTAACAGAACAGCAGGTGAAAACACTGTCAAGCTCGTCAGTGTTCTCAGCTGTGGTAAAGTGCCAATTACTGTGTTTTGCTCAGTCACAGGTAGATCCACTGCCAGTTAATTCCAAATTCCACAGAACATCCCTCTACCCACACTTCTTTTTTTAAAAAAAAAAAACATTTGAACTATTATTTGAAGTACCAGGACTGAAAAATTAGGGGTTTTCCAAAAGCACATTTGAATCAGAGGAGTGAGAAGCACCACTTGTAAATGGGAATAAAGAAAAAGAAAAAAACCGCAAGCTAAAGCATTGTGCAAACTCAAGAACTATGGTACTTTAAATAGATCCTATAACTATGCTGCTGGAAACAAAACACAATCTAGAGAGGAACAAGTCTTTTCAAAATCAGAAGAGCCCAGGCTAAAAGAATTTGAATTCAAACTGTACTGAGGTTTCTTTCTGCTTTGGCCATAATTTGTAGCATAGTAGAAGACCATAAAAACATAAGCCATTAGAAGACTGAAAAAGTGTAATACAAAATCTCAATTATAACACAAAAGAAAACTATTCCCACCCTTGAAAAATACTGCTATCTCTATCTGATGCACAGTAACTATTTACCGGTAATTAACTGTTCATTAACAGAGGTGAGAAGTGTTTTTGAAATGCAACTCATTAATAATTACAAAGTTATGAGCAGCATTGCATGCAATTGCTCTGCTGAAGTAATTGCAGTTGCTATATGTACCTAAAAGACAATTATGGAAGCTGACAAATGGCCAACCAAGAAAGATTACAAAACTAGGAGGGGTGGCTGACACCCCAGAAGGCTGTGCTGCCATCCATCAAGATCTGGACAGACTGGAGAGCTGGGCCAAGAGAAACCTAATGAAATTTAACA
>JAOXJM010000071.1:14270637-14280864 GCA_026413425.1 Tringa solitaria
GCAACCTGCTCTAGGTGGACCTGCTTTGGCAGGGGAGTTGGACTAGATGATCTCCTGGGGTCCCTTCCAACCCATATCATTCTGTGATTCTGTCCTTATCATTTCTGCAGAAGCATCAGTTCATCATCAGCACCTACATTTCATGGGATATGATGATATCTGTACACAAATACAAACTTGTGCACACTAAAGAAGGATTTTCCAGTGATCCAAACAAGGAACTGGGAACAGCTCAAGTGAAAACCTAAAACTGAGTCCTTGCCGCCATATCTCTTCACCTGCTACCCCCTGAACTCACAGGTAGGGTCTGACAAACTAAATAGTCCATCTTCACAATTTTCTAGTAATTTAAATATCAAACATAGCATACAGCTGTTAAGAGACAAAAACGTATTCTATGCTAATCTCTTGCTATCTAAAACCAACTCAAAAATTCAAAATTTATATTTTAGACAACTGTTCCATCCATAAACACCACAGAGATTACTTTCTACCTTCAGGCCTTAAAAGGAGAGAAATATGCAAGAAATTTGGCATATGAGAGCAGGTGGGGGATGAGGGACTGGAAACTCTCAAAATACAACACTCCAGAAGAATTTAAGGTCAATTGGATTAATCTGAAGAGAATTAAAGAATTCTGAAGGTGCCGTTCAGCTTCAGGAACAAAGGGTGCCCCAGGAAGAAATTATATAATCAGCACACTGTATCAATGCAAATTGGAAAAAGTAATTTCTGTTCACTGTATGAACATAAATGATGAGAAACAAGGACTAGGAGGGTTGGACTGTGCACTATTAGCATACCAAAACATTATGAGCAACTTCTGTACCAAGAAGTTGAACAGATATATTGCCAACAACAAAAAGCCAGTGAGGTTTCTGAAGATGATGCTACACATGAAGGTGCTACAAATTATGGGTGAAGTAGGTAAATCCAGGTACTGTTATGTTCCAGGTGTTTCTTTTTGATTTTACCACTTTTGTTCACAAAAGCCAGAAATTTACAGTTTCAGCAAAGAATGTCTCAGAGTCTGGGCAGTGAGAACCGAAAACCAGAAGCCAGAAAGTCACTATCATCAAAGATTCATACCTTGAAATACCCTTAAAGAAGCGTGTGACAGAATTAACAGTGCTAAACCATTTAAAATATATTAAAAGGCTTGACAATGTAACAGTGTCGTTACAAAGCATATGATCATCTAGAAATCTATGGATGAGCCTAGGAGATCTGCAGAAGGATAACTGCAAATTGGAATGGGAATGTGAAGCTTAGCCAAAATTTACAAGTAACACCAAGGAGGTAAAATACATATAAGGACAGGGGACAGGCCGGATTTTGCATAATCCCAGAAAGGAAAGTTTCAAAGCCCTAGACTCAAAGAGCTAGGATACAATTTACCTTACACATAAATAATACATTTCAGGAGAACATTTTCATTGCTAGAAGATCTAAAGACCGGTGTTTGATATTTCTTTAAAAATTAATTGAAGTTGGTATATGACATTAGCCCGGCTCCATCCCCCTAGTCTAGCATGCAATCAGTACAAGTCCTGATCTATTAAGGGTTTGGTCTCTTTCAAAAGGCTCTCCTGACTCAATCAAGCAAGTTAATATGTTTTATGCAAAACAAATAAATAAATAACCCCCCAAGCCTCGTCATTAAACAGAAATTACATAAAAGGTAGTATAGCCTGTGTGTTTTTTCACAACTTGATCTTTTGAGTACAAAGTCATATCAAAGTTATATTCACATATGAAAAAGTCATGAATTTAACTGTGAAGAGATTACAATTCATAAACCAACTCTTCAACACATTTTATCATTGGAACTATTTGTTATCTTGTTGTTTTTGCTTTTCCTGCGTCTGTAGAGCTTTTTTTCCTTAAAAAGACAGCAGTGTAAATTCATATATAACTTCTAATCCATTATAATCTTGTTTATGGAACTGCTCTCTAACCAGTGATTTTCCATGCCATATTTGTGCAGGTTGTTATTCCTGTGTGAACACCTTGCATTTGATGTTTTTGAGTAGCATCTTATTTTTCCAGATGATACGTACAATTTATCAAGATTACTTTGAATTCTAATCCTGTCCTGCAATGTACTTGCAGCCCTTCCCAGCTTGGTATTGTTGCAAATTTAATAAGTATACACTCCATCATTCAGATCATTAATGAAAATACTGAAAAACACTGAGTCACCACAAATTCCCACAGAACTCCTTTTAATAAATCTTTTCATTTTGATAGTGAGCTACTTCTTAAACACAGTTTCTAGTCTTCCACCTATTGTAGCTGCATGTTTACCCTATTTCCCAGTCTGCTTAAAAGCATGTCTTGCATGAAAGTGGCAAAGCCTTATGAAAAGCGAAATACAACATTCAAGGCTTTTCCTGTGTCCACAAGGCCACTACAGAAGTAAAAGACTATCTTTTTGACAAATCTGTGCTGACAGCTATTCTTCTTGTACTTTCGGGTGTTAAAAATGCAGTGTGCATTTACTTGTTCCAGTATGGAACACAACTGGAACTCTGATGACAGCACATCCCTTTAGCCTACAAAATCAACACTTCTCTCTCCCTCCTCTTTAACATTATGTCTACTCTACTCAAGTTCTCCAGTACCTCTACTCATTCTCCACAAGGTAACAGAGACAGACACTAATGGCTCCAAAATATTATCAGTTTAATCTTTAAATACCTTGGAATGGAGCTAATTAGAAACGGTTGGCTGAAAAAAAACAAACCACCACAGCTAACTTAGCCGAATATTCTTTAATTGGTTTCTTCCATCTTTGAGACAGACAACTTTTTCCAACAATTAGGAAATTACTGTAATAATCTCCCAAGTGAGGCTGACTTCCACAGAGAGGAATTATGCAAAGAAGGAAGATTCTCTTACTCTTCTTCCCAAGGTTGTATTTCATCTTCACTCTTAAAGATTTCCTCTAGTATGGCATCAATGAACAGTGTCTCCATCCTGGCTGGAATCCCCTCCAGAACCACCTCCCTCCTGGCTGCCTTTTGTACACTCAGTCACAGAACTCATCCCTGGCACATTCCAATATCAATCTCAGTTGACAGTCTGGCTCCAGGAAGCATCAAATCACCTGAAATCCCTATTATTCCTGACTTCAGTACTGTACCTCTGGTAGCCTGCTAAAGATCTCATGCACTGAATCTTATCAGCTGGATGGCTATGCTAATTTTAAGAACAAAGAGGTCCTTTTCCCCATCTAATAGTTACCCAGAGGCCTGTAAGGGTCTCTTCTCCTTCTACAGTTGTGACCTTAGATAAGGCATCCCTTTAAATTACAAAGGAACAAATTCCTTTCTTGTCTGCTCTTCCAAATCAAGGTTTGCAACTTTATTTTCAACAGCACATAGTTTTTGCAGGTACAAAACTTCAACACAATTGTAAATTTTTTTATGGCACTTTATGTCTTTCTGTTGTGACATAATTGGTCACAACAGCATCATGTAAGTACATCATCCAGTGTGGTCACAACGTACACAGCAGGTGTGGACAAAGTTGGTACAATGTTTATTACAGGGCACCAGTAAATACCACAAAATAAGACTGCCTCCATTTGCAAAGCCTGAGGTATGGAATTTCTATGAGACCATAGAGTCCCTAAACATTTCTAGAACCTTATATTATTCTTCACAACCGTTAAAGTTGCTAGAAAAAATATAAATATCCAGGGTGTGATAGTTCAAATAATTTTAACAGAAGCTGTTTTTCTATACAGGTAGACCACGAAGTAAAGCAATGAATGCACTGGGAGCTGAAAGCCCTGGTAATACAGACCCTCAGTGCAATAAGAAATCAATGGTAAATGCAGGTTCTCAGCACCCTTGAAAATTACTACAGATTGGCTTTTTTCCTATGCATGTCAGTCAGCACTGCATCAGGTTAGTTTGCAGCTCTGAGGTTTAAGATGTCATTTGTCATCTTCACTGAAAGGTCATTTCCACCGATTTGCTGCATGACTCTTTCTGGTTCCACTGAGAACATATTTCTAATTTAAAAAACCTAATAAACAGTTACATATTTTAGCAGATTATTGATGAGTGTTGCCTGGGGGGAACTACAGGATGAAAACTTTGGTATTCTATTGACTATGAAATGACAGAAACGGCTTCAAAATCTTATTTCTGTAAAAAACATTTGCTACGGATATTTATTAATACACAATTGCACACAATTGCAAGCTTCCAGCACCATTTTATGTTATAGATGTTAAAATAAGTTGCTGAAACTTGAATCCTTTAATAACTGTTGATTGCATTTGCAGGCACTTCATACAGAATTGAGATGCTCAATTTTCCATAATAATTTCTAACTCAATCGATATATATGAGCTAAACAAGTTAAATCTTGGTGAAATTTAATTTAGGTATGGACACCATTCAGAGAAAATCATGTGAAGCATGCCTACATCTCTACGCAGAAGTATGTCTTCATATGTCAATTTTAATTTATCATTTCAAAGAATAAATATTCCTCTCTATCTTAAGATCCTGTGTCATGCTATTATTATTCGTTGGTAGTTCTCTTTATAGTCCACTTTTCTCTTGACCTTTGTCCAGTCTTGTTCAATACATACATATCTCCATTTTAATAAAAATGTTTTGCATTGTTATCATCTCATAAATATTGAAGAGAAACTACTTAACACAAAAAATGAGGAAATATATCTAACCCCTCAGAGAAATAAACCTCGTGAAACTGACTTCTCGAGCAAGCTAATTTAAATGAAATAGATATGTTCATAATATAGCCTAAGTATAGAATCATATTAATATTTATCACTTAAATTATCAAATCAGCTACCACAAGTGTGTGGAGGTATAAATGATAACAACAAAGATTTTAAGAAAACAAATACTAAAATCAGATGCCCTTGTATATTATGTTTCATTACAATATCTGAAGTAATTCTCTGCCAGTTCAAAATACACTCAGGAAAAAATTACTCAGAAAAGAAAACCCTTCACTAGCCTACATTCAGAAAACATTGTTACTGAAACTAATGAAAGTTATATCTGATATAAAATATTTCTTTGAGTCTCCATTGTCTTCGATATATATACGTATTTTACAGGAATTAGTTTTTACTGATTTTTTCCTCTCTCTCTCTCTCAGTACATCACTACCTATGGCTGTCACACGCCTTGCCTTTTCTGGCCAAATCACACGCACTGCATTTGGTTCCCATTCCACCACATATTTGCAATTATAAAATATTAAAGAATCTTAATGTATGGTAGTCTTAAAACTTATAATGAAAGTTGTAACTATAGAATATAGAAATAGAAGACCAAATTCTCACGTACACAGAAATAAATTGAGATTAAGTCTCTTCAGTGAACTCCTGAAGGCTTGAGTGTTAAACTAAGCTAAAAATGAAACCATTCTTATAGGTAAGTGAATGTTTCAGAAAATTATTTTATATTTCACATAATGTACTTTCAGTATAAATATATGGTATACTTGTAAACCTAAGTAATCATCAGGACAGTCGAAATAAAAATAATGTTTTGTAAACATTAAATAAAGAATTTACCTTTACCAAAATACTAATTATTTTTTTGTCTCCTTAACTCAGTTCTAGAAACAGATACCTTTGATTCTTAAAAGACTTCACACTGAAGTCAAGTTCTTAAAATTAATTTAAAACACTATTTATTTTGGCCAGCCTAGTTTTTTTTGACAACTGTCATTATTGCCAATTCTTCTATTTTCAGTGAGCAGATGTTAAATGCAATAAAATATAAGGCGTTCCAGTTATGCTGCAAGTTTTTAGAAGCTCAGTGGTGCAAAAAGTTCCTTTTAACAACTGGCAACAGACATGCATGATTCTTAATAAATTTATTTTGTAGTGATTATGGAAATGCAGGTAGTGTCCTGTGCTGTTCTCCTGGAGCACCTGCCGAGCATATTTAGGCCTTTAAGAGCTGCTGCTCCTTTCAGGGCAAGTGAACCGTGACAAGCCGTAGATCATTCCATCTCACAAACAAAGAACACATGATCCACTGTGCTGCCCCAGGATCAACCTGCACTACAAATTCCCATTGAATAAGTTTTCATACTTCCTATTTGGAGGAAATATTATTTCCTCCCACCTTTTTTTAAGATCTCGCTAATCCAGATTTGCAATATATTTCACCCAGAAATACATTCTTTAGTGGGGGTAGCAGGGGGGGAGGGAATGTTTAAAACCATCATGCAGCTCTAATACAAACCCATTTCCCAGGTTACTCCTGACCCGACACAAGAGTGTCATCTCCCATCTTTAGCACTTGTGGCAAAGGCACCACGTGATATAAAACAGACTGTTCAGTGAACCTGAAATCAGAGAGGACCTTGTGTACATTGGGCAAGAAAACCCAATTCCATTCTCCTTCCCAGCAAATAGTAATTTTTTTTTACCCCTTTTCATCTGTTAGTGAAGACAGCCAGGTCCCATAATGTTTCTTATACTGCAATTGTGAGCGTTTCACTTTCCCTCCATTCTTTTTCATTGACTAATCTCTTTCATTTTCTACAAAACAAGGGTGGTGTAGACAAAATCTTTCACCCTCAAACCCTGCTTTAAATGTAACAAAATGCTGTCATGGAATAGCTGTTTGCATGTCACTACTAAGAGAACGCTGGCGTCAATCTCAGCTTTTAAAGAGTAAATGGAACATAAACAGCAGAAATGCCTAAAATTGAACTAAAACTATTATGTCTTCCTGGAAAAACTGAAAATATGTTGCATTAGAATTACTTGAAAAAGTTTTACCAAGTCTCGATCATTCTTCTATACTCTGTAAACAAATACAAATTGGTTGCATATTTTTTAAACCCACACCAAGTCTAGAGGAAGAACAGCCTAATTCTAGTAGGAATTGTTTGTAAAATATTTACAGGAAAAAAAGAAAGAGAAGAAAAATAATAGGATTTTTTTAAAGAATATATTCAATAGTAAACTTACTGCTACATTGATTTTCTCAATATATACATACCCATGTAAAGGTACAGCTCTTTAGAATTTAAAATTTAAAAAAGCAGCACTCATTAAATTAAAAAAAAATAAAAAGTCTCAAAACAGCACCTGTTTTTCCCACTGCACCAATCAAGTTATTTCTCAGAGAGAGAGAGCTTGTGAATGTCTTCTAGGCATTATTTGATTAAGTTGACAATATTATGTGAGCAATGGTTGAGTACCCACTGTGCTGTACGTTTGACCAAATTGATTTGTGTAATGAACACTTGCTCTGTCTCTTCTCTAGCCTGAATAGGGCTCTTGATTTAACCAGTGGTGCTGGAAGCCAAGTGAATTTACAGCCCTCACAGTCATTCTCTCTCAATCTGGAGAGAATAGCAGCAGCAGTACATGAGCAAGCATAATTCAATACATTGTGCTATAAGCACAGAAAATAATATCAGAGAGCTCTGCAATATACCTGTTTGATTTGATTTGTAAACCTGATAAAAAAGCAATCGAGAGAAGTTCAGCAGAAAAAAAGATATATGCGTCCTGAGCAAAAATGTAACCATACTGAATGTGTACAGAGAACTGAAAAAATCATGCATAGTAAATCAACTTCATACTTTCCTTAGATAATATTGCACATTTTCCATTTAGAAAGGGTTTAGATTCTGAAAAGTTACCTTTCCATTAAAAAGTGAGCAAAGAGAATAATTTAAAACTGAGTTTGGGACTTCTTAAAAATACTATTTCCCAAATCCACTACAAAGAGTGTACTGACAAATGTGATGGGCTTGTATCTTTCCTGTTTTCTTAAGTAGATTGACTGACTAATTAATCATACTGGTTTTGATAAATTTATATTCTGAAAAGTCCCAGCCCTGGATTGTGCTTCCCAGAAGCATAGCAACATAGAGAAAAAGGATTTATGTAGACAGATACATCTGTATGTACTTAAATGTTTACACAAAAGTATAACCATGAAAAAAAAAAATAATCTATCACTCTGCTTTTTTACAACTGTGATAAACATTACCAGAGGTATCAGCGACTTTTCTTGTCAACTGCATCTCTGTTATCCTTTTCTCATGAGTAAAGATCAATAGTAAAGTCTCACTGCTTTCAGGATATTACAGTATGAGATTATTTTTTTAAATTAGTTCTAAAGCTAAAAATATTTTAAGTGTCTCATACTGCAAGGCATGCAGCTCATGCCACATCAATTTATCCCCTTAAGAATCCATTCCCAAAGACAAAGTGACTGTTGTGTTGATCTAGTGCAAAGTGCACATAGATGTGGGACTTGCCATTATGCACAAAGAAATGTAATAGTATAATCATGACTGCATTTGATAACGTTGCTAAATTTCCAGTGTAACTATGAATGTTTCATACTCTAGGAATGCTTGGTTTCAGAGATAACGAGACTTAAACCCTGCAGGGGAAACTCTGACCCTCTTGTTTTCAGTGGTAAAATTCCCGTTCATTTCAGCTGGTCCAGAACTTCACCCCAATACGACACTCACTTGACAACATAATTTCACCATTGCCATTAATTTAACTCAATTTTCTAGATTGCAAAAGATATCATGTTCCTGTTTTCACATCCTTTACAAAAATATTTTACTATCCAAAGTACCAAATGAAAACAAACCAAAGCAATTATTTTGTCACCATACCCTATGACAGTTTTGAAAAGAAACACACAGAGCAGCCAAGTCCCTGTTCTGTGAGACCATCTCCCACCTCTAAAGCACTGAGCTATCACGCTGGCTACTGGCCAGTCTATTAGTGGGTAAGAGCAGCCCTCCCTTCCATTCCACTCCTGGTGAAAGTATGCTAGATGTTCACTTATGCCTATTATTCTTATTAATAATACACATCTTTCAAAGCTGAGATGAAATGCAAGACACATACACTTAGCTTGCAAGCTGTACGGTGTTTTGGTGACCCAAGTGAAGCCAGACAGACTAGCAAGCCTGACTGTTTTGTACTGGCAGAACAGATTTATTCATAACATTGTGCTTTACAAGAAAGCAACTGCTTCCTGTAGAATGGCATTTAGAAAAAAAGGCAAGAAAAAGTGTCTGTTCTTCTGTATGAGCTAGTCCAAAAGTCTCACAATGTAATCTGTATTTGTATTTGCCTAATCTGTATTTGCCTTAAATAAGTTCTGTATCAGACAAAGGACATCACCTTTCTTTTCTCCCAGACGCAGGGGACCAGAACAGCCCCTACACAATTCCAGTTCCACATGTCTCGTGCTACAGTCAACATAAGTGCATGTGGTCTGAGCAGTAATGGAGCCTGACAACAAAGCTTTATTGAGGCAGTAAGAAAGATGATCAACAATGTGTCCATACAGCAGCTCGCCCAGTCACTGATAGCAAACACTGTACCATAAGCAATGCCATGGCTCCAGGGGGCTGCCAGGGACACGTGGGGTCTGGGTCATCTGGCAGCAACAGCCAATGGTGCAAACGCCTAGTGAATGTGGGCAAGAGTCTCAGCAGCCCTCGGCACCGGCAGCAGCAGTGTGATTTGAGAGAAATGTACCTTGCTTGAATAAGGTGGGCAGCACCCTGCCTAAACTGCTGCCGGCAGCTGCTGACACTGCCTGTATCTGTCAAGGGGCAGGGTGTCAGTGCACCTTTCTTAAGGGAGAAGAGACAATTGCCTCTCCTGTAGAATATTTTATGTTAGAGGTACTTGATCAGTCAGATGAATACAACTTACTGCCAGGAAGACAATGTAAGGTTGGTTGACTCCGACTGGGACATTTGTTTTTAGATATACTGCAACACACAAGCATACCCTGGTAGAATCCCTTAATCCAATTTACAGGCAAATGAAAAAGAACCTGAATAATTTTGTGCTTCGCTTCAGCAGTTTCTATGGTCCCTGCTATTGAACGTGCTTTGGGGCTTCAGCATACTTCATACTGTTCCAGGTTGAGGACTTTAAAGCAGTACTGATTATTTCTTTCGTTTCTAGATGGATGCATTCTGGATGCTGATACCACAGGCTACAAGAAAGTACTGCCATTATTGTGATGGCTTATGCACAGAAAGCTAGCAGCCTAAATAAGAGATCATTAATTTTGAGGACAGATAGGAGCAATAAGATAGGTTTCTTAAGCTTCTGGTACTTCAGGGCAACCAAAGAGTTATTAATTACTTGGCTACATTAATTATTTCCCCAATCTATCTTCCTTAACAATATGGAATATAGCCCCTACATAAGATCGG
>JAOXJM010000071.1:14280901-14326672 GCA_026413425.1 Tringa solitaria
AGTCAGCAGGATATCGGGGAATAGCATATCAATCATGTTTGGAGCAGAATCACCAGAATCCATAAAAGTTTTGGATTCTGAGCATGTTGTCTCAAAACTTAGGGAAAAGTTGCAGGTATAAAGAGCAATATTCTAAAAGAATATTCATGATAGGTTTTTATAGAGCTTTGCCTACAATTAAGCAGTTGCAAAGTTCAGTTAAGGACACCCAATAGACATCAGCATATCAATAACTTGAAATGGAGAAGGAATTATAATAGGTTGCCTTAATATATTATTTATTCTTTGCATCGATTCAATAACTATTTCTGACCACCTACTGATCCCATCCATGAATATCACAACAACAACAATTAACAAAACTCTTCTCTAATTAGCTGCATCCTGGCTCTATCAGCCAAGAAGGAAACACATACACCAGATGCACGTTTTTAGAAGTTCATTCTACATCTACAAAAACTAAATTCTTGTGGTATTTTCACAGGATAATTTAAAAATAAATTCCTTGGGTTTTTCCTTAAAAAAAAATAATTAAGTGTACACACTACGAAACAGTTTACTGGTCAAAGGATAAAAGCATTAATTTAATCCAAATGAAATATCTTCAGCAGCAATACAAAGACTCAAAGAAATATTCACTTAATTTTGTTATTCCTCTTTCATCTGTTAGTAAGAAGACTATTATTTTTGATGTAATTCTTGTTGCTCTTTCAAAGGACTTTAATAGTAGTAGTGAAGTGTTTAAAAATAACTTTGCTTCAATACTTGAAAGACTCATGTAAAATCAAGACAGGCAACAAACGAAAATGTATCAAAAACATTACCATGAAAATAAATATAGAAATCTTGATTAGAGTTGATTAACTGTTTTTTATCATTTGAATGGGAGCCGTAGCTTCCCACTGCACAAGCTTGTTTGATAAAGCCATCAAAGTATTACAAATCCAAAAAGCTATCAGTATCCTCAGCACTAAAAAAATATTTGCCCATGTCATTTTTGCCCCCAAATTGCTCAACACATTTACATTCTAAATTTATCTCTTTTCTCTCACAGGGAGCTTGTTTCCTTTTATATGCCCAAAAAGAAACATAATGCTAAGGGTGGGGGTTCACAATCAACTAAAGCCTCAACATCACACCTGGCACAAAGTCCTGCCTTTCCTGCCACCTTGGGACGTGGGTTCCTTCCACCATGCCTTGTGTTTACTCCAGTGCTTGTATAGATGAATGGTTGTTCAGACCCACTGATCCAACTGGAAACTTACACTTCATAAAATGAGTTTGTGAGATGATTGAATTCGCAGCTGAAGAAAGGGACGTAAATATGTAGATGATGGGTAAGAGAAAGCTGGAGGACAGGCCTAGTCGTTCCTATGGCAGCACAGCCTTAGGTCACATTAAGCCAGTTTGGAAACTGCCACTTACCCTGACCAGAGTGGACAACTTCAGGGATTATGGAGTTATACAGTTAAATTACATAAAACAGGAGTTGAAATGCTTCCTCTGAAAATATTACTGGGGAATAGATATGATATGGTCTAAATATATAAAAAAAATACAGATCTGTCATCTAACAATGTGTACCAGTAGGTAACAAAGTTTAAGTGAAGAAGGGTAAAACAGATGAAGATATATAGAAATGTTTTGTAAAGCTTACAGGTAAATATGCCTAATAGTTATGATAGTTCTATAACATCTTCTGAGTTACACTTTGAAAAGCAATCACATACTGGCAATAAATCAGGATGCAATGCTCTTGAGACCAAGATTTTCTGACTAATGCAAAGGTTGGGGCAATAACTTGGTTACTGGAAATCCCTTCATTCTCTCTAAATAAGTTTTCCTATCCAACTCAGTTATTACCTTAATATATGAAGAAATTATTCACAAGACAACATAACTCAGTACACAGGAAGGCAACTGTACTTTTACCTGTGGTCATTCATTCATGAACAAACACCACTGTTATAAAACAGAATGAGCTGATTCTCTTAAATGTTCAAATTAGTTTAAAAATTCTTCCAAGTATTATCCCTCATAAGTCAACATTCTAAAAGGCTGCAAAGCTGCAATAAAGCTTATTAAATTTTTGTTCTGGGAACAGGCTCTATCTAGACAAAAGTATCTCTTAAAGTCTGTGACTGCCTTGTAAAATATTGTGGCATTTAATGATATTTGTCCAAATGAAAAAGCATTAATGAAATACTGCGCCTACACAGCTTCAAAGGACATTACTTTCCTTAAAAGAAAGGGAAGAAGTGTCTTTAGATAGAACATTTGCAGGTTTGGCGATGAAGAGTTGTTTAGAAAGCAATGTTTAGCCTCAGCTGGAATCAATGTACTCTGGTTTCTGGAATTCCCCCCCTGAACTAGACTTATGTCATGCATGTAAAGTCCCTTTTTGTAAGAGTTGTGTTGACACAACCAACCGCTGAGTGAACTTGTGAGAGCAGAGTTTCATGCTGAGAGAGAATGCTTGATTGCTACGGTGCAAGCTCATGAAAAGAAAGAAAACGTGACAGCATGATAAAAGGTTTTTCATTGTTTGACCCCTCACCTATTCCTGAATTCCTGCTGTGACTTTCCATTTGCTCACTTGCATGTTTTAGCCCAAGCAGTCAATTCTTGAACCCTCTGAAACATAGAAGAATTTGAGGGTTCCCCATGTCACAAAAAGACACTTTCTGAATCACATTGCTCTTTATATACTGAAGTATACATCCAACTTAAAAACCAGAAGCTCAGCTCCTATGCAGGATAGTAATTTTTCTAACTTAGTTTACCGCCATTCCATGAAAAAATAGCTGGATTAATTTTTTTTTATTGATTATGTTTGGTACTCTTATATTTTAGCGTGTTGCAACCAAATGCAAGCAGCATTTCGAAAGAGATCTAATGTTTTGAATGAAAAAGGATGTCTGTGCCTGCCCTTCTTTGATACTGTCCTGTGCATAGACTATTACATGAACCATTACTTTCAATGGAACGTGCCTGAAGTTTTCCACTAACCCAACCAAAGTCAGAGAAATCCACATCATGCAACGTTATGGTTTATGTAAACCCAAGCCAGACTTTTTCATCCTTCTCTTCAATTTCATCCAACACTTCATTTATGTGGAAGACAATCGACAGTTTTAGAAAATATCCCTTCTTCCTTCCCTTCTCCCACTTAAAAAAAAAAAAAATCAGAAAAATCTAAAGATGACTGGATGGTTCAATGAATTTGTAAAGGGGCTAAATCACCAGTTCAAATCTAGCTGGGAATGCTAATCTTACGGTGAATTCTGCCTGCTCACATGAACGCTGCTTGTTACAGAGCTCCACCAATGCAGCTTTTCCTGCAGAACTGGGCAAAAGCTTTGATTACTGATACTCAAGTTTAAGGAAACATCTATGAAAGAAGTGAAAACAGAACTCAGATCCCCTTGAAATCAAGCTTTCCTTTCCTGGAAACAAAGGGAAGTGCAAAGTCCTGCACTTGGGGAGGAACAACCCCATGCACAAAGGAGTGACCGGCTGAAAAGCAGCTCTGCAGTAAAAGACATGGGAGTCCTGGAAGACAAGTGGAATATGAGTCAGCAACATAGAAGGGATTGGAATATCTGACAAACAAGGAGTTAATGGGAGATCTGGTTCTGTTCATCCTGGGAAAGAGAAGACTTGGAAGGGTCTTATCAATGTGCATAAATACCTGATGGGACAGAGTAAAGATGAAGGAGGTAGACTCTTGTTAATAGTGTGCACTGACAAAGGAAGAGGCAACGAGCAAAAGCTCAAGTACAGGACATTCTGTTTAGATGCTGGGAAAAAAAATTTCCTATGAAAGTGACCTAACACTAAAATAAATTTCCCAGATTGTTTGTGGAGCTCCATTCTTGGAGGTATTCAACACCCAACTGGACACAGACCTGAACAACCTACTGTAGTTGAATCTGCTTGATTAGCAGACAAATCAGGACCAGGTCCAGTGATGACAATCAGGCTTGGATGCAGCCCAGAGATCAGCAGGCAGGTACAGAGTGATGGGGCAGGACTGAAGTCAGAACGGGACATCCATCAGCAGATCAGAGTCCAGTTCAACAGGTCTCATGGCCCATCAGGGCTGGGGCTGAGCTGCAGACCAGTGCTCCTACATAATCACTGGGGCAGGGGCTGTTGGTCCTGGTCTGGACTGAAATGGAGCTCCTGGGCCATGGGTGGGAATGTGCTGGGAAGCCCAGGGGAGGCCGAGCAGGGGCAGTAAAGCCTAGTAGTGCCCTCACAGCCCTGGCAAGAATCAATTCATAAAAGCTGATGCCAGAGTAGCATACGAAAACAACATGCAAAGGAAGAAGATCTAAAAAGGGATTAGGAAAAATCATTTGGCTGGGTGAATATTTCCTGCTTGATAGAAATTATCTGCAAATTACGTACATAAATGCATTTTATTCTTCCATAACAGACTAGTTCTCCTTTTCTGACTCACAGTTGCTCACATTAATCGATATGCTTTTGTTTTTAATTTAACAGCACTGCATTAAGTGGATTCTTTTATTTTAAATACTGTCATCAACAAAGTTTCTGCAGACCAAGTTTATGCCCTCCAATTGACGATGTATATCCACTTTCTTTTGATTATTCTTCATTTGCACCTGTCCAGCCTTGCAGCACTGAGAATACTGATCAAATTTACCTGACTTGGTTGACAAATCTGTTCCAGGTGCAGATGAAGAAAAAGAATACAACATGTAGCCTCTAAGCCACATCACCTCCGAGAAAACTAATTTACTGACTGTATCTACGTGCTATTGGTATCATTGATGCTTCGATAATGTAGTACAATAATGATAAGATCTGGAGTCACTTTTCAGACAGAACTTTCGTCTAAGCAAGTGAGAAAAAAAAAGAGTTTAGTTGTTACTTACATGAAACAACCCACACAACAAAAAATTCTAAAAACATCAGCAACAGCTCTGAGTTGCTCATTGCAATTATCTGAGCCAAGCCGGCATTCTCTGCACACACTATTTCTTCTGAAAAATTATTGTTTCAAATAGCAGGCTTCACAAATTACCCTGATCCAATATCTGACTTGTACTTCAAAAGATGCAAGAAACCCTCTAGAAAGGCAAATATTCAGCTAAACTCCCCTCTCAAAAAAAAGTTCTCTCCATTACCCCAAGTAAGAATGTGATCTTTCTCAAATATGCTAGGATTACCTCTTAATCTGTTTCTAAGTGCAGGTGGGGTTATTACTGAGTTAATTCCTATTTGTTTTTACACTATGAATATTTATGCATTTGCATAGATAAGGCTTTTCATACCTTCCTCCAACAAATAGGCCAAACATGTTATTTCATAAAAGTACTTAACTGTCTTGGAACACATAGCTTCTGCAGTACTCTTCACCTACATCTGTTAGGGGTTCTTGCAGGCATGGCATTTTTAAAAATTATTCCAAAAAAAAAAAAAATCAAACAAGGATGTCCCTTTCTCCTCCGCTACTCTCATGCTTAGTGCTTCATGGAAATCCTCACAATACTGAAAAGTGGTCAAAATTCATACAGCTTCTTAATCTTCGTGATGATCTTACAGGAATATTACAAATGTACTAAGTGCACCCCAATACTTTCTGAGGTACAAAAAATATCCCCCACACACCGGGAACCATGTTTTCAATGACTTTGTGCAAAAGAGAGAGCAGCTCCTAGACACGGAAAAATTTAAGCCTTCACACCTTCACTTGAAATTGCAGTAGAATAAACACGATGTAAACATACTACCGGTAAATGACAACTGTACATCTTTTTCCATTGCTGTTCTACAATATCTAGCACCTGATGGCCATAACCCAAACAAACAAGACCCTCCACAGAGAGAAAGGATTAATAAGCTACAGGAAGGCACTCCAGTGTAACCACTGTCCTCATTGTGCACTGATCTACAGTTACACTATTTTCCCTTTAAATCTAACCTGTATATCTAAGATTCCCATATCTCTCTCTTACACATTCTCTTTACATATATATAGTATACAGTGTAACAGCATAACTATGTAAATAAATAAATAAATAAATATTCCTTTTTCTTGTGAAATCATGATTACTGCATCATCTGTTAATTTTCAGGGGTTTTATTCCTTTCTACATCACGGTGTCCTCTCCACCATTTACCCTGAACCTGCATAACAGAATTGAAGTCTCTCTGTACACACATTGTTTCACAAATTAGTAACTGTAAGCTGTAACGCTCATTAGATTCCCTGAACTACAAATGAAGTTGGCTTTATTATTTCCTGCCAATCAAAAGGAAAAAGGAAGATAACTTAAGGAAAACTCACAAAAGAGTACTATTGCCAGATGCCCATCACACACCAGCTATCAGCCACCACCCTCTGTGGGAATAATGCCAGTTTTTGACATCCCAAAGGAAGTCTTTCATGAAAAATTTGGAATTATTTCTCCATGTTTTTCATTATATTTCAAACCTCTACTGCAAATGAAAGCCCCGCCAATCCTTATGCGTCAACCATCTATGTAGGTTAGTGGACTGAAACTGCAAACAGGGAAAAAAAATAAAATATTTTCCAGTTATGTTTTTGAAACCTGCTTCTAAACCTAAGCTTGTCTCCCTAATTTATATAGAATCTAAACCAAACAGATTTTTAGTTTCTTCAGGAATTTAGGGACATCCAACTGCATTTTGCTTCAATTCTGCTATAGAAAACATCTGGTAATCTAACATAAACAATTTCATGGTTCTTTTTTGTTCTTTTCTAGGTACAGACTTTTCATTCTACTTTATACCCTTACTGCACTTGCCACTGTTTAAGGAGAAAAGAGGTTAGTCATTCAGTTTGACAACCAAGCCTACACTGTTCAGGAATGTGAGGAAATCTATAAAGACAGACTTTATTCAGGATGAGGTAAGAATCTTCTTTTTGTGAGCAGAACTTAAACACTAATATGAGAGGAAGTTATGACAACAATTAACAACTACTAGGAGTAAAAATAATTTAGAAATACAATAAACTGAGAATACTTAAACTGATTTCATCCAAGGAAAGATAGAAGAATAGCTTACAGAAATATGGCACGAATTGCATTTACATTTAGTATCATCTACTTTTCTAACACCTTCCCCTTCCTCTACTTCTAAAAGAAATACTGTCAAAACTGCTCTTTGTCTGATTTCTGGGAATAGGTTTTAAACTAAAATTGTAATTCTTAACCTTTACTGTCTGCTCATTTCCATCTTGGTAAAGAACACTGTGCATCTCTTGACCACTCTAGAGAAAAAGTAACACAAGCATTTGAAATTCTTATTTACAAAATGAAAGAAAGAAAAGCAGGGCAAAAAATGAGACTCACAAATGGTAGGTACAATTTGAAATTGCTTCAGTTATTTGCATGACCATCCAGTATGTTTCAATGACTGCAGTTATAAGGTTATATAAATTCATGAAGAATATATATTTATTAACACATATACTCAGGACTCTTACTCTTCCCCAATTAAAATGTCAGGTGAACATTGCAGCTGAAAGAATTGTGAGCTAAAGATGAGCAGTTCTGTCTCACCCGAGTTACTCATTAGAAGAGTCCCTAATAGACGTGGAGCGCATGCATTAAACTAGAAAGCATGTCATTGATTTTTTTTTTTCCAAATTTCCTTTAAATAAAAAGGAAGAAGAAAAGGTTAATTAAGTTCCTCCATACAATTCTATTAAGAATATCCATGATTACTGTAGCATGAGGAGGATATTTAATTTAAAAAAAAAAAAAGAAATATACTGCTAGTCAATCAGAACAACTGAATAGCTGTGGCTGCTTTAATGTAATGCAGACACTAAGAATATTATAGCAAAAAAAAACTCTAACAAAACAAACTAAGTTTCTGCCCAGAATTATGATACAGAAAGCCTTATAAACTAATATACAAGTATGACTTCGTAATATATAATAGCTTTTTGTGTTATCATCAAAATCCTGTGTTTTGTAATACTAAGCGGCACTTGACAATATGAGTCATATATCCGTAACTTGATATACTGGCCTACTGGGCTTTTGTTATTTGGATTTCTAGCTTGACCAATTGTCCCAAAAGAAAATAAACCATCTCCAAATTTGTTAAGAAATACATTCTTTTCAGAGACATTATAGAGGCTTTTACAAGATGAGCATTTAGCTTTCTGTTCTCTCACAGGTATTTTGTGCTAATTCTATCAGAGCAGAAACTGCCTGCAGTGTCCTTTGCAAATTTAAATATGGTTTAAACTAAAAATAATAATCTACAGAGATTTACTAAAGATATATTTACACAATGCAAACACTATCAACTTTTAAACTGTATCTTAATAAGAACAGTATGCATTGATTTTCAACACCTAAAAAAAATAAAAAGATGGATGTATCTATATCAAATATTTTCCTGTAGACATTTTTCTTGTTTAATTCCCCAAAACAATTTAATATCCTCCAGACACAGATATAATTTATTGAGAGAATAAATTGAAAGTAAAATACTTCTTTTGTAACAAGAGTGCAGAGAAGGCTGAAAGCGAGTATTAACAGTCTGCAAATAAAAGTTTTTCATATTTGATTCCAGATTTTATTAACTGCTTCAATTTAGCTTGGCCAGGACATGGCACTTCATTGAAAAGAGTGGAACTGACTCAAAAGATTAATTACAGTAAAATTATCCTAATCTGTCATAAACTCTGATATAGGAATAAGAGGAAGTAATTTGCTTCAGTAAAAAGCAATGATCACCAAAGCATGAAAATTAACACTTCACAGAGGTAGATACTAAATGAGAAATATTAGCTGCATCAGCATATTGGAGACAACTATAAACTGCAGAAGACTTCTAAGACTGAGAAGTACTATAGTTTATTATGATAAAGTTAATGTTATCATTCAGTAAATGCTCACTTTGTGAATTTAGCACTGTATTTCTTCCTCCTCAAACGTAACTTGCATTACCACTTTACAGAATTTATACCACTTTTGTTTCCTTTATGCATTATTGCTTACTTTATCACATGGAAACTTATTAATACACAGAAAGCAAAAAATCACTGACTATTACTGTATTTTATTACTTACTTTGAATACACAGACAACACCTGACATGCTCTTCAGATATTATATTAGTCAAAAAGGGTTTTTTATCAGTTTCAGTCAGTGGGCACTTATGAGCAGATGAGAGCTTTTTGTTTCTTTATGAAGAGAAATAAATATAAAAAGATAAGTACAGCTACACAGTGAAGATACTCTGGCTTTACATTCTTGTATTACAGAATAAATTCAACCCAAAGATTTTATAACCACTCGCATTCACACTGAAAGGTACTAATGCATCATTATGATCTAGCAGGTTGCTCGCTGTGTTTTACAGCCTTTCACACTACATTAACCTTTTGTACCTCAAGTATTTATGACCTCATAAGTAAGTATTTATCAAACTGAAAGCTCATATACAGCACTGTATTTTAGCTATCATTGTTTAGGAACATTTATAATTTCTTTTTGCCTGAATTTAAAATCACTTAGGTATCCACTCCATAATTTTAACAAAAATATTAAAGTAAAACTATTTTTCCACTGTCCATGAAAATGGCTAAACACAAAATTGCCAAATGCCTCAAATATGGTCTCATGCCAATGTGAACAAAACCTTCTCATGCAAATTTTATTCAAAAATAAAATAAGAATTTTTAGAAACAGCAAATATGTATTTGTTATGCTTTCTGAAATATTCGTGTATTGCAGCAGAAAAACACACAGGAGTACCCCAGGTAGAAGAATCCTTACAGTTACTGAAGTCACAGATTCTCCAACTACATATCGTGCTCTGTATTTAACAAAAAAACCCCAAAAACCAAAACACAAACCACAAATACAGCAATTCAGGCAGTTCGTGTGCTGTGGTAAATGTCCCCATGCCATGTGCATTGCCACATTTGAGAAAAAAAACATCAGTTGATTAATGTTTTGTACAAATATTGCACAAATACAGCGGTGCTTGCAAATATCTTTCCTGGCAAATCAGTATGAAATGTGAGGTACTGGAACCTACTATGAGCAAGGCAAAATTGTAAGCTTACAAACATGCTTGTAAAATTTATGGCTAACAAACACCACTGCATCAGCTGAGTGCATCTCCAAGAGAAACAATGCCTGTCGTTTCTTTGCTCTCCGTCAGGGGCGTGTGGCAGGGTAAGGCATTATCCTCCTATCCACAGGCACCTGAGTGATGGCAAAAGGAAAAATAAAAAAAGAGAAGTAAGACAACAGGCAAAAATGCCACAGGAAGGAAAAAAGGGCGTCTGCTCCTCTGCTATCACCTTCTGCACACTTATGCATGGACAATGGCTGAAAGAACAAGATTTTGATCTCAGCCTCTGCAGGATTTCTACTGGCTGGTAATCATAATGAGATACAGATTAATATTGGCCCTGCCTGCTGCATTTACTGCAGGGAAAAAAACCCAAACATAAACAGCTTTGTTACAGAGTTGTGAGGTGCTTTGCTCTCTCCAGTGCCCTCCTTCAACAAGATGCTGCCAGTCGACCCTCCTCCCAGCCATGGTCCTTGTCCATATTGTGATCTCCTGCCGCCCTTCTTGCAGCTTTCTCAAGAGTTTGCAGTGTAGGTTGTAAACTCAACCACCCAGCAAGTCAAAGACCAGGTTTCAGTCTCTCTCTCGACAGCCACAGGTCCCTACACATGTAAAGCTAAATAACACAGCAGAACACCTTCATATTTAGCATGCTACAGGGAGTTTTAGACCCTTGTCGTCTGACCTTTGCTACGATCCTGGCACCAGTCGTGTTCCTCATATCATTTCATGCCCCATCTTTGACTCCTCAACCCTATTTCCTTGTGGAAGAAAGCTGGAAAATATGCCAAAGCAAAACAGCAGAAGAATTTTTGTCATTGTGTGTGGTAGCATCTCATCAGATATCCCAAGGCAGGAGGGGGGTTACGGTGGATGTAGAGATGTTAACTTCACATGGTCTGCACGCTGTGTCTGAAACTTAAACCAAGTTGCAGAATTTTGCCTTTTTTAAAAAAAGATACACATTTCCTAAGCAACAAAGTGTCTTACCAATCTTTTTCCTTAGTCATACACCTGAAATGCAGCATTCACACATACCAAGCTTAGACTGTGATCTATTCAATGCTCCAAAAGCACACATCAGTTCAAAATGAAATTCAGCAATAGCTTTCTGTTGTTACGGGAAAAAGACTGTTTCTCAGTTTAGACACTTAGGCTCAGGATGGCCAGTTTCTGCAATCTATTTTGTCTCAGATTTGCCTCTGGCGGGTTATTTAAACTACTTGTACTTGCTAGTTCCTCCTCTGCAAAAGTGGAAAAAACAGTAATTGTAATTCAGCAAAATCTTACAAAATGGTCACAAGGATGAAATCAATCTTTTCATGAGATGCTTGGAGGGGATCATCCTCTAAACTCAACAACAAAGAAATAATCATGCTAGATTAAAGCAGTAACATTGCATTGAGAAATATCTCAGTCTTATAGTCCGCTCCCAAATCTAAAGAACTCTTGAATATAAAAGAATTCCTTTATCGTTTGAGGTCACAAGGTTGTAAGCGCGCTCTCTCAAATTGTTTTGTGCTACCCCATGCAAGTGGTAGGAATTGCAATTCAACTTCCTTCATGTAAAGAATCATCACCTGGTAAAATATCAGAAACTTTAGCGAAAACAAAGAAGCATCGCCTTGCATTCAAAATCAGATTAGAGCAGGGCTGTAACACACCAATAGATTGCCTTGTGCCCTGACAAGCTGCTAGCAATATAAACCCCTTAGTCCCTCAGCTGCACCAAAGCAGACAACACATTCTGGTCCTAAGGCAGTAACACAGCACGCCATACATCCTCCTCCAGTCACTGTGACATCTCTATGAGGGGAAAAAAAAACAAAAACCAGTAAGACTTCATAACATTGGTTACATCTCTGTGACAAGGTAATTCATCAGTACCAACAAGCTTGTACAGTGCAACACCGAACCCCCATGTTATATTACTGCAGCATTAACATCAGCCTCCAATATTTTGTGTATTTCCCACTCAGCCTTTACTACACAGGAGAGTGGACAGTGAGCTCACGATTACAGAGGTAAGATTGAAGCAAACAAAGGAAAAAATCCTCTTCAAGCCTTCGTAACACTCAAAGCTCTTTCTCTTAGTGATAAAACTGGCCTAAAGATGCACTAGAATATTATTTTCACAAACCTCAGAAGGTGGTCGAGGTAAAAAGGTACTGTAGCAAATGTGAGAGCAATAAATTTATCATCTGGGCACTATTCAATTTACCAAAGAGCCTACCTATAAATAATGTTTGGCATGAAGTATCTACTCTTACTGAAAACCTCAGAGCAAATACCGCATTTGATTGCTGCATTGGATCAGTAACGCAAAGTGTTACAAAGTGTCCCCAAAGGATTAGTACTTTGAACTAAATATCAAGGATTTCCTAGTTAATTCCCATTTCTTCACCTGGAAAGTAGGATCAAGAACAACTCCTTCTAGTAAATGCATGGTTTATTGCACGGGAAACAAACTTTGACAAACATAGCACCAGCCTCCTTCCCCTCTCTTCAGCCCCAGCAGCAAGACCGTACACACCTGAGGGCACAGCTCTTCCAGAAGAGAATGAAGTGTGCTTGTAATGCTCATGAAACTGTAAATTGTAAAACAGATTCAGGTCTAGCCTAAACTTGAGTGGTTACCTGTGGAATGACTGCTGTACATGCAGTAACTCTCCTGTGAATGTTTTAAGTAATAATGAGTAACTCTATGCTGAACCATAAAGTATCCTTTTACTTGTAGTAAAGACAAAGTACAATTCTTCATGGAAGAAAACAGATAGATAGATAGACAGATAGACAGACAGAGAGATGAAAATATAAAACCCAAAAAATTCAAGAATAGGAGTCCTCCTTTCTTCCCACTGAAGGCAAAAGGCTTAAAAGCCTATGACACAATAAGTTCAATCACAAAAAATATCAGGCTCCTATATTACACTAGCTAGCTGGTTCTAAACTTAGCAGGTCTAAATGACTAGTATCTGAAATATGTCAAATCAATAATTCAATTAATTAGAAAGCTACTCAAATTTGGGCCAATACATTATGAGTGTTTAGGTCAAGGAAACTGGAGACACTGAGACTGGATTCAGTTTGCTACCCAAAAAGATTGTCTACAGAGATATGAAACAGCTGAGGATAAGAGAAAGCAATTTTATATAGTGGTTGGCCAGGGCGTACTTGACTAATAGGGCTGCCACACTTCTCAGTCAGAAATGTGACATACAAAATGACTTTTTACACTATTTTTACTGTAGACAAGACTTGCTACGCATGCATAGTTAGGATTATTAACATCATCTATATCATCTGGCACACTGAGCATATGCTACATTTCTAGGCATGTAATAGTCTATCTGGGAATCTTAACTTTGAAAAGCTCCAGACAAACATGCCAAGTCCTCAAATTGCATCTGGATAAAAGTTCTAGGCAGAAAAATTAGGCACATTGGGCTAAGGTGGACACGTGGGATATAGTAAATTTGCTGTCCTGAAAGAATGTATTTAAAAAAAAAAGAAAAAAGAAAAATCCCCCCCACCTGTGTTGAAAACAGAAATATATCTTGCTGTAACAATAAAAACAGAAAAACCCTGGCTCTTTGCTCTTTGCATTAGAAAGCGCAGAAGAGAATCCACAATTCAGACACTAGTACCTTTGATTGAACACATTTTGTCTATAAAACACATTACAATCTTTGGACAGTTGACTTCGCTGTACGTGCAAAAAGAGAAGTAACATGGGAAATGGCTGCAAGTTTCTTTTGAGAAAGAACAGAGAGATAAAAGGAAAGGATCTGCAACACTTTCAACTCAGTGGGGGAAAATAAGAAAAGAGGGAGCCTAGCTAAAAATGAGAGGAAGAAAATTCTAAAATTGGAAATTCTTGCTGGAGACAGGAAGAAGCCAATAGCAACATTTTATGCTGGTGTGAAAGTGCTCTTATTGCATGTGTTAGCCACTTCACAAGTACATACGCTGCCAGTCTGTATGTTAACTTCAGCAATTCTACCATGAGGGGAGCCTGCAGCGTTGCAAAGCTTTATAACTACAAGCATAAGCTAGAGACTACCTTCAAAACAAAATTTTAAATAGCCATAATAGTGGTCAGTATTGGATATTTTTGTGCATACTAACAGGTACTGAGATTTCAGCACAAGCCTGATGTCTCAGTTCATGTGTACAACTCAAATAAAATGTCACCCATCAGCTTGCACTAAAGGCAGAATCTTTAATGCCAGTGTAATCAAACACAACTATCCAGCAGCTCTGCATAAACTCAGGACCCCACTAAGCAGGTATCTATCCCTGATTCTCTTAACTTCATAAGCAGTTCTCTTCAATTATTATGAGCACCAGTACACAACCATTTCAGTTACAAGTGTTTGCAAGACTTATCTCTCAGGTTAAAACCGTATTGTGTCACTAAAGTACTGTCTACTGTAGCGCAGTTTTACTAGATATAGTAGCATGAATATCAAATGATGTTCATGCATTAGAAATGGTTCAATGTCCACCTTACAAACATGTTTACAGCTCCAACTTTTAACTTCTTGATTTTGTAAATCACAAGGAAATTTAGAAAACTCAGAAATTTAAGCCTCCTAAAAAACATGCTCACTCTATTGTAATTTAAGCTCATCACTTTAAGGGATTATTATACAAGAAAAGTTTTTCAGTTTGCTCAAACCCAACCCTTTAATCTGATTTTTATTTCTTTTTTATATCTTTTACTTTTAAACGCCATCTAATATTTTTTCCCAAATACGTTGTCAAAACTAGAATATACTCTGTGTTAAAAAGAGGAAAACGTGACATTTGTGTATAAACAACAAAGCTCCACTATTTCTGCTGCTCCAGGTTAGGACAATTTGCCACCTGTCCTTGCCAGTTTTTCTTCAGAGAAAAAAAAGGAAGAGCTTATGTATGAGAACAAGGAAATAAAAATGTTCAGAGGTGAAACTCAGCATCTGTTTCATTAAATGTGGTAACACCGTACTTGAAAACATAAGACAGGAAATGAAGAGGTGGGGAATGTGTCCACGAGAAACCATATTTCTTAGCACAAGCCACGTATTGCCATATCCCTAAACTCAAAAGAATAAGAAGTCCAAGAAAATAGGCAACAAAATTGCTACATTAGCAAGTACATGTGCAACTTAAAAGCAAATTTCTCTGGCCTAAACTATTAATTTTTCCTTGCATAAGTAAAAAAACACAGAATTTCTTTTTGAATATCTTTTCATGTTAAGATTAATAATTTCAAATATTTTAAGTAAATTGACATGTTATAACTGTATTTTGGCAATAATCTCTTTAAATAATGGCAGCAATAAGATAAGAATTTTTGTGATATAAACAAATTACAAAATATATCATGCCATTATGAAAAGCAAAATTAGGTATCTCAGCATTATTATAGTTTGAAAATCGTAAATTTACATCATTTCCATTCAGTTTTGTAGACACCTAATCTCTCACATTCCATACTTATAACCCACAAGATCTTTTATTAACTGAAGCTACCACCACAGAAGCTTCATGTGCAAACACTAATTAGCACAGACAGACTTAGATCTTTCTGGATAACTGGGTGATCATGCCTGCAGTATGTCGCAGCATTGATACACATATTGTTTTCAAATCAAATATTTAGATACTATTCTGGAACAGCTGGAACTTATGTGAATCCTTATTAAATTAAATAGTTGACATCTTTTGACGCACTTTTTATAACAGCAACAAAAAAACACAGGGATAGAAAAGACTTGATGATTGTAAACATGCTTTCCTCTTCCCTTTTGATTGAATCAGAAGGCTTTCTGCTGCTTTTTTTTTTTTATAAATAAGAGAATAAAAGAAAAGTATTTTAATTACAACGCAAAGAAAAAGCACAGCAAGAGAAACCCTCCTTTCTCACTTTTCAAGCGGTAAGGAAGCTGAGAGGCAGTGCCTGTCTTATTATAATGTGTCAATATATAAAGATCGAGATGTTCTCAATGGCAAACAGTCTTTCAAGTTCTCTCTTCCATCGATAGAGAGTTCCATGTTCTTTGCCTACCGCTCCTGGATATTATTAGTCCTCATGGCAGAGGCTAATGAGAAGCTGCCACATGGGCGCTTTGTGATACCCTCCTTCCCACAAGCATTTTTACAGATTGCTGGGGCCGTGAAGGACCTGAAGAGCACTTACACATTCTCCTGCCATTCAGAGATGGATTTTAAATGCGCATCTCAGAATTTGTATACTGGGGTGTTTCTGACTGCAGTTCAGAAGCAGTTCCCAGAAAGGGAAGAGAAGATCAATGGTAGTGGCAACTGTTTCAATGGGTGAGATTTAAAGAGGTCTCCGTTGGAAGAGCATATGCAGAAAGCCCCTTTAAGCAAGGACAGTAGATGGCCTGAGGAGTTTCTCTTAGAAAAACCTCCAGAGGCTTTTATAAATCAAAAGAGGCAGCCTGATATGCTAATACTGCAACCCAACTGCATGGGATATCATCTGAAAAAGTATGTAGAACCAGCAAGATGCAACAGCCTAGATATAGAAATACCAGAGAATCCATGCATATTCTTCAAATCAACTATATGGAATGAGGAAAAACTGGGAAGAAAACAGCAAGTGTACTAAAAATTAACATAAAAGGAAAACCAGAGGAAGACTATAAAAAGCTAATAAAGTGCTGTAAAGATGAAAAGGAAGACAAAACAACTACAATGCACACAAAGATTAAACACAAGCAAGAAGTAAGCAAAAGAAGAGACACATTTTGCATTTTTGCAATTCTTTTTTTTTAAAATTAGCAATTATTTTATATATGTATATAAAACCTTCTCAACATATTAGGAAATATTTATCTTCTATCCCTGCACCGTCAACAAAGTAACTAAGCGTTCTCCTTTAATCATGTAAGTAAAAAGCACAAAGCACATGGCAACTACTTGCATCTCAAAAAACCTCCAATGAGATCAAGTTATACTTTAATCAGCTGACGCTGTCTTTTTTTGAAGTTAACAACTGCTCACAAATCAACATAAAAAACCCCTCAATTTTACACGGAGCAACTAAGTAGGTTTCACACATAGAAAAATAGAACAGGGGGGTTGCTTTTGCTGTGGGAGAACTGCATGTAATGTTTTGGCATTCTACTGAAAATGCATATTTTAATAAATTAATTATCAAACAAGTACATTATTTTATATAGTGCCTAGCTACAAGATGCAACTGTAAAGTATAAACTATCCTAACAGGAACAAAACCTACAACACCAAGAGTAAATTTAGTTTAAAGAGTACCTGAATTCTTAAAATAAAGATACTGATCTATGCCTGTATTATTCTAATTTATTGATGTTATAAATATATTTTAAAGCTCTTTAACTTTTTCTGTTTTATGCTTTATGTTTTATGCTCTTTTTAATTTTTATGCTTAATCAGAAAAGCATAATAAGAAGAATAAAAAATAATTTCTTTAAACAGGAAAGTTCATATTAAAATCAGAAAATCATATACTAATAATTCCAGATTCACTAAGTTATCTTATGTTCCAATTACTAGTTTTAAAAATAAGTTACCTGTAGTTTACAGTACACAGGTCTGCAGGCTTTCGGAACCAAAGTCCATCTCCTGTAGCCTAGCAGCCTGAATGGACCTTCTAGCTGCATTCTTGCCTTCCAGTAGAACTAGGACAGAAAAAACCCCACTATTCTGGTCTTCCTCAAACTGCAGAAAATATCTTGACATGTAGATTAATATTTCCATGCCACTCTTCTGTAAAGAAATTGCTGTGTATACGTAGGATTAATTAAAGAAGAACAAAACCAGGCTACTCATCCCTGCATCTGGAATTTCGAGAATCAGTTAATAAATTATTGGCCACTAAAGGTCTAGAATTGTGCAATTTTAAATGACCACCCAAATCTTTCTGTGTATCACAGAAAGACCAAACACAGCACTAGGTGCATGCTAGACTATTACCTCAGTCTAATTCCTTTTCTGGTAAGGTCTGAAAGAACTTCTGTTTCCTGAATGCATATCTAGCTGATAAAAAAATTGTTCCTATGTCCCCAGTATACTTCTGCCTGTGATGTGATATTTCACCCTGTCATGTCATCGGTAGACCATAAAGCAGCGTCAAACTTACACATGGATTCAACTGCTTGCTGGCTGAACCAAGACAGACTGAGATGCCTCTTTCTAATATTGACAGATAGCAAAGTTAAATGTTTGAATCAAGTCACTCTTTCACACTGACCCTAGAAAGGGAACAGATTAAGCAGGGAGAAGCGGTAAGTAAGCCCACAGATGAGGAACATTTAATTAAAGTAATTCTGTGGGTAGGTAGGTGGGTGTGCGGGAAAGCTGTAGAGATGGGTATGTGGGAGAAGAATGGAAGCTCGAGAGTATAAACAGGATTTGAAAAAAAATATTTTCAGGGTTGGGTTAGGGTTAATAAGCCACTAAACCATCCTCAACTGAGACCCACACACAGGCATGCAGGAGAGGAAGTTTAGCTTTTGTGTAACCCTGGGCCTGTCACATTAGAAATTCAGCCTTATGATTTAAGGGAGAGGAAGCCTATCTGAATGGTATTCATAGCTTTTAACCACAAACCTTGTTAGTTTTCCATTTACCTGTGCTACCTGGCCGTTCTGACCTCCCTAATGGAGAGCAAGTTTCTTACAAGGAAGGACCTATGGGCGTTACAAACATATTCTCCTCGTGCCATTGCACGAAGTACTCCGGGCAATACACAAGTTTATACTGCAATTACACAGAGTTGGTGCAGGGGGGAATCGACAACTTCTGATAAAGTTGCAAACCATTAACTATCATTTGTATGCCAATTACAAGAGAATGGAAAACATCATTAGTCTTACCTAACCTAGAACAACCACTCCTGTATTTAATGAAAATGAGAGCTAATTTTCACCAAAAAAACCAAAACCAAACTCCCATAAGGATCAATTTTAATTACCATGTTATAATGTGAAGCAAAGATGCAGAAGGTCAAATACAAAGTAAGTTGTAATTAGCTATTTCATCATACCAAGATCCCCCTTGAAATTTATGTTCATTTTATTCAGCAAAATGCGCAACAAATGTTTTTCTCAATACATCAGAACCCGAAGCACAGCCAAAGCATTTGGATGCCATGGCTACTGAGACTGCATAGAGAGAAGAAAAAGTCAATAACGTAACATGCAAAAGAATTGCTATGGAGAAGGAAAGAGCCCAAGAGACAATACAAAGTACAAGACAACTCAAAAAACCAATATTGTTTACTCTTTCAGGCCCAAGCAGGAGGAAAATCTTAAGTAGCTTAACTGGTCAATTAAACTTGGCAGATCAGAAATTCATTAGTACTGCTTTTTAGAAGAAACTTTTCAAGTTGGATTGATATGACTAGATCTCTGGTTGACAATGTGATTGAAAAGACCTCTGCAATCTTTTGTACTTTAAATCTGCCTGAGAGTTGGCTGAAACAACCTGCTTATGTAATCTAAGAACTGTTAGTCTGCCCCACAGTGAACATTCAGAGGGGTATTCGATGGCATTCAGCTAATTTATTTGAGCAAACATGACTAGAGATGACAGACCATAATTGCTCCCTTTATCCTTGGGTAGGTTTTGGGGAGGAGCTTCAGCTTTACTACTTCACCAATTTCAAGCACTCAAAAATCACGAGAGAAGTTAAAATCAGTGTATCTCAAAAAACCCCAGAATGATAATTTTTGTGTCTTCTATTTCAATATCACGTTTTCAATCCCTTCTTGCTATGAGAATCAAAAGGACAAAGAAGCTGAGGTGATACCTAAATTGGAAGGATCAGTCACTGAGATTTCGGAAGATCACACGACACGCTGATAAACATGCAGTGGCACAGCTACTGACTGTAACGGCTGCTCACCTCACACCCCATACCCACCTACAGAATGACAAGTACTTTCTGGGAACAAAGCCCAAGTTAACTCAGCAATGCAAGGAAGAAAAGGTGGTTATCTTCTCACCAAGCAAAACAACTAAGTAGAGAAACAGGAGCTTTATAAACAGTATCAGAGAACAGTGGGTTTAAGGTTCTGTGTACCTTTAAGAACCTATTTTAGAGCACGTACTGACACGTACAGCTGCTGAAGTGAGCAGTATCTTCCTGCTATTCCTTAGCATAAGCAAAGAAATACACATGGGGCATAGTTACAAAGTTTACACGCAGGGCTCTCAGCAAGGAAGCCTCTTAGAAGTAATAATGCCTATGATCACAAGTCATTATTGTGCCTCACCAAACTAGCACAGCATTATGTTATCTATTTGGGATGTCAGTTTTGATCTCTTCACTATAGAGTAGGAGCTGGACCAGGTTTCTTGCTTCTGCAGCTCTGAAGCGCTTGGGGTCGTGAAAAAAGCTCCTTGAAATATTTTCTTCAAGTAGCAGTTGGGACCAAATATAATGGGTAGTATAAATGAAATAGCATACCATGCTGATACAATAGCCTACACCAGCAGGGTATGATTTAGATGAATAAACACTGCTGTAACAATTGTCAAAGTATTATCAAGTACCTAGCACGCTGGTGGCAAACTTCTATAGACAAAAATATGGAATTGAAATAGAATAAAAAATGGGTCATTGATAGCAGTTGGGAATAAAAAATCTCCATGGGGAAATCTGACTTTCAAGATAGTCGCTCCATGGTGAAAATTTCCCAGCTCCTCTGCAGGGGGAGCACAGTCCTCCAACTGCCACTATTTAGAGAAATGACTGACATGGTCATATCTATGCTGTAATTCTGCTTTGCATGCTTTCCAGACACTACACACGGAGGCAAGCCACTCACTTTTCTTCCCAAGCCACAAGAGGCAGTTCCAGGATCCAGGTGCACTATGAAAACCTGCTGGGCAAAAGCTGAATCTTCAGAGCCAAGGATAATACCAGCCAAGTTTAGCAGCAGTTAAAAATGTTCCACTTGCTGTGTATGTATGTCCTTGGTATGTTGGACTTCAAGGAAGTTTACCTCAAGGCTAACAAGCACAACTGCGGTTACACAATGAACCAGCAAACTACAGAGAACTTCGTTTTAAACATCTCTTCTTCAATGACACCCTGTTTTAAGAACAATTGATGGACACCTCTCAACCAAGTAGGATGTAGCCCACTGTTTAATATGGAATAGAATTTCTCGAAACAGCTAACATATCCCATACCCCCTGAAGATGGACAGACCAGGAATAAAACTGTAGGAGGGAAAGAGGAAAAGTATGAAGCGTTAAGGAGAAAAGAAAGGGGAAAAACAATAATCGCTTATGACAGTAACTTATGTAAAGAACAGTGCAGGAAAGAGAGCTAATAAAAAAATAGAAATACGCTGCAGAGAATGGTAGTAACAGTCTACCCACCTGCGGCCTTAGACAAAGCACTAAAGCACTTCACTATAAATTCTTGCTACTGACAATTTTCTTACTCAAATTAAAAAGTGCAACAGAGGAATCAGTACAAGACATATCAACAAAGGTTGTGTATGTTTCTCTTCCCCAAAACAACCAAGTTAAACACGGTAAAATATTTTTCAGTTCAGATTATCACTTAGCCTACACAAATCCCTAGATGAAGAAATGACCTCTGCAACATAATTAAAGAATGCATGAACTTGGACAGAAGTAACACCAAAACCAGAAACCATTAAACTTAGAAATCATTACATCCCAAAGAACATACAAAATTTCAAGGTAAAACAGGGCAACTGTAACAACAGACACCTAGTACCTAATAGCTCAATTATTTTCACACAGAAAAGTATTAAGTTCGGTGGATGCCACAAGAGGAATTTTGGTAGTAACCAAGCTCAAATTCAGACGTAATAGAGGAGTCATGCAAAAAATACCTCATCAGCTTCAATGATCACAGACAAGCCACACCTCCGCACAACATGTCTTCTTCTGGACTTAGCAACACTGCATCCCCTAATGCCATGCTGGGTATTGACTCAGAACCACCTTAGACAGAAAAACACCATGCACTGAATCACCAGTACTCCTCCAAGCAAAGTGCATTTTCCCTTGAGGACTCCTATCCAAACGCACAACTTATCAAGGATTTTCAGCTTGTGAAATCTGCTGAGGTCACAGTCCAAGGCAGAAACACTACACAGTGACCTCCAGCTTCCTCTAATGCAAAAGTAGAATTAAGTTTAGAGCAGACACACACACAAAACGCAAAGCATTTATTACAAACTTAGTTTCTACCAGACGATGATATTTGCTTCTATTATTAGTATAACACACTTAGAACAGGAAACACTAGGGCAACCATCTACTTTACTATGACCTGCTCTCCTACACGTGCCCAGTCAATGCCCTTTGTATTCACATACTCATCTCCCACTGACATCAGCAGAAGTCATGCAGAAAAGCCACAGGCAAAAATTGAATAAGTTTTACTCTCAGAACCACACAAGCACCGTATGTTTGCATATATATATATATGTACTCAGGTAAAAGGTGATTTTGTATTTCCTAAAATGATCAAGTGTCTTACTTAAAAATCCTTTAAAATATGTAGTTATTTAACATAATGCTCAAACCCATTCTGCAAAATCTTCAGACATGTTACTTTTACCAAAACTTTGTAACACACTTATCATTGATGTATCCTTCTTGAAAGAAGCAATTTACTATTTTTGTTAGTGACTAAAAGCACGTTAGATGCTATGCAACTCCAAAAGTCTACCAACACTTAAATAACCCTGTACTTGGTGAGTATCGATTACGCATATACTCAGATGGACTACTTCCTTGATTAAATTTAAACAAACATATTGATCCAAAAAGATGAAAACCTTATTATTCAGAGAAGAATTAAAGTAACTTTTGACCATATTCTATTACATACAGACGATTTTATATTATTTCAGCTAAATCATCCTGTCTTCAAAAATTTCCTTCCCTTCTATCCTGTAAATTTTCTGTCTCATAGCATCAAAATACAAAGATAGCAATCTCCATACATACAATCTAAGCGCTTCTTATGACCAATACTCACCCTAACAGAATACTGGTTTACACTATTTTATCAAAATAATAGATTAAAAATTTCACTAGGAAATACATTTTTTGGAAGTACAAGACCATTTCTAATCCCACATCTTCACTGCTAAATGAATGTCCGTTCAATTATATTTGAATTAGTGAAGCATAACATGCAGAAAAGTAAAATCTTAACAATATCAGAACATTCTGTACTCCTTAATTGTAATTTTGAAGTGCTTGTTCATTAATTTGAGCAAAAGCAAGCAAGAAAATGTTCTTTCTTAACTGAAAACTCTGGAATTAAACTAAGAGAGAAGAGTAAGGAAAAGGGTATGGTTTTTGACAGGGTAGATGCCAGCTGGAAGTCCACAGAAAGCCAGTGCTACAAATGACAAAAGATACGCAGAGCATTATACTCAGATATTATGTGTGCTTCCCTGGAGGAGCTGAAGGCATGAAAGGGTTTGTGCAATGTTTTGTTATAAAAAGTAAAATCCAATAGGAAAAAAAGGTTCCCTTCATATTAAGTACTCAACAAAACATTCTTTTCTGATCAGATTTTTCTGCTTTCACAGCATATAGAAATCACTATATGTTCTGCAGGGCTGTATTCATTAAGGTCCCACACCAACTCAATGTCAGTTTAAAGCAGTCTTTTTGGCCTTGTAGTATTTTATACCCCTTTTAAGAGGCTACGGACGACCAAAGACAACACAGGAAACCTCTCCTAGAGCCTATAGATTCTACTCATAAGGAAATCAAGTCTATAGACTTTGTATATTAATAGCACTCTACTGTGCACGAAATTGCAAACCTGCAATAAAACTAATGATTGGAATCTTGTTCAATTTGCAGCAAATGGGGATAGTGACAGAGGTTCCAGCCAGGCCAGGATCATGCTGCTCTGTGTTGCAGGAAAGGATTCAAGAGAAGTTGCATGGAACCTATCTATTTTTATCTTTATTATTTATATCTTTACTGGGGTTTAGGTTGCACCAGACCCAATGTAAGCTCCAGCTTCATTGTATGATTCTTCCAGACAAAAAGAAAGAAACAGGAACACACAGGGAAAGCCAGGGTATGTGTCCAGCCTCAGTGTAAAGTCCTTCATGGATGAGGTTAAGTCACTTCTGGTAGTAGTTCTATAAACTAGGTAATTGCCCGGCAGTCTATTAGCTTCATATTTCAAAATTTTAAGATCCATGTTTAATGGCATATCCAGCTTCACATGTACATAAATATGCATGCGATAAGAACATTTTAAAATTGGTCTTCCCTCCAATAGCTCTTCTAATCTACACTAATCACAACAGTATTCTTTTGTGATTGACTGATCAATTGATTATTTTTCTTTTAATTGCATATAATACTTAAAGTAAACTATATAAAAATATTGGAACCTACCAAACAAATGCCACTATGTCCCCACATCAATTCCACTCAGAATTCCTTAAGACTGGAAACCAACTATTTAGAAAGCTAGCGGGAACTGGAAAGAAACATAATTTTTTTCCTTCAACAATAAAGACCACATGTTGACACATAGCTATTGAAGCTCTATTTCATAATAAAAACATATATTATTAAACCTACAGAGAGATGTACACAGCCGGATCTTCACAATATTACAAAGTCCATGTCAAATCTGCCTGGGATCCATGTGCATATACCTATTTATAGTGTGTCCACAGTGTGTTATGTGCAATGCTAATGAGATTAATGCAAAATGGATTTTAGATCTAGGTACCCATAATTAAATTGTGCAAACAATATTTGCCTGTAAATTTGCAAAACTAACTGGTCAGTAATATGTTAATTTAGAAAAAATATCTTTTTAAAACACAACCAAAAAAACCCAACCTTTCTTAAAAATACCCTAAAGTCAAAAGTATGGAAATCTAATTCTTTATAAACAGCATGGGACCTACTTCAAAAAGTCTCTATAAGAAAGGAAGCAGGAAGGCAAAAAAAAGGATCCATAATAAAAAGAAAAAATAACTACACTATATTCTCCAAATACAAAAGGTTAGTGGAATTGAAGCGTTATTCTTGAGAGAATGGAAATTCACTCCAAGTGGAACCAGAAGAGAGAAAGTGTATGACAGGTGAAATATAAGTTGGATATTAGGAAGGCAAAAAGGAAATAAGAAGAGTAGATAGCATAGGATACAAACCCAAATAACAATAAAGCCTACTAGTGTATCAGAAGCAGGAAACTTTCAAGGGAATCACTGATTTTACTAGAGCTGGGATTAAACAGAGCACTTGAAGATGACAAGGGCATTGCAAACAATCCAAATTATTTTTCATCAGCCCTTGCCATGGAAGACGTTGGAAAAACGCATACCTGACTTTTCTGATAAAGAGACTAACACTTCTTCAAACTGAAAAATCAAGAAGGAGTAAGGAAACACAATAAATTGAAAGCAATAAATGATGAGGGATGAGCTCCTGTCCTGCTCGCATCGACAGGTGTTTTACCATTGATTTTAGCACTGACAGTCCTTTACTTCACAACTGAACGGCAAACAGACCAACAATTTCAAAATACGAAAAGGCTGAGCTGAGCATCGCAGTGGAGTGGTCGGTGTGCAGCACTGGCCAAAGGAGCAAGCAAAATAGTAGAATATAAAAAGAATGAGACAGAGAGAGTAGAAAAGGCTATATTTTTAGTCAATACCTATCTTTTCTGGAGTGTCTATTCAGCTTAGGGTTTCTGCTCTAAACCAATGACAGTGGCATATGACAAGAGTATGACAATGATCAAAAATTATTATTATGGAAGAAAATTTAGAAAGGTGAAAAGAACCAGGAAGTTAACCTAGCAAAGAGACGAATAAGAGGGGACACTGCAGAGCTGGAAAGAATACTATGTATAGGTAAAAACAGAATACTTTTCAACTTTCTCACACTACTAAAGACAAGGGCAAATCAGGGCAATAAAAAAATTACTAAGTCAAAAATAAAAGGACTGAAACACTTTCCTGCATAAACCACAAAATTGTGTAATTACTTCACAAAGAAATCTCCATGATAATGCCAAGGAATATCCTTTTGCTATTGCTTTTCGCCCTTGTTCATACCCATATAAAGGAATTAGTGACATGGCAATAAATAAAAATCTTCAGAACAACTCCTTTAAGAGAACATGCTTTGCCTTTCCTCTTGCCCTAATGCAAGAAACTTTTCAGACTGGATACATGCCAGGGGAGGAAAGGGAGGTAACATGAGGTATGGAATATAGTTGCAGCAAGGATGAGGACAACTAGAAGAGATGTTTCAAGCACATGCTCAGATTGCAGTGTGCTGTAACCCAAGTGGTTGATGGCTCAGAAATTTGCCAGCTGCTGGCACTGGATATATTGAGTCCCAATCTAGAATTAAGACAGAAGTGCTAAACTATCAATGTGTGTGACTTAAATTACAAGGCAGGGCCATCCAAGGAGTATCTTGCATAATTCATGACACTTCAGAACTTCATATACAAATGAAATAGAAGGAAAGTCTATCATTTCTGCTCTGTCGAGCACAGATCCACACACAACTTTGGTAATGGCTGCACAAACAAGCTCTGTAGAAAATACAGTATTACAGACATGCTCTTCACAATACTCATTCACACAGTTCTGCAAGACATTTCAATACGGTATCACTCAATGAATGCTTCTATGAAAAACTACTCGTAAGTGTCAAAAATACAGAGGTTATTAAAAATAACAAAATGAGTCTGGTTTGGTTTTTTTTGTTTGTTTTCTTTTTTCTTCCTCCCCAAATGAATGCTTACAAACACTCTTTAGCAATGTTTTTCTAGATGTGACTTGGTCAAACTTTGTTATATGATTTGTGGGCTTGCTATTAATCATTTTGTCTGTCTAATACTGTAGAAAAGGAAACTAGAGATTCTAAAAAGCTCCCACTCTTACTAAAAGGCTCCAAAAGCAGTGAAACTTCAGTGATACACTTTGACAGACTTTCAACCTTGAAATGGTGAGCAATCTGAACACAAATAAAGTGCAAAACTAGTAAGTGTAATGTAACAATAAACGTTTTTAATAAATACACATGTAACTTGAAATACACTGCGTTAGAAATAGCTGAAACCTTGACTTACTGTGGCTGTGCCGGAGACAGTTTGTGCATTTGTGTCAGCTGCACTCTGTTCAGAGTGTGTCTGAGCAGGAGGGTACATGTTTAACGTGTGCTCTGGAACAGTGGTTTGGCCTGTGTAGTCTGGAGCTGGATGAGGATGTGGGGCTGTGTATTCTGCAGGGATACCGTTCTGAGGTGGAGCAAACTGGGCTGAGGCATAAGGCTGTGCCATTGTGTCAGGAGGTGCTGTAGCTTCCTGATTACCCTGTAAAAATCAAAGAGGAAAAAAAAAAGAAGAAGAAACGTAGTGTAAGAGAAAATAAGTGATGATCGCACACACGTTAACACAGAAAGCGATGATAGTATTCTGCTAAGATTGCTGGCCTGAAAAGGGCACCATGTTTGTTTCTTGGAATGAAAATTTCTTATCTGAATTAAATCCATTTTTCTAACCTTATTAAAAATCTGGTGTTCTCTGAATAATTGTAGACTATTCTTTAACAGAAAGGTCAGAGAAATCTACCTGAACTAATGCCTCAACTCAGACAATGAAGGAGGAAAAAACTCAGTTTATTCTAAAGGCTGCTGAGTGCAACTGCCAGTACAGAGCTCAGATAAGGTTAGTCGATGGTCTGTGGCCCAGGATGACTTACCATTTGGAGAACACAATATATGCAACCTGCACACAGATGTCATAACTGTATACTGAAAATGTTTATATGGAATAATGCTCTATGCGGTTTTCAGTAATACTTTGAAGTACATTATTCTATTTGTCTTGTGACAAATTAAAAAAGAAAAACCGATCCAATCAAAATATTAAACATTTGAATCTAAAAATGCATCAGTTCAAAATCTTAACATAAAAGAAAAATTTTATGTTGCAAAAGAAATAGATTAAAGAACTTTAAAGGCTTTAAATTTGAAGACAACAGTATTTCATTTCCATATTACAATTAAAAACAAATGCCCTCATCTCCTTTACATTTTATATAATAAATGATAGTTGAACATGTTAATTTATCAAATAGAGAATTCTGACTAAATGCTTTGCTTATACCAAATAGTAATAATTCCAGGGGAGGAAATATGCAGAACCATCTTTCAGAACCTATATAACAGATGTCTAAAACATGATGCTGCAGATGACCCGGCAACAGAGGCCGTTTTTACAGAGACTATCCCAAACTCGGATGCACTCATTTACAAGATAAAGTTATCCCTCAAAATATCAAGTAATATAAAAATGAGTACTTGAGTAAGACTTTAATTAGTTTTTAAAATACTCTGTCACTTTCCCTCCAAAGCATGTACAAGTACCTGCACAGGACTATTTTGCTTATTTGTACTCATCAGTCCTTGACTTCCTAATTTCAAAATACGCTGCACTTCATACTTAAGGACATCTCCAGCCTATTTCAATTAATTCAGAGATCAGTTCTCCGACCTGAAGTGCTCCTAAACTCAAGAGCTTTTAAGAATTTGCAAAATCACAACACAGGAACAAGCCTTGCTGCATGTGAAGCTTAGAAGGGAAAATTAATTTTTCTGTTCTAAAAGGCATTCAGTGTGTCCTAAAAAGTTAAAACTTTGTATCAGCAATCAAAACCTCCCGAATTTTAATCCCATCTTTGCTACTGTTTTCATGTATGGCCTTGAGAAAGTAGTTTACATTGCTTCATTCAACCATCAAATGAAAACAGTGACATTTACCTACTTCACGGGGTTAAGTCAGTAAATTTCATTTGCATATATCTACAATCATTCCAAGGTTATTGCTGCACTGAAACTTGCCCTGTTTAAATTTCAGTGGAGGTTAAAAACACTTGTAAGCGTATACTTATACCCTCTTACATAAAAATGGCAAGGTCCCTTTCTTATTTCTTTCACCTAATATTTTCACTATTGAAAAAATAAACCCAGATGAAGTAAAAACCAGTGATGACTGGATTACACCAGAGACACTTATTAAATGTTAAAGAAGTATTTTTAAACCTTGTGGGCCTTGTGGGGGAGGCAGGGGCCCTTAAATTTTTTAAGTAACTGTTTCAGGAAGGACTTCAGCAAGTGGCAAGAATGAAAAACAGCAAATCGAACTTCTGCCTATATCAGCATTTTCACCGTGCTGGCTTTGAAATCCAGTAGCTGGTTACTGATGGTCCTTGAGCTGTTCCTTCATGTCAGATACTGAACATGGCATTAGAGTCAGCAGCTGTTAAAAAAGAACAATAATGGCAACAAAGGGACCAAGGGCTAATGTCCAGGTGCATTTGATCTAAAGGTTTTGTACTACCTTGAGTCCTAAACCAGATGTTGCTAAGACCCCGACTGTTTCTCATTAACATGACAGCAGTTCCATGAGACTCTAATTAATATTCAAAGCATTCACACTTAGAGCTAATTACAGCTAATATTTAATTAAGAGGGTTGAACTTTTATATTATTTTTACCAGCAACTTCAAATTATTCACTTTTTAGATTTACCATAAAATGGCAAACTGCACTGGCAATTCCAGCATCTCCATGTAGCTGAGCCTCTTCTACCTCTCTCACGAGACCTGTGAAGCTGAGGTCTGGATCACTTATTTAGAACCAAGACTCCATTATGAAGTAAACAGCTAAGGGTCAGGGATTTGTTATCTTAAAATAGGTGCCTACTGTAGTCTTTCCTAGCCTTTGAAATCAGTGTGAATTTATGATTCACAATTAGTTCAATAGACACAGTATTACAATGCAGTATAAAAGCATCTAGGTATAAACATATTCTTTATTACTTATACAGGTATCAAGCCAATAGTTTATTGTTTAGAATATGAATTTGTATCAAGAACAATGCAGTGTCAACTAACACATATTCGTATATACATGTGGTTGATGAAAACCCCAGCCTACACTAAAGTCAGGTACATTGGAATAGATTTTAAAGAAACAGAAATTCCTTAAATATAATAATCTGAATCATACCTTTACTGTGCCCTTTAAAATACAGTGAACTAAAATGAATAAGGAAAATAATAGCTCTAATGCATTAAGTTGAAAATATGAAATGGCCCTAAAAGCAACAGGAAATATTGATCCTAACTTAGCCCATGAACTCAGGTATTAGAGTAATCTCAAAACTGCAGATGATAGTACACAGACATTGCTTAATACAACCAAGGCACGAGAGGCTAAACAGAAGTTGTCCCTTCAGACTCAGTTCCAAGTATCTTTAAGATTAAATGACCCCTTAATGCTCACTTTGTGCATGGTTTTTAATAAAGTAGTTGCTGGCAACAGAAAGAAGAACAAAGGATGGCAGACAGTCAGGCTCTGCTAAATGTTCTGGCCTGCGTTTTAATGAAAACCACATTTCAACTGAAAAATATGCTTTACGTGGCAGTGTATAAAATCAAATTTATTGCTTTCTGGTTAAACATTGAACTCTAAAGTACAAAAAAAGAAGGCATTCTGGTGATGCAGGTAAGTGCAGTCACTCCTATTTCTTACATATTACTCCATTTGAAGAAAAGCTTAGAATTTAGAATGCTGCTTGTATCTCCGATCTCAACATGCCTTTTCAGCATCCTCTGCTCTGAAAGAATTTCATAATTAAGAAACGCATGAAAAGTGTCAAAACATAATAAAGTAAGCTTGTTATGTTTGTACACAAAAGACAGCACAGAAAACATTACTTATGCAGTGTTCTTTTTTAAAAACACATTCGCAGCATAAAAATGTATTCAATGAAAACCTTTCTGCTTGCCTGCATTTTCAAGTCTAACTAACAGTTTATTGTTTGTTTTACTCTATTTTCTGTTTGGTGCATTTTGTTTCTTTGGCAAGAGATATTTCACATTTAGAGAAAACCTCTCGTACTGTAGTTAAATGAGCCAAACTGCATCATATCCTTAGGGCACAGAAACAAAGAAGGAAAATGCAGCATTACTCTGTAAACCTGCTGGTTATAAGAATGGCTCAGTCAGATATATCAAGCACAGTAGAGACACATAATCACTGCCGTAGTTTGCCCTCCTTCAGACTTAAGCAACAAAACATGTATTAGAAGTCTTGCATGCAGTGGTGCAGCTGGTTATAAGAAATGCCCTAGCTTGACTAAAATCAAGAGTTTCAAGTGAAAATAAAAGTGAAAATACCTGCTGTACCATCCTGCTCCCTTTATTCTCCATAAATTTAGCAGCTGCTCTGGTCCCAGGCCATACAGCATCTGCCCAAAGCAAGCATCAATTATGGATGAGGGTGTGTGAGCAATGTAACGTGTGCATGAGTGTGGATGATCGGGGTGTTGAAGGAGGGGGAGCTAATGCAAGGCTTACTGACCTCCCTCTCAACATCTGACTGCTCCCAAAACCTAATCCAGATGGGACTATTTCAGTTTGCTGGGCCTCGCCCCATCAATCACAGCAGGCCACTCCTCTGTCTCCTGCTACCAGTTATAGAGTGCACCACTGAGCAGATGATTACACACAGAAGAAGGAAAAACACAGCTTGACTACATTAATAGCTGTTTAAAAAACATTAGAAATGCTACTATCTAAGTTGCCAGAAGCTGAATGTTTTTGTTTTAAAATTAAGGCGCTGTATTCAAAGTTACAAAGCCCTCTAAACTTCCAGTGCTTTGGCTTTTTGATAGCTACGATGTACAGTAACACGTGTGCATTTCTATGTGATTAATTCATCCTACATGTGGTAGAGTTAATATCAATAAGATTTCTATTTTAAAATTGCTGAACTCCACAAGTAAACCATCAATATTCAACCAGCCTGTTTTAGATTAAATGTACTTTATCCTTCCACACAAATGAAATATTGTTTCCTTTTTTGTTTCATTTCATGACATCCCTCTTGCTTAGCAGGGAAAATACTTCAGAAATGCTTCCAAGGTTTAGTTCTGCAAGGCAGTTGAAGCAATTTAGTGCTTGACTATTAAAGGAACTTTCCTAGGTAGTTTTAAAATTATTAAACTTCTAATTAAATCACATAATAGAGAAAAAAATAAACAAAACCAAAAAACCCACCTACAAAGATACTGACGGCCCCAAAGTATACATATTTATTGCCACTCTTTCGCAGACTACCTACAGACACAAGAATTCAGAAACAGGGCAGACATTTAATGTGGGAATTATTACAAATGTTCAAATTCTAAGGGGTGGGCAGAACAGCAGATAAACAGCCATCAATTCATCGTTAAACTTATATTCCGACTGAAACATACTGGATTTCTTTAAAGCGGCAGTGTAATTCTTCCAGACTTGTTGCTGGTACTCCCCTATTAATGATAATAAAGGCAGCCACTTCGAATTTTTCAGAAGGAATCAGACATCCAACCACACTGGACCGATAATCACAACTGACTGACTCTGAGAGCTTTCTCTGCTGTAGCTTAATTATCTGACCAGGCCACTTGACTCAGATCATTTTCTTCTGCAATCATACAAAATGAATTCTCCAGTCACATCGCTTTTTCAGAAGGTTCAATACAGAGCCAAATTCCGATTCCACTTAAAAAAAACAACAATCTCGTTTCAAAAGAAAGGTATCCTCAAAAATAAGAAAGATAATGCAAAATAAATTTTTTCAGAGAGCACAGGGGAAAAAAGGTAATAGTAAGTAAGCAAAAGAGAATTTCTATACCACCTTAGCAAGACAGTACCATCTCTTTTCTCCCAGTGCAGAGAAACATTTACTTTTGGTCTTCTCCACATATAACACACTATATTCCAGTAAAGGTCTGTGCTCTGCTACTGCTATGTATACATTCGAAACTGAAACGTGCGTTTTGTGTCAGTGCATGAAGTATGCAACAGACAAATGAACAAAACATCACAACACAGAGGCACAGAGTGAAAGTACAAGAAGCAACAGTCAAAAGTTGCAGAAAGCTAAATTCTGGTTGGCTATAAAGAATAAAAAACGAATATGAGGGAAGCTAAGCACAGGAACTCTGCTCAGAAAGTTCGTGGCATCTTGGAAACTTTCAAAACTCAGCTGGACAAGCATCTGAGCAACCTGATCTGTGTAGTTACCCCTGATTTAAAAAAGGATGTTGGGATTAGGTGGCCTTTGAAGTTCCCCTCCGACCTGAATTATTCCATGTGGTTTCAGCACTAGCAGAACAGCTTCAAAATTGATTTTATACTTTACCCTATTCAACGGCTTTCCTCATAAAGGATTTACTGAGAAGGAAGAGAACCTGGGACACAACCCTGCATCATGCATTATAAGCCTCCAGACTCCACTGAGAATATACCTACCTTGTCACTTACACACAAGTAGAAGTATTTCCAGAATTTGAGTCAAAAATCTTCTCTAAATGCCACTTTAGCAGTCAAGGATTGAACACTGCAAAAGATTAGAATCTGCAGTTGGGGAACTGAACAGCAATCAAATCCAGCTGCAGGTGCATGGCTTTTGACAGCTAGATAATTTCTAGAAATCTGAGAAATTCTTGTAACATAGCTAAAATAATTCATTTAAGATTTGTTTAAGTAGAAGTCAGCATCTCAATTGCCCTAGGCATTCAGATTTGCAGTAAAACAAGGCTATAGGGATGCAGCAAGCAACATTACGCAAGAACACTGAAGGGCAGCAGCAGCCATTTGAGTGCAAACTGGGATGCCATCTCTTTCAATGACCACTTTGAAAGACCTCTTTTAACCAGGAGCAAAATCTTTCACTGATGAGCTGTGATCTAGCCTCAAAAAGGAAAGGGGACATTTCTCTTCATAATCCTTCGTGCTGAATCATTTTCCAAGGCAGTACCACAATAACCAAAGTTCATCCATGATAAGTGAAACAGGTCCAAGTTTCAATATCAGAAAAGGGAGTTTCATTACTTGACTCTACTGAAATAAAATGAGGAACATAGCTAGTAAGGGAAATGAGAATGTAATGCCATAAGCAGTCTTAAGCAGCAAAACTGAATGAAGATCCTACATCCTTATCAATTTGTTTGCAAACATCCAAGTATACAGGGCTGCTTTAACAGCCAGTTCACTTGAGCTAGCCAGATTAAGCAATAATGATTTCTGTAAAACTGTCCCAAATGAACTAGTGGGAGTTCTTTTGTTTAATTTTGCTTATATCAGGTAAATTTAAGGTTTTATTTACATGATAAGCTCCATAAAGACAAAGATATGATTGAGTTTGGGAACTTGGAGGAAGACCAAGAAGATAAGCAGCAGAGTTAGAAACCTGGACTTCAGGAAAAGAGACTTCAGCTTATCCAGAGAATTGTCAGGAATCCCTCAGGTTCACTACTGAAAGGAAACTGTCTAAAATACCTGCCTAAGTGACTGATCAAGAGATCTTCAGCATGTACCTGAAGGGGGCCTACAGGAAAGATGGGGAGGGACTCTATCAGGGAGTGCAGCGATAGGACAAGGGGTAATGGTTTTAAACTCAAAGAGGGAGGATTTGGATTAGATACTGGAAAAACGTTATTTCCTGTGAGTGTGGTGAGGCACTAGCCCAGGCTGCCCAGAGAAGCTGTGGATGCCCCATCTCTGGAAGTGTTCAAGACCAGGCTGGATGGGGCTTTGAGCAACCTGGTCTGGTGGGAGGTGTCCCTGCCCAGGGCAGGGGGTTGGAACTTGCTGATCTTTAAGGTCCCTTCCAACTCTAACCATTCTATGATTCTATATAGGAACAAACCATGCATGAAGAAGGAAGATACTTAGTAGAAGGCCCACAGGGCTAAGCAGAAAGTTTCTCAATGAAGACAGACACAAAACGGGAGCATACAAGCCATGGATTCAAGGCGTAGCAACCAAAGAGGAGCATGAAAGTACTACTCAGGTACTCGAAGGACAAAATCTGGAAGGCTTTTTGTCTAACATAGCTGAAACTAAGACTTGTGAAGACACTGAGGGTGACAGAAAAGGACTCTACACACCAGGTCTGCTAGCTAAAAAAGAAAGTGGAAAGAAAATGTTGATGCAGAAAGAGCTTTGTGATGAGAAAATCATCATAATATAAAGAAGTACTTCATGTGTTTTCTGTTTCAGGTGAAGTCTGATCCTAAATCATTGCACCTACATCATGGGCAGCATGAGTAGCAAAGGAGAGGGACAATGAACAATGGAGGTGTGACAAGTTAGGGACTTCTTAGTAAAGCTGGATGTATTTACAGAAGGTGTGGAAGGAGTGAATCACTGTGATCATGGGCCAACGCCTAACTATGAAAAATTATACTGATAGCAAAAGTCCCAGAAGGCTCAAAAAGCTAGCACTACTCCTGCCTTTTAAAAAGGCAAAGGGGATGATTCAGGGAACTACTGGCCACCCAGCCTCATCTCAGGCCCTGGAAAGATCATGGTGCACATCCTTTTGGAGACCATTTCCAAACACACAAAGGAGACTTTGGTAATTTGAGATGGTCAACATGGATTTTTTCAGGCTAAAATAGTGCTTAATCAAACTGGTTGCCTTCAAAAAACAAACAAAAAAGTGGCTACATGGACAAAGTTAAAGCATCAGTTACAATCTACCTTGACTTCAATTAAGCTTTTAATGCTGCCTCCCACAGCATTTCCAGTTGAGAGCTGAGGAAAGAAGGGCTGGATGGGTGGAAAATTCACTGAACTGTCAGGCTCTAAGAGCAATGGTTTAATGCCTGACTCATGACCAGTAGTAAGTTGAATATTTTAGGGTCAATACTGGGTCTCAGACTGTTAAACAACTTGGAGAATGACAAAGAGCATATCCTCAGCAAATTTGCAGATAACACTAAACTACGGAGCCTCAATCCAAGGACATGTTGATAAACCTGAGGACTTCAGAATCGGAGTCCTTACACAGTTCAACATGGAAAAGTGCAAAGTTCTGCATCGTGGAATAAGAGTTTGAGGAATGAAGTTGACTGCACATTCACTGAACCCCTTTCAGTTTTAGTCTGTATATAATAAAGATATTGAGACACAGAAATGTAATCTATATTAAACAGTAAGTGCCTTGTTATTTGCCCTTTGACTATAGGGCAATACAGACTATTCTCATAGACTATAAATCATTTAAATTGCAAATTAAGTTCTATTATTTCTTTTTTTTCTCCTATAAAAAAATCCCAAGTCATCTGTGTATTGTTCATGGAAATCCCATGCAATAACATACAAACGTAAGTGGAAATTGCATATATTCTGCATTTTACCTGTAACTTTTCACTAAGCAAAACTTTTGGTTTTAAATATCTGGCCCCAGTATTTAAACAAATTTGGTAGAATATTTATGAATTCAATGCATCCACAATTCACACTTTTCAGCTCCAAGAAAGAAGAACTGTGGTCTTTACTCCCATAAAATTTTGATTAAAATGAAGTTATTTCAACAGAGCTGAATATAGTTTTATAGTTCAGAAATTCACCCTTGTGCTGTTTCTCTTCTTTAAATTTTCAGAAAACTAAAAATATAAATAATCTAGAAATTAACTATTTTACCACAGACAATGCCCCTTTTTCCCGTCTTTAATTTTACAGTTTCCATCAAAATGTTGTTTTGTCTGGTGGAACACAGATGACCTGAGCTGCAAGGACCAACTAACAGAGCAATGCCATCTTGCTCAATACCAGTTAAAGCAGCATTCATTTTTTGGCACTGAAAGGAAATGATGGAACATGATCTCCGATGTTATTTACTTCTAAGATTAAAATGACTATCAAAATATCATTGGGCACAAGGAACAGACAGATTGGCTTCCTGCCTCAGCTACGCTTTGCTATGCTTATCACTGAGATCATTTGTGTACTTCAGTTAATGTTTATGTTAAGATGCTGTTACACCATTAACAAATTTAGTCCAACAACGTTTGTCGTTAGCAAACTAAGCCACAATACTGAAGAAAGGTATAGCTCTTCTCAGTGTGGAGATAAAAATGGCGATAAGATTTGCCTATCCAATGCAAAATGTATTTCTAAACACTGCTGAATGTCACAACTGGCTGAAAATAAAAAAACCTGTATTAATAGAGTGTTACAATGAATCTGCAGTTATGAAGAAAATTAACAAAATCCTTTAATGGTTCCTGTAACACTGGAAAGATTTTCACTGACTATACTGATTGGTAAGCTCTACTTTGTTAAAGCTCTAAAAAGCTTCTGTTACTGTGGAAGGAATGGCCAATTTGTCTTTGTATTTTAATTTCCCCATCTATAGGAGAGAGACTAAAATTGATCCCAAAAATGCAGACCTATATTGCTTCTCCCCGCATATCTTTCTTAGACATTTATTTTTTTCACTAGCCCTCCTTCACAATACTGAACATATACATACAGTAGTAAATATTGCTATAAAGCTGGCCTCTGCCATATGCCACAGGTGCTTAACCCTGGTAAGCTTAAAAACCATTGCTTTGAACAACATATTATTTTAAATCAATATAGATTGTGGGACTGGGTGCAAATGGTATTTCTCAGTTTACAGTTTTATTTTGTGCCTCTGTGTGTAAGGAAGGGAGGGCTGGTGAAAGGAAAGACATTTCCAAAACTGAAACAGCATGGAGAGAAATTTTGGCATATTTACCAGAAGCATACGGCTAATTTACAGCAACCACATCCAACAGCATTTGTGTTTACACAGTGCAGAAGCACATATAACAGCCACAGCATCCAAACTCTATAATCAGTGAAAATAAGCATCTTCATAGACTACATTGGGAGAGAAGAGTTATAGCCTGAAATTTGCTTTCAACTCACATGAAGTAAACTGTCTGCCTTGTAGATTAGGAACAGCAGACTAAATATGATATCGAAAAATATTGAAACAGTTCAGTATTTGCTGAGTGCACACCTAGTGAGATGGAGAATACAGAAATGTGTTAGCGTTCTAGCTGCAAAAGAAGTTCAGATTAGATATTGCTACACAGAAATTGATAGCTAGCAGGTATTCAATCAGAAAAGTGGATTTTCTTTTAAATATTACAATCACATGGTATAGTACATCACTTGTGTCAAGTTAAATTTAATCATATCAGCATACTTAAAGGAAAAAAAAACCTGAATACCTACTCATATGCCCATGCCAAGAGGGATTATGGAGACTTTATGAAGCCTTTTCCTTTTATTTAATATTCTGATATCTGTATAGAACAATTTTGATATGTATTATACCCTCAAACTAATCTATTCCATTGTCTTTTTAATGCACACCCAGTATGCCTGAACTCATAGTTACAGTATAAAGTGTACTGTCAATTACTTATGTTCTTCTGAAGTCTGCCTATGTAAAAGGAAAGACATTTTCCTTGAAGCAATAAGTATAATGAGAGTGTTGCTAATTTTCTTGAGTAGAGCAACATCGTCTGCTTTCTACTAGTTAAGAGCACATTTAAAAAGGAACAATAATTTATGAGCTCACTAATGCCTACTGATTTTTGTCAGACTTAGCAGAATCAGGTATGTGAAGGACTGTGCTGCGGAAAAGGTGTTTGAGGAATGCAACACAGAAGCTCGATAGGCTTTTACTGAAATGTGCTTCTTCTACATATGTTTAATGGCTTACCTGAACAACAATGAAAAATGATCACTATATAATCCATCAGAAATAAAGCTGTTTTCAGCTGCCACAGAGACTAAATACAACCAAAAAACAAAATAAAAAAAAAAAAGGAGAGACATGAATTTTATTCTGAGAAAGTAACTGAAACTGTCAAATGGCACATATGTCAAGCATGCACTTTGGCATACTCAATCCACCTCAGAAGACATGAAGACTGTATGAATAGGGTTTAGGCTCCAAAATTGAGTCCTAAAAGGCAGAAACCTACCTCTACAAATGTACTGAGTTTATTTTGCCAAGTCTTTTAGTGAATTCTCCTCTCATTCACATCCTGATTTTGTTTTCCCTTTCTTTTAAACCTCCCTCTACCTCCCTTAGACCTCTTCATATCCTCTTCCTTTTTTGCTTCCTCTGCATCCTCTTTCTACACCTACTTGCAAAAATCTGATTATCTTATTTAGTATTTATTGCAACAACTGAGAGCACAGTAGATGCAAAATACTACCTCATTGACATAGTAACACACTAACTACATCCAAGTATGGAAGTGAAAAGCAATGGACAACCTTCATATGCACACCTTAACTTTTATGCAAAATATCTCACATAATTAAGAACTATTCTGAGCAGAAGTCAGAGGCTACAGGACTAGTACAATTTAGAGAATTTATTTCCTTGCTCCCATTTATTCTAGATACCCCTGTAGCCCATTTGGAGGATGAAAAGATATTTTGGAACTTGACACAACTATGGCACTTCTTATTTACTGGTCTTGATGAAGTGGCAAGTATATTAACCACCTTGTTAAGTGGTTATTCTTAAATTGTGGAATAATTGTGGATTCTTAAATTGTACAACTATTAATATTTCCAGTGCCTACAGTTTTAAAGAATAGTAGGAAAAAAACCTCCAACCAACCAAAAAACCAACTAAAATAACCCAAAGAAATGAGATTATTTAAATTAACAAAGGCTAAAAAAGAAGATTCAAATCCTCCAGTAACGAGGTCTACAGTGACTAATAGCATCAATTAAGAATGGCAATGCACACCAAATTAAATTTTAGTGTCACACACACATAAATATGTGTTCATGGTATGAAACTAAGAACCAAATTCAATGGGAACTTACAAATCACAGCAAATTGATGTGAAAATGTTTGCTAATAATGATTATAAAATAAAATTAAAATTATCATTTTAGTAACACAGATTGAATGCAAGTTAAATAATCTGAACTCAAGACCTCTTACACACTTCAGAAGCAAAAAAATTCTGATAAAAAAATATTTCCAATTAAACAGAGAATATGACATTAATTCAAAGAACATAAGCAGTACACATTGTAAAAGTCTCTGTTGCTCTATGCAGAAAAGTGAGAGTGATGGTGATGATACCCTAAACTTTAACTCTGACTTCTGTATGTCTTGGGCTTTAACAATTTAATACATTTTGCTTCAATTTCTTACATACAAACCCCATAAACTTAAAATCATAGTTTGCTACTAGAATTTGTCGGCTAACATCTTAGATTCTGTGAATCTGAAAGAGCAACATCATAGACAGTGGGTGGGGGAATGCATATTTTCAACGCAGAAGTAGATAAAGACATTATACACACGAGCATTTACACAGGGAGTCACATCACCCACCATAAGCCAGTTATTTAATAGGTTCTTAAGAGCTAAGAGAGCTCTTCACCCTACCTCTACCCCATTTAACACATTAGCTTGTACTAATGGTGAGCTCTCATCCAGAAATACACAGCACCTCTGCCTGCGGGTATTACCACATGATGCAAATGAAGTTGTAAAGAGAAATCAACTCATCAATCACAATCACAAGGGGACACTGAGCAATGCAAAAGGATTAGTATTTCAGCCCTGCTCAGGTCTTTCCTATCACCACTCTACTTTAATTAAATACCACCTCAAGTGCTTTATTACCATTAGAAATCTCAGTGTTGAAGGCTAGCATTCTGGAATCTAAGTGGTGAAGCTAATTAAAAATGAGAAAAAGAAAAATGTTCATTAAAAATAGTGGGATTCCCCTAATAGAAATGATCTACACCTTGGAATAAAGATCTGCCTTTCTGTGGATTTAGAATAACATGCTAAATAGCTTTCATTAAGCTGAAACCTTTTGATTTGAACCACATGCCTGCCATTGTCTTTCATAAGCAAAGCTAGATTTAGCTGTATCTACCAAACCCTTGTTAGAATTTAAAAGATTCTTGGCTTATGGTTAGCTGATAAGAGCCTTAATTCTTCTTCTTCTAACATTTGATACACTAATTCAAATTTTTTCAGACTTGGCACACTCAAGGGCTTTTTGTCTTACTTCCCTGGATATACATAAGCTAGTCATTACTATTTATGAAGGCGATGAAAGAAAACATTAAACAGTCAAAGAAATATAAATCTTAGAATCTAACACAGAGAGCGCAACAGCAGGATTAAAACCAAAACAAAATGAAAAAAACCTGAAGCAAATACAAAGACATTTGCAATTTAAAGCAATACAATATAGCTGAAAAGCAGTTTTCTCTTCCACTTGACTGCTGAGTGACCTGACTCAGGATTTTATGGCTTTCCCAGGAACAAGCTGATAATATCAGTAACATCCAAAACTTAGCAGTGAAATTGCACTGTCACGAGCAAAAGTGAGGAGCAGAAAGAACTTCTGATTCAAGTGATAAAGTAAATGTTTTCCCGATATGTTAAAATGGAAATAAAATTTGTATTTTGGTCAGCATATTTCTAGATAAATTTACCTTTCTACAAAAGACCTGAATAAGGCCTATGCGTTGCTGACATCCCAGTCAGCTAATGAGGGTGAGACTTTCTTGTTCCATTTTGTGTAGCAGACTATTTTTAATAACAAATAGTTCATTTCCAGATATAAACAATATCTCAAATATTAAGAGTAAAAAAGGCCTATAGTTTTAAAAAAATATCATATATTGTTATTTGAATAATTTCAAAAAGATCAACTTAAATTTAACCTGAATTTTTTTTTAAAGTATCAGTTAAATGCTTAACACTAATTATAGAAAATACTATTGCTAAAGGAAACAGATGGCTTTAAATAGTTACTTATTTCAACATATGGAAACCAATCGCTGACCTACGAAGAATCAAACAGCAAACTCTTGGTCATTTTTAATTCATTTTGAGTAATAATAAGAAAAAAATATTACAACACATAAATAAAAGAATCTGTCTTCTAGTATGACTGATTTAGTTTAAATCATAGCAGAACAAGAAAGGTTTTAAAAATATTTGTTTGAGCTATAGCATTAGATTTTGTTCAAAGCACTGTTCAGTTTTTTTTTAAATGTTATAGATTTTTACATAAAACAATTTGTGATGCACATACATTTTACATTCATCTGGCACCTTAAACCCTCAAAGATTATAAATGCCCCTATTACCAATTCTTTCACCATGAGCATGCATACAGGGGCTCCTGGAGCTTCCTCTGCAACAAAGCTGCTCTCAAAGCAGGACAAAAACCATTCAGAAATGGATGAATTGACAAAAGTTGTTGTCAGAAGACAGCAAAGGACCTGAACTGTGCAGGTAGCAAGCAAGGTGTGAAAGAGCTAAACTGGTCATTCTGGGATTGGCTAACACAGCAGAGCTCACTTTTCTAATCAAATTAAATTCAAAGTTTAATTTCATTAATTAAAAGCAAATTAAAACTATATTAAACTGCAAATTAAAGAACAAGAAATGCATCAGTTTTACTACTACTGTGAGGAGCATGATCTCCAACAACATAACTATCGCTGATGCTTTGGAAAAGCATTAAGAGTAAATGATTCTCACCCCGCTCTTATCATTGCAGTTTCCTTCAGTCAAGGATGTAGAGGTTTGCCAGCTAAGTCTGTGTCAGTTTATTATTGACTTAAATATAATCAGTGGCTTAACTGAATTAAATGAATTTATTTTCCATCTCAAGCAGCCTGCAACTTTCAAAAGCTGTGGCAAAAGTTTGCCATTATTGCTTCATTTCTTCCTAGAAGCTTACATAACAATACACATTAAAAGTGCCCCTGCATTATCCTCAGCTGGTGGGCAGAATTGTACTTTCTTTAGAATATTTTTTAGGACTCTATTTGTTAAAAGGGAAAAAAAAGGCTGCTTAGGCGTTTCATGATTTCTGTGCAGAACAGTCACTATGTGGGAGTGCCTCATTTGCACAGCAGCATGTGGGTAGGATTTGGACAAGCACACTGAAGGGTACGACAATCAAAAACAGGTATGTGGGAAATCTCTTTTAAATGTAAAAAGACCTCACCCAGGTTTCACTATCTTAGGTAAACATTACTTCTAAGGGAGAAGCGAATGTATAAACTACTCATGAGATAAAATTGGCTTCAAGCACTGCAATTTTTGTCACGTACCAAACTACGCCCAAGAATAATTTCTTATTCTGTCCTAGGTCTAGCACAGCAAAAATCAACATGAAATGGAATTTTGATCAATGTTAAAAATTTGCATGTGATTTTTCCAGCTAATGACATGCAGAACAAGTTATAGCTGATTTCTGCCACTGACATTCTGTCAATTTAATAATAGATCCCTCTTTTGATGTCACTTGACTGCCATTAGCATTCCAAATATAGTGAACTGTTTTGTTAATATCTCTACAGAGAAGAGAAAACTGAAGTAAAAATGTAAAACAACCTGGGCCAGTTTCTTGGGCACAGCACTTGTCTTTAATCCACTGCTCACTGGAAATGTGTAAATCCAGTTCCTTACCGAACTGGGAGAGAGTACCTTCCTGTTTTGAAACAATTTGACATTACTGGCCTGCAAAAAATTAGTCTGCAGAAGCCAACATGAAAGCTTGATTTTTCAAGCAACAGACATTTTGAAGCACTCCATGAAACCACTTTTGAGAAAAATGGTCAGGGCAGCTCTTTGCATGATGTAATCATCCACCAACTACACTGATTCTAGGGAGGCTCTTCCAGTTTTCATAAACTCACAATCTGGTCCAATGTATTTTATGAGGAACTGCTTTCTCTTGCTGGAGACCAACATGTAAGGGCAGGACTCTCAGATTATATTAAGAGCCAATTTGTAAAGCACTCTCTGCTGCACTTGAGAGTCCAATAGTATCCAACAAAACTTGGGCTTAGGCTTCTTCAGCAATTAAACACTCTGAGGGTTCCCTGATCAGTATCCTCGTGTCCTTCTATACTAAATTTAGCAAACCATATCACACAATCTGAAAAAAACTACTACCATTTACTCCCTTATCAATTTTATTAATTAACAATAGGAGTTGGTATATTTCTTGTATTTCCTCTGCGTTAGCCTAACTTGGGCAATGTAGACTTGCACAACTCTAAAAGGAGAGAATGAATAACGGGATTTATTTCTCTCTCTTTTCCTTTACACATGAAATCTATAAATGGATTTCCCTTGGAAAAGGATTAATTCTACTTATACAACTGATGTGTAAACCACTCCTGGAAGACAGTTCAAATTCAGACACTGTCCCTTCTAGCATTGTATCTTATGCCTGTTGAAAAGCAGCACCGTCTTAGCATAACAAAAGGAATTTCACCCTGTATATGAGAGACCCTTCCTAGTAAGGATACCTTCCAGGGGAAGGAGCACACTCTAAGCAATCCCCCTCACCCAACCCACTCTTATTTTGGAGCAAACACTGACCATATAAACTCAGACGGAATAATTAAATCAGTTCACTTAAATCAGTATCAGTTTAACATCACTTGTGAAGCTCCTTTCCTGTGAACAAGAACCCCAGCTTTCAAATAGTCCTATACAGTATTTATAGTAAATTTTAAAAAACTTTGTGTTTCAGACACAGGTGCAAATACCATCCTAAAATATAAAAATGTTTCCTTCTCTTAATTATTAGATGCCAAAGTAACATTTAAAGGTAACTGCATTCACAAACAATGGCAATAAAGTAAACCATAACCTGAACCTGTGTGTTCTGTTACTAACCTGTTCCTTACAATCTGATAATTTTCTTATGTATTTGGTATGTCACTAGTACATAAAAGATTCACGACTTCAATTTAAAGTGAAAGGACATAAACTGATAGTTAAAGTTACCATGTTCTAAAAATAACACAACGGAAAAAGCAGGGGAATGAAACATGCCAGATCTTACAAATTGCTGTGATACAAATGGTGTGTTACAGTTCACTCATCCTGCATCCTGCAATAATTTTGGGAAGATTAGTGTTGAAACTGGAGAAAAAAAAAAAAAATCTCCAACATTTGAAGAACTGACCAACCTACTCTACTTTTTATTGTTACTACCTTACAGAAAAATTCCAACCAGGTAAAATAAATAAATAAACAGAACCCCAAATCAACAACAAAAAAAATCAAACCAAAACCACCTTTCTACAAGGAAAAAAAGCCCTCAAAGGTGTGGTCAGATGTCATTTTCAAGATTAACCTGGAGGTGCTGAAGACCTTTTTGGTCTTTTTGCTCTCTGCTGTGCAATGCCAACAGCAGTTCAAGACCAGTATAACCGTGCAAACCTTTAAGTGCCAGAACACTCTCTTTTAAGCTTCTGTGGAAAAAAAAAACCCAAGATTACTTCAAACTTACTTATCAGCAACTTAGGCTAAGACTTTGCCTTGATGTAGATGAAGAACACTCAGACCTTGATTTCTGCCACCTCTGCTGTAAATATAAACCACTGCACTTCAGCCAATCTAGATGTTTCCAGAGTAAGCTTGAGCTGCCTGTCCTGATCATTTTGTTGTATTTCATTCGATGGTGATTAACATCCAGGTTTAGCAGGGAAGCCATTTAATTGTTCAGTCAAATACTGCATTTCAATTTACTGTTAAGTCAGTGGCATTAAGAACTACTACTGCCTAGTCCATACAACAGAAGATTAATAACAAAAAGATGCCCAGTTAACAAATGCAAGAGATGTATAAATGAAGCATCAAATGATTAATCTGGAAAAAACACAGAATCATAGAATGGTTAGAGTTGGAAGGGACCTTAAAGATCAGCAAGTTCCAACACCCCTGCCATGGGCAGGGACACCTCCCACCAGACCAGGTTGCTCA
>JAOXJM010000071.1:14349701-14359929 GCA_026413425.1 Tringa solitaria
GGGTGGGTGGGGGTTAAGCAATTTGTCTAATGTGACCCTATACTCATTTCTCCAACATCACTTCCAATATGCTGCCTCCTGTCAAATCAACAAAGAGAGCCTAACAGCACATCTAAATTTGTGTTCATTTGCCTTCTGCAGGATTATCTTTGCCACGTCAAGCATTATAAGTAAATCAAAGATGCTTCTCAGGGGCTGTAAGAGTAGGGCTAATCTCCAGACAAATATTTAGAAGGCAGCTTAGCCTGTTCTGGCTTTAATCATTTCCAACTGATTTGACTTATTCTAATTACAGCCTTTATGTTATAAAAGCCATTTTTATGTTGCTGAGGAGCAGTTTCACTGCAAATACATGAAATTTTGCTGAGTTTCTGCTCCCATGTCGATTATGGAAATGGTACTCTACAGCTTTCCTCTAATTAGAAAAACACACTGCACAGAGCATCAACAATTTTTAACATTAATAACAGAGTGACAGTGTCCTTTTGTGTGTCTTTAAATAATTTCTCAAAATATGACACCACAAAGCCAACGTATCTCACTTGGGTATCATACTAGGAGCAATTTTCACATTTTTGCATATTATATTTATTCAAACACAGAAGAGCATCTTTGAAGAAGCTGTTTAGTAATTTAACCTAACAGAATAAGATAATTAAATTTCTGGTTAGTTTATGGTGAGGTGCTTTCCAAGCCCATGAACTTGGAAAATTCAAACACTCATACACAAAGCAAATTAAACATATACTTTGACAAATCAGACAGCACGGCTATTTGTTACTTTTAGTACTTACTTACCATGCTATCATTTCCCATAATGAACAGACGGCTAAGATAATACAGTTTTGGTTTTCATCAACTCACAGACTTTTCTTGCTGTTTAATGGAAATCTAACTGTGTTACCCAAATGCTGTGGACAACAGAAATCAAGGCAGAAGACCCACAGAGAATGTAGCACATATCCACCCCAATTTCAATACGTTACTAAATAATACTTCCTTTTAACAGAAAAGACCTTTTCATTTATTATCAAAGATGATCCCAGAAAGAGTAGTTATGATGAAACAGAAATAAGGCATCAGATAATATTTATTATTTCTGCTATTACTCTATGTAACAGACAACTCTAAATGTAACTACCCTCCCTATTAAAGCACTAAGAGCTGGTACGATTTTCCCACATACAGAAAAGATGCTCTGGGAGTCAAAACAGAAGGAAATGGCAACTCAAGTTTCTACTTTGGATATATACACTTACAAATACACACACATGTCACTTTCAATACTGTGACTGGTCAAACTAAGCTGCTATAGAAAATAATGTTTTTTGCAAACAACAGGATACTAGGCAGAATAGACTTCCATAAGGTATTTACAGCATAACCTCCAATGTATCTATGAAATAACAGGTAGCACTATCACACAATTTGTATACTTCTGTGATGTCTCCAAGCTCCTTGTGCTTCTCTGAAAAGGCTAGATTTGTTGACACAATCCTGCTAGCTGTCACCAAAAAAAGTCAGTATGTCCCCACTTGCTAAATGGAGGACATGAATTACTCGGGCAACAATTTTAATTACATTATTATTATGAAATATTAATAGTTTATTTTCTTTTTCTTTCTCTTTTTGTAAAAGCTAAACCTGTATTGTTAATAAATCTTTGATTAGACTTAAGATTTCAATTACATTAGTAATAAATTCTTGGCTTTACATGCAAGTTGCTTATCCTTTTTGTCCTTAACTAGATTTTGAATGTAAACTTGGTAAAGAATCTGGCAAGAAAGCAAAACTATACAATATTCCTCAAAATCTTCCTAGCCTCCTACACTGCTTAACTTAGAGACGTCCTGGGAGGAAGGTGCATTCTGCACGTTTAGTAACCCTTGCTGCTTTTATCTTGAGTTTTGCAATGTTAGAAAGAAGGTTGATGAAAACAATGTAGCGAAGCAGCCAGAAGCAGAAGGCTGTCATTATTATGTTTCTGAAGTGGATACTGGGTTTATATTTTTTAGAACAATAAGAGAGCTGGTGGTGCAAATATTTTTTATACAAGGTACGGTATGTACTCTCACAGTAATAGAGTAAGTTATATTGAGCTTCAGATACACTCACTACGGAGGCACACAATCTCCTGTGGGTGTTCCCCACAATCCCCTGAGATTACCTCTCTTCCAGACTGAGTGTCAGCCAGCTGGTGTATCAGGAATACTTCTGATGGATTTTTTAAAAAAATTTTTTTTTCAGATCCTGATGGCTATCAGAAGCCAAATGACTCTTTCTAATGCACTGTGTAGATCTAATACAGTATTTTTTTTTTCTGAACTGCACATCCTCACTGCATTGTCCACTTGTAGCACATATAAAACATATTACATCATCTGTGATGCAGGTCTAGTGTAAAAGCATTCAGGAACAGAATATTAAAAACACGACTACTTGTTTACTTGAAATATTGTTCACTGGGCACATGTTACACCAGTTCTCCAGACTTTTGGCTCTGTTTGCAAACCAAATTTATTTTGGCTTAGATCACCACATTTCTCACGTGGCTGTCATCCTGGCTATTCAAGAGACATCTATTCAGCCCACACAGAAGCAAAAATTTTGTATCGCTCTTAGAGCTGAATGTTCAAATTATACCCCAAAGTCCTGCTGTCTTTAGGTAACCATCAAAGGATGAGGCTGAAGAATAATCTTTGCTTGTAATTTCCACACTGCCAAATCTTCAAAATTTCCCACAACCTAAATGGTAACCATGAAAGTTCCTCAGGAAAGCAACAAAACTGATGCAAGAGAAAGCAAAAATGCTTACCTTTCACTACTCTGTATAAAAGAAGCGTATATAATATTAGAATCACTGAAACCAAGAAACTTTTTCAAGGTATGAAAGAAAAGACAGCAAGCATTTTCAGATGTGATTATCTCCCACTTTGATATCCCAGTGCAATCTGGTGTTTCCTATTGTAAAGAAATAGACTCATCACTATTAGGAAATGGAGATCTTGATGCCTCTGTGAACAAGATTGTTAGCATAGCCATGCTGACTGTACAAACACTCCTCTTTTCTTAGACCACTTCTTCACAAGGTAATCCCTCCTAAAAACAAATTGTGTTTGGGACATCTTAATGAAGTAAAATTCTAAGCAGTAAATATGTTTCCTCCTCTCTAAGTAACACTGAAGAGGAGACTTGTTATGTGTCCACCTGTCAGGGAAAAGGTAAATATAGACTGTCACACAGGAAAAGTTAGTGAACTGTGGGTCTTTCATGAAAATTCAAATCATTAAAGCATTGAGATGCTTTTACAGAAAGAACTTTGCTATGAGCAGAGGGGCTGAACATGATAAACAGTTGCACTTTTTAAAAGAAAAACCTTCCAGATACGATAAAGGTATTACATTTTATAGTTTACAGCAGCATCTATCTGCAGAGGATAAACGTTAAATCTTTGCAAAAAGCACATTCCTCTCTCATTTACTTATTACTTGGTCTTTGGCCCCAAAACATTGGATACTAGTCAGTTTTGAGGAAGAATGCTTGAACAAAAAGCAAAAGATATGCTTTAAAATATTAGCAATGGGGTTGCTACAATTTCACATTAAAGAACTAATTCTCAACAAAAAATGCCATAAGATTTCTAGAGTTTTTAACTATACCATAGAATTAACGTAAAAATATCCTTGACATTGTCTAGAAGCTTCTCATAAAACTGAACAATGTTTAGAGCAGATCAAGCACCAAAATACTTTTTGCCTTAGACTGTCAACTTTGCTTACTTATGCAGGGTCTTATTTTTATTTTTACATGTACAAACTTCTGTAAGCAAACCATAGATAATTTCAGGAACAAGAAAGAAAGAACAGAATAATGTCTTCAACAGAGAAATTTTCTATATGCATCGTCTTTGCCACTTGAAGAAGACAGGACTTACAATGTCCCATACAGGACATCGGAGGTTCCAAAAGCAGTTCTGAGCTGCTCTGATTTGGATACGTACTAGCAAAAGGTGTATTTTAAAATATTTTTTATAGTCACAGGGAACATAAAAACATTCCTGACACCACCCAACTTCTTATACTTCTTTGTCTCCTTTCCTTTCTCTAATAATGTCATAGTTCATTGAAAAGCTTGCAGAAGAAGGGACTGTTTCCAAAAGGCGGTGCCAGTCCCCCTGCTGAGCTCTGCAGTGCCCGCTCTCAGGTACTGACCCAAATCTGGGTATGGATATGGGTGAACAAGACTGGGAATTTGACTTAGGCTAAATTAACCCAGAACAAATTGGTTAGCTTCACCCAGATGAGTTTTATGACTTGGTTCAATGAACAGCTGCACAAATACTTACACAAGTAAAGGGAAGGGCAGGATTTCCATATTCGAGTACTATTTCCCCAGGGGAGGTGTGTGAGGTCTGGAGCCGTATTTTCCCACTCCCCAACAGAAGCCGCCTGCTACCCAAGACAGTAATGGGAGGTATACAATAAGAAGATTCAATCAGCCTTTTGCTGACTGTCCTCTGTAGACTACAGACAGAAAAGGTTCTAGAAATGCTTTGGATTGTGATAATTTTTAATATATGCTCAAAAAATTGGTAATTCTCTACAAGTTGATTAAAAAAATTCCACAATATCAGTCAAAATATCAGCTCTAGTTGCTCAGAGACATATCATTTCTGGAGTCATTGAAGCCTGCCCTATGTCCCCACCCCTTAAATTGTGGTAACATGAACATTACAGAGCCTGACTTTTGCTAAAGCACAGTCTGGGCCTCAATAACAGAACTGCTCATTACGCTGCAATTTTTAAAAGCCTTTTGTCAGAAATGAGACTCTAAAAATACCTGACAACCAAGTCCAATCAGGTGCACTAAAACCTGACAATTAAAGGAAAAAGAAGCACAAGTAACACTAGAGGTCAATGTTTGATGTTCCATATCTGTATTACTCATGATACTTCAGTACAACACACAATTCAATTTTACTCTTAGAGACCAATCTAAATTTCCTCCTGTGGAAATTATCAAAGCAGGTTTTTTCCACCCTAATCAATTTTCACATTTTTATCCTAAAATCACAGACTAGGCAAACAGGACATCCGATTGGTATTTGAACAGTCACTGTGAAGCAAGGAACTTTGAAGGAACCAGAACATCAATGTGCTAACAGATGATTCACTAAATACATGGAAAAGGAACTGCATGCCAGTACCATACATCTCAGGAACTTGGAGTGTCTGCAACCATAAATAGAGCTGTGCTTCATTTATGATTCACTGTGGCTTTGGACACATCGAAGGGTAAGGGCATTCTGAAAGACTCTGCATCCTTGCCCCTTTCTACTTGATGCACCTGGGTTTTTTTTCCAGAGACAGCAGGAGAGGAGACTGTGTGCACAGTTTTTATCCTGCCTTAGACTCACAGTGTGTCCCGAGCAGTTACTTGGAATTGGAAATCACTTCTAGCCACAACCTGAATGTGGGATACCACAGCACACCCCAGGAGAAATGCTGTATTGCATTAGACTAGGCTGAGCATGAGAGACTTTGAAGGATGAAAGAACAGAATCCTGCAATGTCCAATTTTACAATTCATTGCGGAGTAAACTACAGCAAACTGTTCATATCATAACATTTGAACATGTTCAGATTTGATCCATCTCATACTGTTTTCTTCACCTTAACAAACATCACTAATACTCCTGTTCCTTCAGGGTAGTGATTTTGCACACTTCCATATGGACGTGTATTTCCTGGGCTGCGATCACCAACTAGAAACTGTTTTCCTTCTCTGCTACAACACTCCATTACTTCAAGCCCTCCAAAAAAGAAAAGATCGACAGAGAAGTTTAATTAACAAAGTGAATCTATTAATATGATATAGAAATCAACTTTTTAGATAAATCCATAACCTTTAAGGTAAAAAAAAAAAAAAAAAATAATGCTTTGTCCTATCACAATTAATAGCTCACATGATTAGAAGAGTTTTTTCCTGCATAACTGTGGAAATAAAAATTCCAGCAGTGCTTCAGATAAAAACCCAAACCAGTCAGAGTCTCTTTTCTTTATGAAAATGGCACAGAAGTATAGGAACCAAAAGCTGTTGTTTGGTGTCCTTTAAAAAACAAATTGGCAGAATTTCACCTTACAACCAAGGCACACTTATTACTTAAATAACGAAACAGACTTTAAAGTCCTGGATATTAAGCAGTCCTACAGCTCTGGAAGACAGACGCCCTGTCAGGCAGTAGTTTACTGCAATGTGTCTTGTGAAGGGACTACACATATTTTCTATGGTTCTGCATCTAGTACCTTCAAAAAGCATGAAAAACAATTCACAAATAGTTCTGAAAAGCTTTTTTGCTTATGGCTTTATAATACTAGAAGCTCAGAAGCTTCTATATAATAGAATTTATGTCATTTTTAATCTTTAGTATTTGCCACATTGAGAAAAAGCACAAATGAATATTCAACAGAAAACAGTTTATTCATCTGTCTTCCATTTCCAACAAAAGCAGATAAATGATAGGAGTTATTACTTGGCTTCCTTATGCAAATTTATGGGATACATTTTTGCAGCCATATTAAAAATGAGAAACACAATGTATAATTAAAGACAGAATGTAAGGACTAAAGAATAACAGTTCCTGATCAAAACGTTCCCTCCAAAATGGGTTTCATAACAGAATTCAGTTACATCTTGGATTCCCCAATGACCTAACCACATGCTTCCAAGGTTTTAACACATGATAAGAATTTTTGGACTGGCACACCTTGTAGCAGGGCATTTCTTTGATATAGTTGACAGCTCCAGACAGGACAACAGCAGTATGTTAAATGAAAAAGTAAGGAGCAGTGATTTTGGAGTAAGGTGATTTGGACTATTGTTACTGCTCTATCTGCTTTTGCCAGTCACATGAAAAGAGGCATGAACATTGGCTCTAGAATTTTTCCATACTTTGTACTGCTCTTTAATAACAAAAGCCTGAGCTTGAAAAGAGCATTCTGACACAGAACAAAATAATGCTTACTGGTTTTAAAGAAGATGTGTGCTGAAAATGTATTATCAAAATACATGATAGACCTGTGACAAATGCAGCAGCTGTGAAACGTTTTGCGAATTCAGGCTAGACAGATGCATTTATTTAGCTAGCTATACGTGTGCGTGTGTACCGCGCATAAAATAATCTCTCAACAATCTGAAAGCAGAAAACTTTCTCCAGTTTTGATTGTTCTTGTCCTGTAGAATCGAATCAAATAAGGAATTTTGATTCCAGGTGACACTTCTGAGGCTTCTGTGTCCCTCTGTAGGATGAGCTAGCTGTCTAAGCTAAAACCTAGTAGCATTTTCCTACATTTTAGCAGTCTACTTCAAGTTGTTAATGAATGTTAAAATATAACTTGCTCATATTATATGCTCTAAAGCACATAAAATATATTCACCAAAGTGTTCTTGGAATATACCTTTATCATCAGCAAAATTAATCTCAAGAATAGAAAGGAGAGCAATAAAATGAAAAAGAAAGACAGTTAGGTAAACTGTGATACAGCTAGAGATGCCACCTCTTCTGTTCCTTGCATCTCAACCAACCTACCAGCTCAGGAGATGTTCTTGTTAACTGCCACCTTTGAATTTTCACACTTGAACTAGCTTTTTTAACTCAGACGGTAACCTTAATTACAGTCCCTGTAATACAAACATACACTTAACTTGTAGCCCAGTGGTAGATTCTGCAAAGCCAAGACACTGTGATTAAAACATTACACATACACACTGCATTTAATGCGTGCTGTGAATCTTAAAAAAGGACATTTATTCACTGACCTCAAAAACCAAACCGAAGTCAGTTTGCTGTCGGACACCTGTCAAATTGTGCTTTTTTAAATCCATGACTGGAGTTTCTTTAAAACTAACTAATTAAAATAATTAAGAATTCTGTCAGTGAAGTAGTAGTAAAGAATAAAACAATGTTATTTTTTAGAAAATAAAACTAACAATAAAATAATAAATGCTCATTTGATAGGTTTCACAGGTGGGTCCACATAAAAAGTGGTAAATATTTAGAAATTATCACTCAGGCCCTTCATATTAGTTTTTCATTGTAACTAATGCTTGGAAAAGTTAACTCTTCATTATCACCCTTTCATTGGTGCTGTTCTCACTTGTAAATGTATGCCATTATCACTTCAAAAGTATTACATCAGTTAGCTGTCACCAGGGCTGCAATTAAAGTAATGTTTAGAGAAAGTGGAGTCTATTTTCCTATTGATGCAGGGAGAAAATTCTCTGTAATTTTAATCGGGGTTATATACATGTGCTGATAAAAGATGAGACCTGTTAGTTTCATTATTTTGCTTTAATCTTTGGGTATTCTGCTTTACGGTTTTTGTTCTCCAATTTTAAAAATGCTCATTGTGATGTTTTGAAAGGAATACCAAATAACATTAAAATAGAGCTAGAAGCTGAACGCTGTTATTAGATAAAAGTGGCTCTAATGCATTAGGAGGTGTTGAGTTAATAGGAAAACAGCTTTGATTCACTAGCCTCTGTCTAACATGCCACTACAACAGAAGTAAAAAGGCAGTGGGCAACTCCCCTCTAATCACCTCCTGTTAGCTGCAACTATAGGCAAATTGCTAGTGAGGATTAAGTGGGGAGACTATCACAGGATCAGTGTCAAGCAGAAAAAAGACTCAATTTGTGAGCAATCATGACTCCCTAATCACTCCTCTAAGAGCTTTAGGAATTACTAACAGTAGTCTTCAGAAGTGTGGACACATCATAAGTACCGACCTACAAAGATAAGAAATCTCTTTTTACCACGAAATATATGATCATGACAGATAGATAGAACAGCTAAGTATATAGATAACAAAAAAAAATGAAGGCTGAAAAAAAAATAATTTGCCTTCACCAATCCTGTGCGTTATTCAGATTACTGAGATTACGATATGTGTGTGTCAACATCGTAAATGCAAATTGAGATAAGCTAAGACTCGCATGGTTTGGAGACAGCATTAAAAACAAATCTGTCAGTTACAACATGAAGAAAATACCCGAACTATTGCAATACTGTTCCACGTATGAACAGCGGAAGAGATTCTACCCACTACATATTTTCAAACAGTTGTTATATGCACATTACATGATTCCCTGTTTTATTTCCAGTTATTGCACTTTTAGTAAAAAATAAAATTAAAAATGCAAACACCTACTATTTAATTTGGAGACAGTCTTACAGATAACGTTTTTTTTTTTTTTTTTTTTGTATCATAACCCTGCCTTGGATTATAAAATTCAATAAAGACTACGAGCATTAGCATTGTAACACCTGACATGCCTGTAATTGCTGGGGTCTAAAAATCAACATGCTAAATAAATGATACCATTTTAGAGATCACAAAGTTTTATTCTGCTTTTGTAGTCTGAGTTGCAAGACAGCCAGCTCGACTGCTCAATCAAAAATTACATTTCCTGCTATTGTTTTACATGACCTACTTTCTTAGTATCAAAAAGAACAAAATAAATAATATTTAGCCTTACCAAAAAAAAAAACCAAACCACACTATGTTTCAGAATGAGATGTTTTTCAAAGCTACTATTAACACACTAGATAACTGTCAAAATAAGGCATTACTTGATGCAGGCACATCAGGCTATTGCTCACTGAGAGTAGACGAAAACATGTACCACATGCAAATATCAGAATGAGACTGGACTCACAAATACAATTTACTGGTTTCATGTTTAAGTATGTTGCAGCGTTATAGAGGAGGAGTTATATTATAAAATTAAGTGAAACACATCTTTAAAAATAAAATGTATAATCATCAGTACTCTTCTAAGAATAACAAGCTACAATAGTTTCAGTGGTTTTGTTGCACTGTATGTCATAGTGTTCATGCATATCAGAACTTGGTATGACTAACATTAATATATGAAAAAGAAATAAAAGCCAATTAGTGCTCAGTAATCAATCAATGACAATTCCTTCTACTAATGTACTGATAATTTCACAGGCAACATAAATAAATAAATAAATAAGCCAAACAACAAAGTGTCCCCAGTGCATCTCAAACTTGAATGGAAACAGTATCTTTATAATGACATTATAACACTACCTTCCAGGAACGAAACAGGTCCTTCCACAGTAAGGTAAGAATTCCTAATAAAGAATAACTGAACATTAAGAATGTTTAGTGTAGAAAAGTGTGCCGTGTAGAAAAACCTCAGT
>JAOXJM010000071.1:14365851-14382806 GCA_026413425.1 Tringa solitaria
ATAAGGTCTCCCTTCAGCCTCCTTTTCTCCAGGCTGAATAACCCTAGTTCCCTCACCCTCTCCTCATAAGACTTGTGCTCCAGACATCCAATAGTAAGGTCAGTAACAAAACTAGGATAATATTAGCCAGGGAATGACAGTGAGCAAATGGTTTCCTATTTCTTAATATTAAACTTTTAGACAACATAATTTTCAGATCATCTGTTTCCTTCACACAAGATCAGCGTGAAAAATCCCACTGGACTGCTTTTAATTTAGGCAAGCCCCGAAGTGGCGACTCTATACAAAAGGCATGCTCCCTGCCATGACTAAGGAAAGGGAGAGCAGGACACAGCTCTTCATTCAAGCTTGTAGAAAGTCTGGGAGAGTAGGGAGAGATGAATGTCCATTAGTGGATATTGTTCTTTGTCTCAACCAGTGAGATGGTAAAGGACCTGGAGGGCAACAGATGCGGTGGGACATAAGCACTCTAACATACCTTCTCCCTTGAATTACCATCCCTCGTTGATTTCCAAAGGCTCCCTACTCCTCCAAAACAAACATGACAAAGGAACATCCGAACTTGTGATAATTTCCCTGTACTGTAGAATCCCCTACCTCCTCCTTTTCCTGTAGCATGGAAGCAAATCACCAAGGATTGGGATTCCTGAAACCACCTCAATCACCACTGACTCCGATCTGTCAAGTCACAGTCTGATAAACCTGAACCAAAAAGCAGACAGCAGGCTCTCTTCTGTTGCATGGAGCATTCCCTGTAACCTGAGACCTACTTCTGCAAGACTAGAATGTAATTTATATTTTCTCATGCCCATATTGCACATCTCCTCTGTAGTTCTTCAGACATTTTTCAACTTCACATTCTTGTGTGATAACTATAGCTTTCTCCTATTTTGCCAAAAAACATTCAAAATACAATAAAGAAAAACATCTTTGCCAAGTCTGCAGGTACTGACCAACTTCAATAATTAAATTATTCTAGAAACATCAGTAAAAAGAAGTAATAAAAGTACAAAATTATGTGGCAGAGAATTATCTATTATGCTATTATTTTGAAGACAGCTGCCATCAAAAGATATATATCCACAATGAAAATCAATGCAAACAGAGTATATCTAACATATCTATATTATTTTTTTTAATGTCTCTCTTCTCCAATTCCTCCTTTTCCTGCACAATATTCTCAATGTTTGACCATCTCGATCAAACACTATAGGAGAAAATAACATGACACAGAAGCCTCTCTTCTGATCAAATTAGTCTAACATGGATCAATATGAAACCTTAGTGTGCCTGCAATCTCAGAGTCTTCAGTGTCCAGGCATATAGTAATCTGTGAGAAAGAAGTAATACCTGTCTCTTTGGCACGGAGATTTTCTTTTAGTCAGTCTGTCACTTCCCATTTCAGTTAACAAAATGTTGAATGCAGCTCATCCTTGGACAAATATTACAGGTCTATAGAGTACAAAATGGGAGGAACTGTTTCACAGCAAAGATTTAATACAAAAACAGATCTGCAAGAAATTCCACAAACTTCAGAAGACACAGATACATAAATATAAAAACATAACACTATGTATACACCTTATTTTTCCATAATCCTTTCAGAAATGCCTAAAATTTATTTTGGAAGAAAAAAAGCTTAATAACAAAAGCCATGTAAATGACGCAAAACAGACAAACAAGAAATCAACTCAAGGCAATACAACTTTCTGGCCTCGCAAACAGGCCTTGTTTTTCCTTCTAATCAATGCAAATGTTTACAGTGAGGACAGAGAGAGGACTTGACTACTAAATTAGTTAAACATTCGTCTTGCTAATACAAACAGGTATGTTTTCATAACCTAGGGATGCGAGTGTCTTGTGGTCAATACACAAAACATCTGGATTAATGAGCATTGTGGGTACATACCAAAAAGTTGGTATTCTGCAAAACTAACTTCATTTATTCCTTTTTACATTTTACTGCATTTACAACTGTCAAACTTGTTTAGCCAGAATTTAAAGTTAGATTGAAGCAATTAATAACCACCTGAAATTCACAGTTCACTGTGTTCGTTATCCATTTGACATCTGCATTGCCTACTGCTTCAGAGGCTCTCACCGAAACCTCTGGGACCTTTGTCAAGGATTAATAGCAATTCATCCTATGAAAGCTCATACAGCTAATTTGATACATAGAGGAATGGCTACATATGGAAAATCATCAGCATTCTTGTCACACTAAAATTGTTTGAATACGTGAAGTTAACCAAAAATATTTTCTACTTTCTTGCTATTCTACTTGGCCAAAAAATATTTTTTTAAAAAAAGAAAACAGAACACTCACTTTTTGTTCCGAAAGGCAGCTGCATCTTTTATGCCGCATAAGACTTCTCACACATTGTTTTGCATCCACCTGAACTTTTTCTGATTTCTGCTGCTACGTGGAAACGCCTTATACTACACATAAAGAAGCACTGAGGACGTACAAGTCTCATAACATAAACAAAACCAACCATCTCTCTTTAATGACAATTTAGCTCTTTCAGAACATTCAGCCTTATTTTATGTTGCAGGTTCAGAGCTAGGACTGGCGCTGAACACATCCTGCTCTCCCACTGAGTTACAGAAGCTCTACCCTTCACTCAGGTGCTCCTAACGGACTCCCCCACTGCGGGTCTGGATGCAGGACTGCATCGGAGACCTTTTGTTTTTATTTTGAAGATAGTCAATGACCCCTGGTTTTCTGTGGTTGCTTATGACATCAGAGGAACCCCAAACAAAGTCTGTCTTTTCATGGAATACTATGTGAAATTAATTGAAAGACAAGTATGACATTTAAATACATTACTTCTCCACAAAAGTGATTCTTATACCTATTAATTTCAATGAAGATGTGACAAGCTTAATTTTTTTTCCATAACTGAAAGAGTTTAGTATACCTTTTTTCGTAGATATTTAAAAAACATTTAAAGAAATCGGCTATTCACTACCCTGTTTTTCCTAAATCAGACATTTCTTAAAAACTGAACATGAAATTTTAAAAGCAGTGTATAACAATATTTCTATCTTCAATAACTCTCATCTTGGACACTTCCATTTGAAAGACTTTTTAGTAGTAATGGAAATAACTTTGTACATCTTCCTATCCCCACACCAGAGAGAAAACCTGTCTGAAGCAGCAGAACTTGTTGACAGCATATACAAATAGCTACAAATAAAGCTGAGCTTCCATCACTGCATAATTTGCAAATGAAAACTGAATCTCTCCAGAAGATCTTCAAAGTGTAAAGCCAGATTTTTTAGATTACATGACACTTTAAAAGTTCAAACAGTGCATATCTTCTTTCAAATTCCCAAAGTTGTAATATTTCTTATAGATACACAATGTAAATACTGATTTTCAAGAATAAGGGTCAACATGGCACCACAGCATTATTATAAGGTACTCAATTTAATATTTCAGACTCTTAATTTTAAGATACTGCAGTTTTATCAAATTTTTTCCACACTTTAATTTGTTTGATTATTAGGCAAACACTATATCAAAGCAGTGAGACTAAAGAGAAATTTCACACTCTTGAACTTCAGTAAGGAATGCCCAACAGCAAGAAAGTGAATACAATAGTATCTTGAATTTCTGAGACTCATCTCAGTCCCAAAGAGAGCAGGTAGGTGGTGCTTAGAAAAATACAGATGTCTGGGAAGACTAAGTGCATTATGAGAAGCTTTTATTTCACATGACTATTATTTCCTGATTATAATAGTGTCACATGATACTTTTTTTCTATATCAGTAGGAAATAACAACACTGTGGGATTTTAACAATCTCTCTGAATGTCTAAAATAAATTAAACATATAGTATTCTGCATTATCTTTCAATAGGATTGTGCTCCGAATGGGTACGGATATGATTATAGCATTAGCTTTTCCTCTTTTGCATTTAGAACATTTTCCCCCTGCTCACTCTGTTAGAATAAAAAAGAAAAAAAAAGTATCTGCAATCCACTAAAATAAATACTTCTGTTATATTCTGTTGCTTCAACAATGAATAAAGCAACCATGCAGGTTTATAATATCAATTCACAGGGCTCTTTCTGCTTCAGTGAACTGTTACTGAAAGGTTCAGAACAAAGCTACAGGCAGATCGGACAAAGCTGCTGTAACAGGATTTACATTATACTCCAACTGATAAGACCACATCAGAGGACTGCTCAATCTTCGGTACCTTTGATTAGAACAGCACAAGGACTGTGAGTATTTTGGCTCTGAGCACCTGATCACAGCATCTGTATTACACCTACTAGCTTAAATGTTTATCTAATCTTCCATCAGTAGGATAATTTATGTTTCCTCTTTTTCCTTTCCTCCCTCTCTGTCAAGTACATTGGGATGGTGATAAAATGGGAACCCAGGAAATCTCTAGTAATGTTGAGCTATCTGCTGTACACATATAGTTATGAAGAGAAGCGAAGTACTAACATAATAATATTTTTTGAGATCTAAAGTAATTGAAATATTTTATATTCAAGTAATTAGTTGACAGTTTTTGGTGGAAGGAGGGAGACACAACAAGGATGACCATATCTCAAGGGAAGGCAAATATAATGCTCATTAATTAATTAATTAAATACTGCCAGATGAAGTCACTGCAATGCACTTCTTACAAGCAAAGAGTTTCTTTGTGCAGATGTAGCTACAGTCACATTTCTGAACATATTTCTCCTTAAAGTAACGGCTATATTTCAATTTTTTCCTTCTTTTTCCCTTAACCACATTTATCTTTGCAAGCCACACTGATTATGCCAGCCTACCCCAAAGACTTCTTTTGTTTCAGTTTGCTGTTGAACATTCAATAAACATTCAAATATAAACCATTTGTGCATGACAATAAATTCAAGGCTTCAATTAAAGAAAGCACAAAAGAAAACGACACAGCATTTCTAGAACGTAATGCTACCGTTCTAGTGATTAGTGATTACCTGCTACGAGCCTAATCCCTTAAAGTTCCTTGCCCAATGCAGGAGCTAACAGTTTTTTGCATCACCAACACTAGCAGACATCGATTGCACCTTTTCTGGCAACCGGTACCGCATTGTCCATGATCCAGCCTTTTTGACTTAAACCATACCAACACCTGAGCACCAGTTAAAAAATAAGTACAGCAATTAAAACGCACATTGCTTTTTATGTCATAAGCACAATGGCTGAACTCACCAGGGAGGCAGGATAGAAACTGCTGTGCGCCAAGTCTCTAAACTGATTCCTGCTGCTGCGAGTGCTGTTTGCCTGAGCATTTTGCACTGCTCTGTTGTGAGCAGTCACAAGTTTGGGGCTTTTATTTCCTCAAGCAAACCTTGGCTTTTGGAAGCACATTTTCTTCCCAGAATGAGACAAAACCTGAAACAGAGCTGGCTTGTGATACACAAAACTCCTGACTCAGCAAGGCAAAAAGCAAACAAAAGGAATGAAACATCTTCACCAAAGTTAGTAGGAATAAAGTATCGATAGCAAATTTGCTTATTGGGATGAAAAAAAGCCAAAACCAAAACAGCAAATACACTAAACTTTAGTAATTTGAACACCTCACTAAAAAAATGCCACATTGCTCAAAATTAAGACAGCACCATGGTGGAGTATTCACAAACCTCTGTAACTACTTGTTAAAACAGTGTATTATTCGCCTATAGCCTGTGAACGAGCATCTTTGTGACAAAAGAAAAAGGGTATTTTTAAGGACATGATACCATAAATAATGCCACTTTGTATCAAATTGTTTGATTCCTAGTGCTTAGTTAGAAAGATAAGAGGTAGGCTCTTAAACAGGTAAGGAAGATGCTCCTGCTCCTGAAAAGGCTTTAACAGCTGTATTCATGAAGGTGTGCACACATGTTCTAAGCAACTTCACTTCAGCTGTAAACTTCGCTTTGGCTGTATGTTCTTTGGCAGCACCTGGTGGAATTTGGATAAAACTACAATAATAACGTAAAATAAAGTTACTACGACTCTAGCACTTTTTGTATAAATACTTCTGATGAAGTCACTTCCTTAACTATTCACAAAGCACAAACCAAGTTAACATGAAAATAGATAATTTCTTGTACTTTACAAAACATCAGTGGGTATTTCTGTAATATCGAATACCATATTACAGTAACTACAATATCTAGCTTTAGTCTTCGGATTAGTAGTTAGCTTGTTTTTCACTATTCTAGAGAAAAAAGAATAGTAAATAAAATCAAAATATGCCATCCATTTATTACAACCTGGAGGAAAGACAAACTTTCATATGTACACCAAATTAACTGTCACTCACGGCAACAGATCAAATAAACTGACATCTCTATACAAAAAAAAAAATCAGAATGAAATAACACACGTGTTTTTAAAGACATTTTAGAGAAAGTGCCTGATCACATTTTGTACTTGCCTCTGTCAATGACTGGTAAAACCTTTTCAATGTGGTCATCAGCAGAGAGCAATCATTCAAACTAAACAGATAACTACTAGGTAATTAGATATTATCTGCCCATGGTGAACAGCTTCTAAAATTATAATGTCCTATCAAAAAGTATTCACGTGGCAGGGAGGGGACTTCTCCTCAAAGTAATACTATAGGAAGTATTTAGCATAATATGAGCCAGTGGGTGTCAAATTAGTCTTGTTTGAAATACTGTAATTAACAGAAGGGAGCCTAACATACTTATCACAGTTAGCCACTTGTATTCAAATCATGCTGGAGAGTTTTGAAGCCCAGAAACATTTTTTTCTATTTTTTCTTTTTTTTTTTTTTCTCCCCAGTACCAAAACACTAAAACCCAGCAGCATTTTACCCCAATAACCACCTTTAAAAACCATTTGTGACTTATTTTCTCTTTATACTGTCTCAGAATAAATTAATGAAGAGAATTACTAACACAGGTGAGATCATCTTTTACAAAGACTTTCAACTTGTTAAAAATTCATAGTAAAACAAAACATGATGTTAAGACATAACTATACTGAAGACCAATATTCATACTTTTTGTACCAATCTCTTCTATTGAAAACAATTTTGGATTTGGAAATTCATCAATTCACTATCCCCTTCGTAATTAGGCTTTGAGATGTCAAACACTTTTCTCATGCAGTGTTCAGAAATACAGCATAAGATTACTTTACAGCCACATGTTAAGAAATACCTTGTAGACCGCTCATCATCCCAATCTATCTTTGATGTATTTATTTTACAAACAGGTAATACTGTATGCCAAAGCTAATACAAGATGCGAAGTCTATGTCAATAGGTTCCTACAATATTATCGTGAATTTTCTGGTAAGCACAGACATAATACTAACAGGATCACTTATATTTTCTCCAGGGCCTTTCACCTGAGGATCATAAAGCACTTTAGAGACATTAAGAAACTGAATGTCACAAAACCTGAGAGGTGTGAGGCAGGGTCATGTGCAGAGCTTAACCCATCGCTTAGACGCCACCACCTTTCAGGTGAAGCACAGACACACCAGGACATCCAACAACTGCTTTTGACAGAAAATGAAGGCAAAAACTTGCATTCTGTTAAAAAAAATTTCTAAGTTATACCTTCAGTGTCATGGTGTTTGACCGTGATGTCTCATAACCAAAAGCAGATGTGACTTCAGCATCCCGTCATTGCTAAGAACCTCAGATAAACCTTTTTGCATGTTTCCTATTCCGTCAGAAAGTTTGCAAAGCCATCATTAACATTAGATGCTCTAATGAATCAAGACAAGACCAGTCTAATTTCAGATTTGTGAGCTGGTTCTATTTGTCTCTCCAAAACAAACACTGCACAGGCTAACAATCCGTACTGAGGACACTGTCATCTGCACGTGGAAGCTTCCACGCTTCCAATATTAGGTACCTCTTCACATTCTGTACCTCAAACTCTTCCAAATCTGAGGTAAATAAATTTTTCAATGAACAGTTTTAGTCTTTTTTGTTCTGAGTTCATCTACCTTAAGAAAAGGGGTTTTTTTCTAACTTTTCAGTGGCATTATAACCACTTTTTCTTTTAATAAAGAAGATTGGTGCGATTTAGATCATGCATATCTTCCGTTTATTTTATATCTTCTGTCAGGGAAAAAGGAGAAAGGTAGTAGACAAAAGGTCCAGCAACTGGAGTTCAAGATTCAATTTCTTTAAATGCATTTACTTGAAGGCTCTAAAAGCCATGTTATAGTTTAATCTTCCCCAAACCATTCAGTTTCTGCTAGATTTAGCACTTTTGTCCCTTTGTATTCACAGACTTCACATAGCTTCTCCCAGGCTGGCAGGCCAACATATTAGAAATAAAATGCAATTCTGGTATCTGACACTTCAATTTAGCTTCTTCAGTAGCAAAGATCATCAACTGCACTGCTTTCTCCCATGACAGAAGATCACCTAAATATCACTTAACTGATGTGAGCTCTGTTGGTAATGCATACACTGTCTCCCCACTACATTACCACCATGCTGCCTAGAACAAAAATCAATTTTTAATTGACTGGATTATTTGAGGAATGTGGCCCATCCACTGTGCACGGCTGATAGATTCTCCTAGTTTTCCTGTCAGTAAAGACTGTAAAATTTCAAGCATCTTCAATACAGTAATTTAAGGATTTATCCAGAAGCCAGATAAACAGAACAAAATCACATTTTTTTCCAGTACTACCCCTCCATTATTCTCTTTCCTGGCTAGAAAAGTCAGGTCTCTAAACCACAGTACAAATGAAAAAAACACTGACATAGAAAACATGATGAGATTTTCATTGGAATTAAAATTATACAAATGCAACAGGAACACAGACTAGAGTGGGCTTGAAAAATTCTTTTTAAGTTCAGCACTGAAAGTATGTCAGTGGATTATACTGTAGAGTATCAAATCTGCAAAATCCAAGAACAATGTGCAACACCTGGCCCCATCAGAAACCAAAGAAGGATTTCTCAGCTAAGCATCGCTACCGTTTTCTCCAGTTATCATTTTTGCCTTGAGATATAAACCCACGCAGTTAAGGCAAAGGGTTGATACTAAAAAGAAACATTATACAAATGAAAATATGGAGGTGAGCTGTTATAAAACACTTTATCGGTAAATACTGCAGTAAGTAATTTTATGAAACACAGTGTAATTTGTATTTTGTACAAAGGTTATAAAAGTTTCTACCAGGAGTTGTCTCACAGGTTAGATGTATAATTTTACTAACTTTTACCTCTCCCTTTGTTACTGCTGCAACAAGAAACATCTGCACTGCTGGACTAAACAGAAAATTCCAGCCTTGTACTGCAACCCTTTCCAGCATATTCAAGTGCCAAATTCTGCACTGTACTCGTATTACTTTTAATTGACTAATTCTGATCAATGTAAAAAATCAGTACAGTTCCAGAAATCACAAATTTAAGATACTGATTTCTTGCCAGTAAAGATATATATGAAGATACATTTTGCTGCTTGAGTCTCATTTCACAAAGGTTCAAAATATGTATTTGTCTTTAATCACGTTAGAGCTTGACTAAGTGGTCAACAGGATGTTATTTTTTTCATGTTCCCAGTGTATCACTTCATGCAAGTACCGACATCACTGGCATTTTATAGCACCATTATATAGTAATGACCTAATCCTTTGGGAGATTACTGTGCTGTGCCCCCCCAAGGCCAGGACAGCAGGTACTGCAAAACAAACTGGCCGTGGCACTACCGGTGGTGCTACCCATTTAAATTGGCCCATTTAAAATGCTGTCAAAAGCACGGATCCTCAGAGGTTCCCTCACTTGTCTCTTAGGCTGTTATGATTCTCCTGTCACTGCTACCAGATCTGATATACCATATATATCATTGCTGGATTACCTGTAGTATAAATCTTAGCAAATCAGGTATAGTCATATTTCTGTGTCCCAGTTTATCGGGTAACGTTCAGAGGGGTTTGTGCTGGCTTTATGAGAGCTGGGAGAAGACAGAAATACCTGATCTTTCATGAAGTTAGAGCGACTCAGTAAGAGAATGTCTGATTTGGGTTAGACCTGTCAGTATAAAGCAAGCCTGTCGAAATTTCTATCAGATCAGCACCTTGTACCCCGTTAGCATGGCATTTCTGATGCAGTACTAAAAAACCTAAAAGCAAGACTTCCTGGATCATCAAACCATACCCCATATATTTGCTGTCAAAATTTACAGATTCTTGAACTTGATATTCACAGAAAACTCTCCTCCTTCACTTTAACAACAAACTTTGTTTTTTTCAGAGGTCTATTGACTTTCAAGCTGCTCCACAAGCTCCAAACATAGAAAAGAACAAAGGAAATATTTCAGCTGATGTTTTTTCAGTTTTATTTCCTGGTGATTCACGGCAGTAACATACCCAAAGCATAATCAGATATCAGATAAAAACAAGCCACCTTTAAATATGCAAAAAAATCCAGCTGTCTGAATATTTCAGTAATTGTCAATCATTATTCCAAACGATGTGTGTATTTAGAACTAAATTTATGCTTTGAAACAAGATAAAAGTATAATTAAAATTACTTTAGAATCCCAGTTAAAAAAATAGAGTAGACCCTTTCTCCTCCTGTTTCAGAATCAGGTTGAAATATATTTGTCATATGCTACAAATGTCCACTTCTAATACACTTCTGCCTTCATCCAATACTCTTGAAGTGTTACAGCCCTAAAAGCGGGCTGGATACAATGACTATGGTGTCAGGAACATCTGATGAATCTAGGACATGGCAAATTTCTACTATTGTCTTTCACACATTTATAAAAAAGCATTCTGTGACTCTAGAAATACTGTTTAATATAAAGTAATCCAGTAAGGAATCTTCTTAATCTACAGATTTCATACAGACTTAGAATTCCTGTTCTCCAGTTCATGTGAAAGTAAAGGAAAAGGCTTGTAGCCCAGCGTAGGTATCCTACACTGCCTCTCATAATGTTTTGTCAAGAATTAATTTAGCTTAGTAACTGCAAAAACAGGAGCCTTTGAAATCTATGGTTTCCACAGCCTGTGCTCACAGAAGAAGTCTCCATCTCACTGTGAGGCAGTGAGGAAATTCTCAAATGTTTGAGGCACATTTGCCTTGTCATCTTGCTTACATCCACCGAGCTTCAGTCCAAGGCTTCTCTTCAGCCTACATGATTGCTTCCCCTAAGAGTAAAGAAACTATGCAGCTATTCGTACATCTATAATTATCTTTTTGTTGCTATAAAACATCAAAATATAACAATAACTGAAATCCTAAATACATTAATTGACTAAATTATTTCAAGTAATAAACTTGTGATTTACTAGCTTCTTAACAATAGCTCTATTAACTCATCTTCACAACAGGCCTTTCCATACTGGTGTATAACTCTGAAAACAAGCTGCTTAGGAAAATGATTTATAAAATAAAGAAACATCAACTTGCTCAACTGATATGAACCTTCAGGTTGCTGTTCCATTAACACTTTGGACTTATATACCCCAGCTCAGCTTCGACAGAGTCACAGTGTGGTGTTACACTCTACAGCATTTAAAAGCCAACCCATCCATTTTAGAAGATTACAGTCAAGCTCTTGTTCATTTGCTGATTGTGATAATTGAAAAACTGGGGAATTTTTTTTCTCTTAATGAGATGAAATTTAACTCATGTATAACTATGACTGAGAGCACCCTGGGGATGAGTCCACAATGCAAAAGATTCCAATCTTATTTTAATAAAATCAGCAATAATATGCTCCTCTTACATAGTACATTCCCTCTATTAATGCTATTTCGCAAGTAAAGAAAAAAAACAGGATAGGTTTAAATCAACATTTCCAAATATTACTGAAATTGCTGCAGATTGACTAGTTTTTCTGAAGCAGGCATCTCTTAAAATGAAGCCTCTGTGTCTAAACTGCTGAGACATCCAAGAAAACAGATTTCTCCAAAGGGAAGCCTAGTAAAGCTCATTCTAAAAGCCAGAAGTCCTGATACTTTGGTCTTCTGAGAGTTTACCTCTGGACTTCTCATGTTCCTATGCAACTTCAGCAATTGTACAAGAATTCTGACTTGGCACTATTTTCAGATTAGAAAGCAGCCCTTTAGTAAGGGCCAAAATAAAACTAGGCTGAATTTGATTTGATGCAGTATTTGGAGTAAAACAACAGCCTGAAGGTTCCTGCTGTTCCAGGTCACTATAGTGAAACTATGACTGAACAAGGAGCATGCCTGCATACAACAGATTTATAGTCTTACAATATGAATTCTTCAGATTAAATCTGAATTTTAAAATCAAGTTTATAGTATTTTATAGTTGGGGTGGTGGTGGTGCATGTAACGATATTCTTTACAGCTAACATTATAACCTAAGATTATAAAATAAAGTATCACTGAATCCCACCTCACCAAATTTTAATACTTTTTCCTCAAATGAGCACAATTACCCCAAATGAAGAAATGTCAACTTCATTAGTCTCAGTATTAGCCAATAATAAACAAAACTGACTATTACTGTACTTATTCCCATAAAATCAAGCAGACTATGCTGGTGAACCAATATTATAAGCTCTGTCTCATAGAGAAGGAAAACAAAGTTGCAGATCCAAAAAGATTTGTCCATCATTGAACAATGATCCACTGACTGACAGCAGTATTTAAACAACATTTTGGCTTTGTTAAAATACAATTAGCAGACTTCAGTACTTTTTGTTCTTATCTATGTAGGTTTTCACCCCAAAAGGTGTCTGTGGCTTCCTATCTACTGAAAACCATAAATAAATTCCCCATGTTTTGGTCAACTTTCTTCTAATTTATTCATTTTTGCTTCTAAAGCACCGTTTTTTGACCCTCTTGTAGATTACAGTATAGACTGCAAAGCTGTCTGTCTTTTAGTGTTTCCAAATCCTAGATGTTGCACAGAGAAAATTCTGAAGACATTTCCATCAGCTATTAATAGAATCTTCTGTGCAATCTTTCAGCTGCCAGTTTTTGTTCTTTGTATTATGTATTAAACTTACTTCTGTTTTACAGTTCTCTAAAATGCTACTTCAAACAAGTAACGATGGCAAACAGTACCTGCCTCTGGCTTCTTGCAGGCTGTACACTGGCTTTTTAGCTCACACATACAGATTCCTTTAACCGATTTTACTTTCTATTTAATTGTTTCTGATAGCAAGTTTAATTATGACTGTCCTTGGTTTACAGAGCTGTAATTCAATTCCTTCATCACATTTCCAAGTATGTTTTTCTTTAGCTGCAGTATCTAACAGCAATACAGTTCCTCTCCTCCCATCATCTTACTGCTTTACACTACAAACCCTTATGAATTTTATTTAGGTATATATTCTGGTAAAAATACTTAGTATAACTCAGACATGTATTCTTCTCTATTTCAAACATTCATTTAATAAAGCTAGTATATCAATCTGATGAATGTTAAGTACAAGACAACGTGCAGCTACCTAATTTTACCCAGAGGGAAACAAAACAATTTCCAAAAAGCCATCACTTACTACAGCTCTCTGTTGATGTTTCAGAAGTGCATTTGTCCCTTAGATATATTCAGAAAGCATTCTACAAGTCTACAAATGCATCTTTTTAATAACAGTATGACATAATTCTTCAATGCTACACAGAGATGAAAAAGTGCAAATGTTTTATCTATCCCCAAAACAAAGGTAATAAGCCTTTGTCTTTGCTTTTTCTGTGTGCGTGCTTTAAGCATTTACCTTAATGAGCTTTGTTTCTTTGTACCTCTGGAGATTAGTATTCTGCCCCACAAAACAATTTATTGCCCAAAATGTTACTACTGCTGATAAAATCTTAGCTTCTCCAATACTTCTGGCTTGACAGCTAATACCCTAATGTTTCATTTACAGCTGAACAAAGCAGCTTATCTCTACTAAAAGGGGAATTAGTTAGTAGTAAGAAATAATTTCAATCATCTGTTCTGCTTCCAAAGTAAAGTGATGACTTGTGCATTCTTGCTTCTATCTGATGACAGGTATGTTGCAGTTCTTAGAATACAGAACAAGTCTGTCACATAAGCTTTGTAATTCGTACAATGCAGCTACATGGATTAGGGGAGTCAAGTCTTTGCTGTCAAAAAAAATCTGCAATCAGCAGTGTGCAGCAGTCAGCACTTTTACTTTACAGATAGGGCATGGACTCAAGGAAAAAAAACCAGATCAATAAATAACTTCATTTTGTATCTGCAGCTCTTTGGAATACTCCAACAAGTACATGTGAAAATCCCTATTAATAACAGAATAGATTTTGTAGACAAAAATCATACTTTAAGGTGTGTGCTTTGCAAAAATGCCTTTGATTATTACTTTACTATGTAACTATCTAATTATTTCTATCTCCAGGAATGAAAATCTACTAGGATTTTACCTACATATCATACATACATCAAATCACTTGTGGAATTCTTATCTAGAGCAGTCGATACATTCTTGGAAATCTCTATGGCTGAGGACAAAGACTGATTTTTGCTTGATGTCTGAATGACCTTCGTATCCCAACATGATTTTTTCATGTTGTTACAGAATAAGGTCACCTGAATACTTCAGGGAAAGCAGCATAACATTTGCCCCAAATGTATTTTCTCTGTACATTTTCTCTGCACTAATTTAAGTACTAATTTATTTTGCACCAAGTTAAAAAGCATTACTGAAGTAATTAAAGCTGTAGCGCCATTCTGGAGTTGTCTAGTATTTGGTTATTTAATCGGACACAACAATTATGAGAGCATAAGACTTTGTAACTAGTACTTTTCAAATTCAGATTCAGTTTTATCATTAAAAAATTACAGATTTCATGTGGCACGGGTAAAAAAATGCTGTGATTGAAGGGGAGAGATGCATGGAAGTATTAATATCCAAAAATAAACCAAAATTAAAATAATCCTTCAGGATTAACTGGGAAGACATTACATGACAATCTGATGTTAATTTCAACTGGTACATACGTACTTTTCATGTAGTCAGCAATATATAGCACTGATTTAATTCAGCTTGATATTCTAATACACAGTGACCACATTGCACACACCTGCTGAGCTTGTGTTAACACTGCAAAATTTCCATTAGTATAAGCGGAATGAGTTAGGGAAAACATGGCAATGGTTTCAAGCACCACACAATAAAACAAATTTTCCATGATTACAGCCCTGTGGCTTCTCAGAAATGTCAAAAAATTAGAAGGTCCAGTGGCAAGAGGCTCGTCAGAAGTTAAATGGACAGCACCGCTGACTGCAAAGTTCTACTTTTTTTTAGGTAATGGAAATTATAGTTTATCTACTTGATAACAAATCTTTACTTCAGCCTGACAATGGACTGCTCAGAAAATACACAACTGATTTCTTCTTTTGCAATAATGCTAAATTAACCAGGTACAAGAAAGAGGCACTGTCGTTTTGCAATCCTGCTGTATAACCCTTCATTCAGAACTTTAACTCTGTTATGCCTTAATGGAGTTCCAATGGATTTGAAATTCATTGTGCATTTCTCTCTGTGATTCCTTTTAATCCTATCTTACATCCTTACTTTTCAATCACAACTAAACATCATAAATCCGCTTAAAAATTGAGTTACAACATATGCTACAGTTACATTAATACTACAAAGGTGTCCAACATTTGTCATCTGTTGTACGATACTAAACTCAATCTTTCTGCAACTTGCGTTTCCGTGACCACTTTACCTGCAGTGAGATGCTCTTTCCCAGCTCTCAAGAGATGCTAGACCACCTTAGCATTTTTTGTACACCTCTTAGTCCAGGAATCTGATCCAACTTTATATGGCTAAAAGGTCAGTTTGTTCCTCTGCTGTGAGAGGTTACTTCATTCTACTTCCACGTGTCTGGATTGTCTAAGCAGTCTTTTTTACTGAGGGACGTATTTCTCAAAAAAAACCCCTGATGTTAGAGAGGATAATATTACATGCTGAATTACCCTAAAAGCCATTCACTAAAACCTGAATCTATACTTTAACCGAGGTTAACAATGAAAATCTTAAAGGTTTACTTGGCTGCTGCACCACATGGCAAATTCTGCATGACTGCCCTAGGGGAAGTCAAGATTATTCAAAGGTTGTTATCAACTGTTATCAACAACCTTTGATCACAAACATTTTATTCAGTTAAATGCTGGTAAAATCCAGAAACACAGATTATTTCACTTATCACTAGACTATGACTGCCTCTGAGACCCAAATATATTCTGCAACAGGAACACCTACACACAACAGTTCAAAAGAAGACACTAAAAGAATACGATAGGCAGAGTGCTTACTCCAGATCTGGACTCATCAGCTGCAGGAAGTCATTAAATAAGCAAAACATTCAAGACTCTATTTCTTCTCCAAGATGTTGTATTCTACCAGCATGGAACATTCAGGTAAGATAACCACCAGCACAGACCAATCTGCTTGTTATTAGTTCTACTACACTTTTTTCGTTTTATAATCTTTCCTTACTACCTGTCCTTTCACAGTTCCGCAGTTTGTGATATCATTCCACAGACATTCATTGGGGTTTTAAAATTAATTTTGCTTTTTAAATTAATTAAGTCTTTAAAGTGGTTCAAATGAGCTGATACCACAGAATCACCCAAAATATCAGCTCATTTCTTTAATTTGAAAAGGCCAGAAAAAGAGCAAGTATTAATTCCTGCATATTCTCCTACCTGCATTTCAACCTTTTGTTTGTATGGCCATGTACAGATCAATACATGCACACGGCTCCTTGCCTAACTTCTATAACAAGCAGGTATCTAGATATAATAATGAAAAATGGATAGAATAATTTCTGTTCATATAAATCATCAAGATTTACACCGGTAGTACATTCAGTAACTTGGGTGACAGTTTAAAATGCTTTTTAGCCGACTGATTAACATAAATAAATGTTCAAAAAGGCAAGGCAAGAAAACATTATGATTTTATTTAAGAGTACCATGAAAGGTTTAAATCTGATAAAATAGGTGGAATAAAAATACTTCTACCTA
>JAOXJM010000071.1:14389432-14408186 GCA_026413425.1 Tringa solitaria
CCATGACTGGTAAATTAATCAGCCATTGTGTTATGAAATTACAGGTTGTAAAATGCAGGAAACAGCACAACTTTCTAACATTGTATTATCTGTATATAGGAGAACTGTCAGTGTTTAATATATGTTAACAAGAATGCCAAGCACTTACACCTAATTAAAGCTATACATCATTCTAGGTAATTTGTAATAATTAAGAAGAATTACCACCCCAAATAAGGCAAATAATATTATTTCAACTGAAACTTGAAGTCTGAATTCAAAATCCCAAAATAAACTCTTGAGAATGCAAATACGCCTTTACACAAACTGTTTTCTTTAAGTATGATATAATTTATGTAATGAAATAAATCTATGCTGTTAAAATATTTAGCAGAACTGAGAATAATGAGTAGAGATAGGATTAGTTTAATTAGTTTACTGAAGTTCTTATAGTGGCTAAGTGTGATATATTAGCTTTTGTCACTTGGAATAAAAAAAGAGGTAATTAGTTCTCATTCAAATATATTGTTTTCTTTGAAAAAGGAATTGTAATATTTTAGCCTGCATAATAGAAAATAATACATAGAGCATAAAAATTATCTTCCAAGAGTACATCTATGATAAATAAGAAAACAGGAAAACCCTAAGTATTCAGAACTGTAATCTTGACTACATAGGTTTAATTTGCACTGGTGTAACTCTGCAGTTTCAAATGAAATTACAACTACTCAAACTGCAGAAGTCCATTCATTGTTTATCTCTAATTTAATAGTTTGTAACAATTTTGTCTCTTTATTCAGCAACTTTTTGTCTTTTGTCTCTTTATTCAGCAACTGACTCAAAATTAAGAGGAGTGCCTTCCTCAATAATATTTACTGTTAGATCATAAACATATCCATTGCAAGGTCAGGATCAAATTTGATTTCTGTAAAAACAAGAAAAATAATACTTAAATATCCTTTTATAGAGTAAGTACTATTTCACAGCCAGAAAACTACTTAACGGTAATTGTACATTTCTGACGACAGCTGTATGGAACATATTTAACAAGGAGTAGAAAGAAAATATTTTATCCATCTTTTTCAAGAACATGGTAAATTTGAATTTTCTCTATTAAGAATGGGAAAATTATTCAAATGAAGCAGTATGACTGTATTTAAACTAGAATCTAAAGGCCCAAGAAATTAACCTTCTGTAACACAACTGAAAACACACCAAAAGAAATACAAAAGAAACTGTGGTAACACAAAGATGGGAGCAGAAGGAATACAAAGAAGTGAAAGTCTTAAAAAACAATTAATATATTTTTCAATGAATACAACAAAAAAGTTACCAATGGACCAAATTTAACTTTATTTTACATAGGCACTCAGAAAGGGGAACCCTCTGCTGAAACACAGTGAAAAGTCTCAGGCACTAGTATTATAACACATGCCATCTATCATTTAATTTTGCTTTTTTGGAACAGTATTGTTGCATATGTGGGAACTTTTTAGCATTCCGGATTGTAGAGTTTGGATGATTCCATATACAAGCTTCAAACAGTCCCTAAATTGAAATACAGCAAGTCAATCACAAAAGAGATGAGCTCTCCCACTTTTTATATCTTCCAGCCATACAGACTTACACATAGTACTTGAGCCAGGAATTAATAATAATTCTGAGAACATAAGAAATACAGCTCGTACTTGGGTTCAGTTAGAGTATTTATGTTGATGATTTGGACTGAACAATAACATAGAAACTGAGCTCTGCGGGGCACAAGAAATGTAAAAGTTACTAAGCCTTCACTCTTCATGGATTTGTCAATGTTTCCTATTTGTATCTCACTAACCTCAGATGTTCACCTCCCAGATGGTTTTGAAAACTAAACCCTATATTTGCTTCAGAATGGCAGACGTGCCAAACTTAACATCACGATATTTTTAAAAAAGCTTATTATGTTAAGTGAGTTGTCATATTCCTGTAAGGAAAGTGGGCAGTGTTCTGATTTATATCTCTCAGAAAGCCATCCCTGCATTACTAATTGGCAAGTTGAAATATCCAAAAACACATCGTGCGCTGCTGCTGCTGTTATTGAGTCTGGAAATATCAATTTTTGGGCCCTGCAGTATCTGTTCAGAAGAAGCATAATGTGAAGTAGTACATTGATCTGTTAAATTTTAAGGAAGCTCCATTATAGTACCATTTGGAATTCTAAAAATCAGTACATTAGTTATTGATATCATAATGAAGACAGGAGGAAAACTAGACTTTACAATTAAAAGATGCAAATTAAATTGTATGAGGGATAAATTCAAAAGAAATGAACTTGCTGCATGATACAATGAAGGTAATCAAATCAGAGATGATTTATTAAAACCTAAGCATACAGTTTGGTATTCAAGAGACTGATACATAATTCATAAAGTTGCCACATTGGGTCATTAGGTCAAATATATTAACTAAGTAGTAAGTTATTCTGAGAACTGGCTACGAAGCTAAAAGATTCTTAAACATGAACACTGAACAAAGAAAAAGCTTTTTGCCTCATTTCTAGTTATTACAATTGACTGTTTATGCTTTGCATGAAACTGCAGACTAAACTGACATTTATGGTTTTGTATACATACTTTCTTATAGGCACTCATACATACACACTTATATTCACCTCATCTCATTCCTCCCCCCTGTAAAGGACAATACAGTGGGCTTTGGATATTCATAGTAAAAATTCTGAAATCACTAGAAAATACACAGGATGATGGAATTCCCTTTACAGTTATCCTTTGGAGAGGATGTGATACAATATTGGCCCATACATTACAATTCTAGAGATAACACTAATCCCTAGGTGCTGTACGGAGCACTGACTCAACAAAGCTTTACTTGTTATCTATAAGAGAGAGAAGGAAAAAAAAAGAAAGGAAAAAAAAAAAGGAAAGGCTTCCTTCTCCTTATGGAGCTGCACAGGGGTAAGGGTGTACTGTAAGAGTATCCAGCCCTCGGCACATAATGACACAGAGGTGGCCAGAAAAAGCGACCTATGGAGAGACTCACTTTCTGTCTGTTAGAAGTGTGAAAACTAAGCCTGGGTAGGAGTCCATACAAAGCAAGCGCAGCACCAGCACTACAGTCACTAATACTGCTCCGCCCCTCACTCCCAGTACTGACCACCACCTAAGGGGCAGAATTTCAACACTCATTTAAGGCTCCAATAGTCAAGTGAGATTCTCACATCTCTGTCCCTGAGACCCCAGTAGGTATGTATATTTTATTATGCCAGCACCAGCTGAACTTCTGCATTGTGCCAGGAGGGAAGGCAAGGCTAAAATTCCTCCCAAAAATTAAGAGGAGGATGGAACAAGACAGTTACAAAGACAGAATACAATGAATCTTTACAAAAAATCCAGAGGCTCAACTATATATAATATTGTTCTGACAATTATAAAACTCCCTTTCAATTTTTTTTTAAAATATAAAGAAAAAAATTAACAATTTTTGGTACAAGCTCAGCAAGTTCTACCTGCACCCCCAGCAGTTGCACCCACTTGTTGGACAACAAGTATGTTTCTCTCTCCCAGGAATAATAAATTCTGCTTCTTAAAACAAATCACCTACATAATCTGTTTTAGGTAGCTTGTCAACACAAAACTTTTGTCTGTGTGGGAAGAATAACTTTTAGCCCCCAGGAAATCAAAATAAAAATTTAGGACTTGGAGGCACAAAGAAAATGGGGGAATTAGTTGAGTATATCAGTAAATTATGGAAACCTGACAAGTTTCTCCACTGTGAATAGCCTTTGACTTAGTAACAAATTCATTGTTATCCCACAGTTATAGTATCGTCTTCTAACAAGAAGGTGACATAATGATGGCAAACCTCAACTGGGGGAACCTCCTTATGCAAACAAAGACTACTTCTTGGCTGTCCCCAAGTAAACTACAATTCGTTTTCAGTTTTGCTTTTGTTTTATAGTTTGGTGGAGGAAGGAAAGGTGCATTCTCAACCACAAATCTTGGCAGTAAATCACAGGTAAAATCCTACCTAAGCTTAGATAACTGTATGATGTTCCATCAGGAACTCTATTCAGTACAGCATAATGATAATTTCAGTGTCATGCTCTGTTACGACACCTCTGTTAGTGACAATGATGTACCTTCTGGCTTGAAAAACCCAAACACATCAGACCACAAGATTCTAATTTTATCGACACATATGAAAGCAGATGCTGACACAGCACTAACAAAGCATCGATTTCTTCAATTTAGTCAAGCTGTAATAGAAATTACATATAATGAAAATACATTCTTAAATTTTTTCCAGTTACAAACATTTATTTATATCCATTCTATTGTAATAAATATAAAAATAATATGATCACATCAAACTTCAATGGAGTGTGCATTCTTTGTCCATAAATCCGCACACAACGTAGACACCAAAACACACGTATCAAGCATTTGTTCACTACCTCATTTCCAGCACTCAACTGATAGGAGTGTGGCTGCTGGAACAAAACAGATGGACTCCATAGCGCTATTACAGGTTGAAGGTCAAACTTGATGACCACAGTAGCCCCTTCTGGACTTCTGTCCTATGTATTCTATGAAAAACAGTTGAGCGACACTTAAATCACATCTCTTATCTGGAATTATTCTGTATTCATACCCTTTACTTTAAGATTACGAAAGGAACTGATACAGCTTTTAATAACTGTTAAAACAGAATTGCTCAAAGAATTCAATTTTCTGTAAACTGAATTGTACAATGAAATCCAGCGTAATGTAAGATACACCATAGTATCACCAAAGCTCTTAGAAAATAACCAGAAGACTTAAATATGATTTCCTTTTCTCCTCTTAACTTTCACTCTATTACAAGATACGAAACCCAAGAAAAGATACAAGGTAATAGAGGAATGGATTCAAGAAAATGTGCAATTCTCTGGGTAATGCAACTTGTGCATATAGGAGGAAGTAAAACAATTACTTTAAAAGCTTTTCTTCAGGCACGGTTCACGCTTTCCACTGTGGAGTCATCAATCGCATGACTCTACTCTCTTGTTTACGCACAGTTTTCAGTCCATATGACTGAGTATGAATCAGACTCTCATACATGAGCACGAGACAATTGCACAGTTACGTATGTGCCTCTACAGAAAGAAAAATCACAGTTAATGCAGCAACACTTCAAACAAACACAGACATCTAAAAGCAAAACCTGGAGCTGTTAGGGTACTTGCACAGTTTTAGCCATAAGCAAATCTCACAATGTATTCTCACCTTCAGATACTACTTTAAACTACTTTTACTTACAAGCGCAACACGACACTAATGACTGATTTTCAAATAAAGCAATAACCCTCATAATAACTAAATGATCAAAGCAGTTGTTACCAAACTTTTAGTGTCTGTGACTAGTAGTAACATATTTAAAATTGCAAGCAGTGCCTGGCTGCTCAACTAAATTTAGCCAACTAGTAATTTGTTCAGACCACAAATGTGCATCCCTTGAAGTTATAATTATGCCATATTATACAGTATTAACATGTTTCTCTTAATGCAACTTGCTGTAATTAAACAGGAGTAAGGAAAATAAACTTTAACTGAGGCTGAGTTGAGAAATGTACATGACCATTCAGGACAAGAAATCCGTGGACAATATGCAGATTTTCTGTCCTCTAAGAAATAAGGAATAATATCATTGTAATTTCCACATTAAAAAACCCAACCAAACGAAAAAAATTTAATGGGCTATATTTAGTTTCTAACATTTTTGAGGAAAACTTTTTTTTTTTTTAAATTAATTTTATTTATTGTGATTTAATCAACCTGCTTGTGTAAATTGACTAAACTCAACTGAGGCAAATAAAAAAAAGACACCTGGCCCACTACTTTGCTGAGCTGTGGAGACTTCTTTGGGACTACCAGTGTCTTATTAGAAGAGCTAAGGGATCTTTGCAGAGTTTTATCTGAGGGTCATCCAAGACTCTTCCAAGGCAAAACATTGCCTTTACAGTGCTGCAGAAGCGACGAAAAAATAGATCAGGTATGCACAGTCACGCTACATGTGGGCCAAGATACTCACACTTTCAAACAATGCTCCTGAAAAGTCTTCTGCCCTTAACATGTATTCTTGGCTGCCGGCCCATGCCCATCTGTCTGGAATGGCACAGCGCCATACTTGAATTGCTATGACCCCAACTGAATAATATGACAATGAGATTAGATGAAAAGTCCACTGACAACTGCATACACACCAACATGCCCAAAATCACTCTTTAGAGAATAAACTTTCCACATTTGCAAGATACTTTTTTCACAGAAAACAAATGTTTCAGGATTCAAGACAAAAAACAGCAATATGGATGTAGCAAATAAACAAAAATGAGTTTGCAGAGTTATCTGGAGGTTTCCTAAAAAACTTCTTGCTTTGAACAATTTGTTCAGTATCTGACTTTTCTTTCAAAACTTGAAACTATCATTTGTGAGTTAAGAAGAAAAGCTAAAGCTTCAGATGATTCAGAAGGGAAGAGTTGTATGCTCCTCCCTTTTCTTGTAGCGAAGTATTTCCCAACAAAGCACAACTGAGCATCAAAGTTACTTTTGAGTCAATGGCACTGGTGAATTTTTGCCTAGGATATAGAAACAACTCTTCTCAACAGTTCCTATTACCCATTTTTTAGTAAAATTACTGCAAATTGCTTTCATTTCATATAGTCTTGCCAGTCATTCCTGCACAACAAGAAAGACTGGGGATTTAAAAGCACTAAAACATGCCCTACATTTGTATCATTCTGCAATACCAGAGTCAGAGCACAAATAAACACACTCTGGGTACCTGTCACTTGGTAGATCCTGTCCTTTTCTGTACGAGTTTTCCTGGAAAGTGAGATGGGCTGAGAACCTGCAAATCTGAGCACGAATATGAAGACTAGAAACCAGCAACTAGTTTCCTACTAGAAACTGCTTAGAAGAACCTCCCAGATAGCTACACGTTCTGAGTGTGGCTACTTTCAAATAAATATTATAAAGTAATAGGGTGTTCTGCAGAGGTAAATACAGTTTGAGGCAACCTTTGCTTTGGTTGGCATTTTGTTCAGCATGCTTATGACTATTCATATGCATATGCGACACTATAAAAAGAGAGCATTTAAGAAAAAGCAGACAAAATTTCTATTTGGCCGAAAAATCAACATAAAAATAATCAGTCTAGAGGAAACCAGTGATTTTCTATTGGTTCACTCCTACAATGGGTAAACCTCACATTTTAGCAGGTCTTTTTAGAGGTTTAAAAGGTTTTAGAGCTTCAAACCTGGAAGGAAAGGTCACACCACCCAAACACCACAAATGACCACCACTGGCAGTTATATTTCAATCTAAATTATATCTTTAGAAAGACAAATTGAAAACATTTAAAACAACACTATTTCAAGGTCTAAGAACTTTTAACTGCTATGCAATTAGCTTGCATAGATACTTAATACCTTAAAACAAACAAATAAGGAAATGTTTTTGTTTTGTAAGATTTTAGAAGTCTGAAATTGTAATTTGGCAGTATATTATCTGCTGGCGTACCTGTCCCACATTTGCTGTATATTTGAAGAATGAATATTCTCATGTCTCGAGACAAATATTTTGTCTAAACTTAGAAATATGCAAGTCCATATTAATCTTTGTAAATTCAAAATTTCTGAACCTTCAGATAAAAAAATTCTAAATAAACCTTAATTTCACTACTCTAAAACCAAACCTGTCTCCAAAAAATACACCTTACGAAGCCTCCGATATTCCTGTAAATTAAGTGTCATTGCTCCTTGATAATTGCTTTGTAAAACAGCAGAAAAAAATATTTTCCCAAGACTCTTCAAGTTCTGAAAATGTCTAGTTTGTCAAAAAACTGTCGCAAAAGAATGGCAGCAAGCACTGCTTCGTGGATCGAGAATCTCTGAACCACAGAAGGCATCCAAATCACCTAACTTAGGCAGCAGAAGCTGAATCTGTCACAAGTCTGATAAAAGCATTACTCATGAGCCCTTTGCACACTCCCAGAGCGGTGACTGGTGGCACAAACCCACAGCTGGCAATACACTTACAGAAAAGCGTTGCATTTCTAGCCGAAGCTTGGGAAAACACTTCAGACTGCACAGAAAAAGCTATTATCAAGAATTCTAGAAGCCAAGTAGTAGTTCAAAGAATTAATACATCCAACGTCTGCAGTCTTTTTTCTTCCAGTTGAAGCTGGAAAATACTAACTGCTTGTTTTTACCTCCAATAGCTGCCTTTTCTTTTAATAAAAAAATGCCTTATATTTCCAAATTGCAAATAGCATCCATTTAGCATCAGATATGGCTTTGTTTCCAAGTGTACGAGGTTTCAATGCAAGTTCAGCATAAAAATCCATTTTAAATTTTGCTTTCACATTAATAACTGGACTTCCTTTTGCCCCAACAACTCACAAATGTCAAATAACTAAATAACACAGGCACAGTAATAGCCCCAAACCCAATAAAGAATAAAGTAGCCTTTCTTGCCTGTCAGAGGACCCCATTTTCTATTCTGAGCAGGCAAGCTGAAAGCACTGCTCTTCTGTCATTCCTTGACAGTTATAGACTAGTTCTGCACCTTATTAAAGATTAAGGTTTGCCCAGGCACTCTCTTTTGGCCATCTCCTGTCCACAGTCCAGCATTTATTACAGGAGAGCTAGAGATTAGTACCATATATTCTGCTTTGAAAGAACACCATACCTGAAAATGAGGCCACGTAACCAAATGTCACAGAGCAATTCAAGAAGCACTCAACGAACGAACACAGTATTTCACTAACTTTAATCTTTCTAGATAATCATATACTTTGGGTTAAATATGTAACTGTTTTCTCTCATTTAGGTTATTTTTTTTAAATTCTAAAACATAGAGTAAAACTGGTAACACTATGCCTTTTTATGATGAAAAAAACATCTCTGGTTTGTTAAAAATAATTCTGAACACAATTATGCAAGACTTGTGTAAGGCCCTATTATGTGTAAACATTTGCCACTCGATTTTGGTCCGATGCAAGCATGTTACAGCAAAAATCCCACAACAAATCCGTTGTGGGATTTCCGCAGTACACTGTCCCCCAGACTATTTAGCAAAGACCATTATCAACCCTTAACATTTCTTAGAGGCCACTGCGAATAATCATCACCCAATTTTTAACCAAAAGCATTAGAAGGTTTGCATGGTTCCACAGAACGCTTAGCACTGTCACCTGGACCAAAGTTTGAAAAACTGTTTTGTAAGATTAGTATTTTTAGGAGCACTGCCAGTTAATTGTAAACTGATGTCCTAAAAATACTCATTTAATATCATCACACATTTCCAGGTTACCATTTTACTCCCTCTAACTTCTGAAGAGGTGCTGAAAAGCAATTGCAAAAGGCCAAGTAGCCAAAGTTGGAAATAAACAAAAACTTGTTCCATTACAGAGAGCTAAAAATAGAAAAACAAACTCTTTAAATGGTTTACAGTGGTTTCACTTAAGCATTTTGTTTGAGAACAGATAAAAAATATAATATCCTTGCATTTCACATGTGAACTATCAAGCAGTATAAAATTCTGTATCTCGCAGCAAACTTTTACATAAACAAATAAAAACTTATAGAATATTGGAAAGGCTTAGCATATCTTCCATGGATGCTATATCAGTAAAAGCATGACCTGAAACTTATTAAAATGCAAGAAATGAAGACTGGGAATTCTGCTTGCTTAAGAGCGTAATCCTTTTTTGTTGTTGTTGTTGTTTTTTAAATATTGATAATATATGGGAAAGTGTTATCTGTTCAGCTTTAATACTAAGGGCTATGTTCACTCAGGATGTTAACCAGCAGAATTTCACTCCATTAATGAGTCCATCAATAGCTTATAAAGAATTAGATAGATTAATGTCAATTTTAACAAAGGAAACTTATCAGTCAACTCCCAAACACTGAAGAGTTGGAAGACGACTCCCTCTGCTCCAGGTACACATACATTTCTTTTGACTGTTGTACACCACGTGTACACAGCCAGCCTTAGGTTTACGTGACATTACATTCACTGAATCAACCATATTCCTACCTTTCTAAAAAGGAAGATCCATCAGGGCTTCTTGACTCTTAAAAAGTTCTAGGGTTTAGGACCAGCACCCATGAGGAATGCTGTAGCCCTACAGTTCCACCCAGTGCACCGCAGTGTACTGGTCACTCAGGACAGTGAGAATGACAAAGTGACACTGTACTGTCAACACGGTGTTTGTTGTGTTGGAAAAGGACCTAAATAATTACAGATCACACTCATAAGTTGGTAATGACACTATGAATACAATCTGTTTGTTATTAAGATAGAAATTAGAACACTGAGATTCTATCTGCTCAATTATTTACTACTCAACAGGATAAACATGCTAAAATGTTATTAAAACCTGTGTCCTAGGAACACAAGAAATTCATTTATTGACAGCATATATAGCAACAGAGATTCAAGACATTTCCTTCAAAATCACCAGAATATTCTTCCAACACACTTTTCCTCAGAGAAGCAAATCGATACATGCCTTTCCCAGCTAGCAATTTGGTGTAGGTTTCCAGTAAAGCATTTGACAAAGTATTCAAGCCAATTAAAGACTACACTGTAAAAATAACTAGTGACTGTGGCATCCTGGGGTGGGAGGGAAGAAAGTTAAACAGAGAAAGAAAAGCAAAACACAGAAGAATATTCCACAGTTCTAAAACAATTATTTGCTATTGATGTAGAAATATCATTATTCTCAGTAAGAGTCAAAATGCATTAGCATTCCATCTGCCAATGCTGCAGCAACCATTTTTCTCCATTTCTGTTTGACCTCAAGCCTTTTATGCATAAATGTCAGGGCTCTTTACAATTAATCATGTCTACCACAGACTAATTGTGGACAACAGTAGTGCAATTAACACAAATTTGCTTCAAATATTCATGAACATTCAAAAAACATTCAATGACACAAGTGTTAGTTACCTAACCACAAAACCTGACAATTCTTTTCTTTTTGGTTTTCAAGCAGCCTCTGCATCAGGAAGCTGAGTACACCATCAAAGGTGATAGCAAGATTAAAAAAAATAATTTACCAATTCTGAAAATAAGATTGCTTAAGTGTTACTTGCTACAAATACATGCAAGGAGGAAAAAAGCTAAGTAACAAATATGAAAAATATTGCTCTTAAGAGTGAGGTAATTCAGTGAACAAAAAAAATACTGAAATACATTTTGTATACTAAGAAAAAGGAAAATTTTCGTAATTCTACCTTAATGAAATTTAAAAAAAAAATATTTCTAAACCCGATTTAAAGAAAAGAAACAAAGCAGTTTTTACAAATTATGCAACAATTAGACCAGCATTAGTTGTCTTGATTCATTCTTAATACTATGCCTGGTACTTTTTTTGTATCTCACTGAGGAATTAATGGCAGAAGTCTCCCTAACCATAGAAAGCCATTTGTAAAGCCTGACCTAAACACAGCAGATGTAACAGACTTGTTTGGGTTTTTTTTGTTTTGGTTTTTTTTTTCTTTTTTTTTTAATACATGCTTTACATTAAAGAATTTCTTGGACAGTTGTGCTATTTCTAATCAGGCCCCATGGCAAATATTCACCAATCCTCACAGGAATAAACTATTCTCACTTCAAACAATTGTTACAGTTTGAATCCAATTGACTCTAGACAAAAGTACTGAGATAATCAGCATATTAAAGCCAACACTATAACCATATGTTAATTATGTAAATGATTCATTTTAATCAGCTAGAACCATGTAAAGAGTTACAAGGAATGCAAATGTAGGGAGTTATTAAAAATCTCATTATTATTCATCTTGGTTCCATGCGTGAATGTATCCATCCAAACAGATGAATTAATAGTTAGATGAAAGATGAAAGAGCTAGAGGGGAAGTCTGTGGGAAACCATCTGTCTTGCTTCGTATTCCTCCCAGGCTTCAACTATACTGCAATAGCTACATGGAGAACAACCCCAGAGAAGAGCACTGACTGTCTACACAGCACCTTAACCAGTAGGCAATGCTTCTACAAAAAAATTTAGAAAAAACACAACTTCTCATCCATTCCCAAACTCATACCCTCAGCAGGTCCAGAAGGCAGAAAGGGAAACCTGAATAGTAAGTTCAGATGAACTGCTACAGGAATGTGGTTCCATGCCAACCAAAAAAATACAGCAAATATCGATCTATACAAAGGTTCTGGAGTACTTCAAAGACTTTTATCTAAAGAAAGCCATCTTACAATTGTCAGTTAGATGCTATTCAGGAACTACTGTGATTGGGATCCACATTAGTATCTGAACTGCTTGTCTCAACTTCAGCAGACTTAGAGAAGTACTTTGTACTTAGAGAAAGTACAGACTTTTACAGTATTGCCAGTTCTTCCAAGGAACATGGGTAATTACTATTAATTAAGTCTTAAATCTGGAAGAGTTATTTTTTTATTTATCCCATTCTCCCAGTTCCCTGTGCAAAGAAAATAAATTCCATATAACAGTCATTTGCAGGAAGGAAAGGATCAAATGGCATTTTCATTCCGGATTGCGCCACAATTTTGTCAGTGCTCTTGACATAGCACAACACCATGTCTACTGTGTAAGGAAATAATGATTAGCTGGAAAGGTAGTGTTTAAAGCCACAGAAGAAATAAAAGGGTTGGCACGTTTAACACAGGTAAAGATGCATTTGGATAAATCCACCCTGCAATTCTTCATGGATTTTAGATAGCGTTTTTTTAAAAATTAAAAGGAATTTACTTTTTAAGTCTTTGGTTAAAGCCAGCTAACACTACTCTGCAGACAAAACTCAAACTCCATAAACAAAATGTACAAAGACCACAATTCATGTGTTTAGTTCATTATAATATTGAAAAATATGTACTTTTAAAATAAATTATTTTCATTCTAATAGTTAACAGAAATAATTTTTAAAACATGTCTGTCAGTTTTCAGAAGCTTTACAAATCTTTGTTCTTCATACTGTAATTCTTTCATGTTTTCCTGCCTGATGTCTCCTAATGCAGTTTCAGTGGAATCATTCTATTTTTGATCTTTAATCCTTTTATATGTTTTTTCTTTGCTTAGTCTTGCATGCCTTTGTAGTTTCTGTAATTGGGTCTTTGCACCATTTTAGCAGGGTTTAGCACTGCGCAGCTTGTCAAATTTAAGTAGAAGTGAAAAGAATCTATCACTGGTATAATAAATAAGCAAGTAAATTCACATATCACCAACCTAAAGTGAATGTTTGACACAAAAAATTGTAAACTGCAATCCCTCTCTGTCATTCTGCAAAGGCCAGTGACGCTTTTAGCCATTTTGTAACACCCCAAAAAATGCAATTGCACAGAAAGTACTTTAGATCACTATAAGTTTATTAAAAATGGCTAGATATGTGCAGTGAAATAAGACTTCACTAATTTCTTCTTGAGGTGCCTGTATAAATTCAAGTTAGGGAAAAGTGTTTGACAGCTTTGCAACTATTGACTGACATTCTTCAGCAAAGCTCACTGATTACAGAGCATGATTTAAGCACATCCTGGTGATAATAAACAGAAGAAGTGAAAAAAGAGTAAGCCTACACCAACTGATATAAAGAGAACCAGTAATTTTTAAGCATATGACCAATCTGCTGCTTTTAAAAACATTGTAAACTCTACCTTATTGAGAAATTTCAGTACACTCTTCAAGTATCAAGTACTTGTTATCTTTACAAGCGTTTCATCTGTTTTTTCGGTTCCTGGTGATATTTACATTTCACAGAAATGTTCATACAAAATAACTGGTAATCTAGATACAACCTTAGAAAACAGTGCTGCATTTCAACAAGTCCTCAGAGTTTAGAATTATACACAAGTTCTTTGTATACGTCTCCTGAAGAACACCACTCTTGAGGTATTTTATCATGTATGCAACTACCTAAAAATCTGTCCCTGAAAGGATGAAATCAGCTGTGAGATATTTCATGAAATGAAATGAAAATACATGATCCATGATAAGCTACAGGAGAAACTGATCTCTCCTCACATGCTCCAGACAAAATTCCTTCTCATATAATTAAATAGGCATGCATCCTTAGATATATACATGAGACAAAGTATAAAACATATTAAGCAAGCTAAAGGGAGTTTCCAGCCTTACAGCCATTATTTTGTCCACATTACAAGAATCACTTCCTATTTATGCAGACATTGATGCATAAACCAGAGGAGAGGGCAGAATGGCAAATCGCAGTGAAAAAAAGAAATGGAAGAAAAATCATATTGATAATATGATAGCTTTAATTTACTAACATCTTGTTTACCATTATGAAGCTTAAGCAGAAGAAATCATAACGTTATTATTATACTCCCTTCTGTTTTTCCATTATATACGTGGAAAATTATACATAAACTTTATAAATATTTCTTAAAAAGTTGCTCTATTATCTGTATTTTGTGTCTGGGAGTGAGTCCTAAGGCACTCTTTCATCTTTATACATTTCTTACCACATTTTGACCCTTTACAAGCTCTCCCAGTGCTGGTCAGTAAGGCAGGGAGAAAGCTCTCATTCTTCTCTGAGATTACACAGTAAATTCTACAAGAACAAGACCCAGCAACGGTCATCTGGAGGCCTTCAAGAAGAGCTATGAGGTTCCACCACACTTCCCTCACTCACTAAGCCCTAATTTTCTAACTGCATTTATTTCTGCCCTGCACAGCTCAACAAGTTAGCACCCTTGTGAATACCTGAAGAAAAAAAAGCAGGTCAGGGCAAGAAGATCCTGAAAGCAGCAGTTTGGTATGTATGTGGGGTTTGGGAGTTACTTTATACAAAGTGATACAAATAAAAACTGGCAAATAAATCCCACTTTGCTAAGGCTCACTTATTTTGCTTTACTTCTCTGTTTCTTAATCTCTCTGCTTTTTCAGACCATTTATCTGCCTTCTCCTGATCACAGACTATTCTTGATCCATGCCTCAGAGTTTCATATCCTATCATCAATATTAATACTAGGAGAAAACTAGTGTTTGTTTCTCAAACTTGAGAAAATATAATTATATTACTGAGTACCCAGATTCTAATTCAGGAAAGCACTTCAGCGTGTGCTTTACTGTAATTTCAGTGCTTTCTTGAACAGGAATATCACTAAACACAGGCCAAAATTCATTCTTTCACAGGAGGCTTTCAAATGAAAAACGGATTAATTACAATTCGTTACACGTGACACTGTGGCTTTAAAAGACCTGAAGAGTATGTGTATTCATACATCATTTTTTGTCACCTATCTTTACAAACTTTGAAAAAAGGACACATTTAAGATAATAATTCTCTAAAATACAGTGATAATTATCAAGGAAAAATTAAGTGTGGATAACACAATGGTAGCATATGTGCATTTTGTTGACTGTTAATGTCATCAGTTATCCCTACCAATAACACACACAATTACCATTACCCACTGTGTTGAGGTTTCGCTGTTGCTTTAGAGAAGACCGTGCTTCTCTTGTATCTAAATAGTCTGTGGCTTTTCTGCTGTGCATTGCCATAATGGTATCCACTCAAACAGTGGGTGAAATAGAAAGTGATCTCATGTCATACTAACACAAAAAGCCACCCCTGTGCACTGCAGGAGTTAAGAATGTCGCATGTTAATGTAAATGCCATACAGTAAAATAAGGCTTCTTCATGCACTCCTGTAGTGACAGCGATTGATTGGGGCATTGTGACACTGACGTAAATAAAAACATCCAAATGGAAGGATCTGGTGCTCCTGTTCTTTGGACATTGAGAAGCACAGACTACATGCTTTGACAAAGCCATGCACAATAACTGGTACTGCCACACATACAGCAGCACTTCCAAATTAAGCCTCAGTTGAGTTGCTGATGAAGAAGGGATATGCAAAAAATCAGTAAAGAGCTAGCTTGTGCTTTAAACGTTTTTCCTCCTACTTCACAAAATTTGACAGCCAAAAACTGCAGACAAGGCTTCAGAGTGCTGATTATTTAAATAGATTACTTCACAAATGTCACTTTGCAAACACACAGGCAACATGATTGCTGTTTCTTTCAACACTGTATCAGAAATAGACTCAATAAATGGGATTTTAAAAAAATCCAAACATTTATGAATCGTTTGAACCTACTGTACTGTATCTTGTTTACTGCTGCTCTAGGAAGCTTTTCTTAAAATAATGTGTTAAATCTCAGAGGGATTATTCTGAAATGAAATTTTTAATAACAGCAAAATAAACTCATCCTTCACAGTGCTCTGTGTCTCATGATTTAGCGTTATCTCTCTCCTCCCCACTGTACATCTGTATCTACTAGCAAAATTTTATTATCTCCTACTCTGATTTCAGGTATCTGAAGGAAAGTTATGCTTCATACGTTTTATTATGTTCTTCTCAAAAAGAGAAATTAGATATCTAAGTAATTCTGTGGGTCTAAAAATCTTACCTATCATGTCTCGCAACTGTAGGAGGCTAAGGGAAACTGTAGAAGGAAAGACTGAAGGAATGAGGATGGCACTACCACAAGAAGAGAAGGCTGAAGTTGACATCACCGTCTTTAAGCAGACAATGGCCCACTATGAAAACAATGGAAATAATGCATTTTCTATGCCCGCTTTGCATAAAACAACAGTAGGAAGTTAAATTACAAAATGAAAGATTTTAACTCAGACATTGGGGAAATAGCCCCATCTCTACTGGAAGTGTAAAATGTCTGGAGAGGCTAGAGCGACCCTCTCGTTCAATATCTTAAGAATAGGGTCAACAAATATGTGTCAGGAATGACACCGGCAAAGTGGATCTTGCATTCAGGCAGAGAAGCAGTTTACATGATCCCATAAGGTGCTTGCCTTCCCTAATTTTGTCCATGTCTGTGATATACACCTCTTCTAGGAGATAGTACACTTCAAACTTCCTCATTTGTTTGTGGGTATTCTGCATTTTCAATCTTGCAGACAAAATACCCCAGCAGGAACCAGAGGTTAGAAGAAATAGAGAGCCTCGCAATGTCCCAACTGGAAGGGTAATCAAACATTCAAACAGTTCAGTAGGGTATCAGTGAAACTGATGAAATCAAAATTTCTTGGACATTTAAAACAAGATCAGATATCTTCCAAAAGGTCTGTTTTAAGGCCACTATAAATTAAATCCCGTAGCATGCACATTCAAGAGGACAGGCTGAACTATTGTAACGATCCTTCCTGGCTTGAACATCTTTGACTCCGTGAATCAGAAATCTCTCTTCACAGCAAGAAAAACCTTCTTATAAAAGTGTATATATTTACTTTGCGATTCTGAAAATAAATAAAATATGGTAACAAAAAAAATATGGAAGTTAGGTTTTGTTACATTACAGGAATTGTTTTCATCAAAAAGCATGGAATCAGTTTTTAACAAAAATGTTTTGTCCCGAGACAGAGAGAGAAAAAGAACCATTACACATTTGACTTGATTTTTTTATTTCTGCAGGAGGTAATTTATATTCAGTCTCCTCTCCTGTTAGAGATCAAATGCTAACTGTTAAACAAAGCCAAAAAGTATGTACACTGGTGTTTTGTTTTTTTAACATGCCCAAAAAGGCCTGGAGGGTAATTAACACTAACTGCCTTCATCTTCTTATTGAAACACAGCTGCTATTTAACAAACAAATTTTCCAAAACCTCATAAATAAGTTTTACTTAAATTTATAACTTTTATCCTTCCCTATGAGGAAATGCGCTGCTTCAGCAGAATTATGTATGCATACAAAAGAACAAAGCGGTAAATGTCACAAATATTAAGAATGCAGTAGGATCAGTATACAGTATATTTATAGAAAAATTAATTCTTTAGTTTTAATCATTAGGTTAGGGAGCTACTAGTAAAATGGATGGCATTTTAGACAGTACATTTGAGAATCACCTCATGAGCTTACAGGCATCATTCTCAAGGAATACTGCCACACGTACTTTAAATGCTTGCCAGTATACAGTGTTCCCTAAAAATATGTCTTGGATCTGTTTCTGAAAGTGTCTGATTCCCAACTCACAGTCTATTTTTATGGTGTGGATGCCATATCTTGGCATATAGAATACAGAAAGTGAGAAACATGGGGTAAAAACTGTAATATTACAACAGCGTTACAGAATGGTATCGAGAAAATGAAGCACTGGGCAGATTATTTGCTGTGTCAGAAAAGAAGTAGTGCTCAGAAACAAACAAACAAAAAGAATAAAACTATAAAAGGTGGGCTTAAATAATTATGTCGTCTGGCTCTGACCCAGAACTACTTTTAAGTATTTCAGGTAGTTGATTTTAACTTCTTGAACTCGGGGAAGGAAAATCTCTACAATGGATTCAACTAAAAAACTGGAACTGTAAAACAGAAAACATCATGCCATCTATCCAGAAGCACAATACTACATATTTATTAATATTTTGAAATAATCTCTCCCACATTAAGTAAGATTCACCAAAGAATCACTGGAACCACTTCTTCTCTTCTTGATCTCCCATTTCTTACTGCAATCAAGAGAATAAAAATATTTTCTCAGGATTTTACTATTATTCTGCTACAGGAAGGGTTTTATTAAAAAAATATTTTGTGCAGTTCTGTAATAATGAACAAACAGTAATGCAAAAGATAAATTTGCAACCAGAAACCTTCCAGCAGGAATATAATGTCCTCAAGGCATCTCTAGAACAGCATATAAGAAGTACATTTCACAGACACTTAAGCAAGAAAATGTTTCTTGTGGACAAGCACTAGAAA
>JAOXJM010000071.1:14409068-14442552 GCA_026413425.1 Tringa solitaria
CAGCAGTGCTCTAGTTACTCCTCAGAAGACCACCAGTTCCAGAGGACTAACAGTGAGACACTTCTGACAAAGTCTCACTTTCTTGCTTTTATGAAATACAGTTAACCAGATATCATCATTTGCATGGGAGACTACAGCCCAGCATTCTCCCCATTTCTGCCAGAAGATACTAAACCTTTCTTACATCCATCTGAAGAGGAATTTAACAAAGTCATTATGTGGAGAACTAAGGCCAGAGAAAAACAGGGAATCAGTATATTGCAGATTTGTGTCTTATTACAGAAAAATAAGACTAGAATAGCAGACAGGTTTTAGAGTTCTCTTGCATATTTCAGTGAAAAGACTTACTAACTGCACAGTAACTTACAGATTTTTTTTTTTGTAAGGACCTGGCACAGGGCTTTTTTTGTTATTAAAAGACAGGCAGTGCAGAACAGAAAGCAACATCTGTCTTGCATTTTTGTCTCCGCCTCCCCCCCAAAAAAAGGAAAATTCAAAAGACAACTGATATGAAACACCCACTGACATTTTTAGGTCAGCACACTTTCATAGCCTCTATGTGATATTCTAATATAATAAAAATAGTCAATCACTGCAATTTTTTTGAGACACCAGGAAAGTACACTTTTCCAGAATGTCCAACTGTAAAACGTTCAGTTATAATACATATCCCAAAATAGAGGAGCATTTTGTTCTCAGCATCTTTTTCAACAGTAGATGCTATCATATCATTGGAAATGACAAATCCCGCTCTGCGCATAAACATGTCATACATGATTTTAGAAGTGTGCTGGTCTACAGTGCCTTCCTCCCTTTACTACCACTATGCCTCTGAAATCAAAAAGTAACACACATTTCAGACATAATATGCAAAAAAGAGGAAAATATATCCCTGCAGTCATCACGAAGAGTTACCATCATAAAGCTGATTACAGTGACAATTAGACTGAATGTAGAACATTACAAGGCATAATATCACACGCTTTTTAAGTCAGTTGGCAACATAATACAGAATGCCACTCAGAAATCAGATTTCAAGTGTTAGCATCTCTAAAATGCATATGAAATTTTCTCATGGACTGAAAGTTCCTTTTCAAGATATAGTTTGAAGCGCAGTGGATTGGGGCACAGACTCAGAGCTGTCAGTCAGGTCTCCTTATGTTTTTCACACAGTGACTCTCAAAAATCTACTAGAGATGAAAGTTCATATAAACTCCCTTCTTTCAAAATCTGCGCTTCCCTGTTGGGAACATATTCAGCAGACTTGGCTTACGGTACAGGATGTATATACTGGGCTTAATTGTGCCTAACAATCGTCTTGGCCAGTGGAAGGCATTTTCAGATGGGAAATGCATATGAACATCTGTTACGTTTCCCTATGCCTGATTTTAACTGTTCCTTCATGGAGGAAGGCATAAAAATCAAAGCATTCATTTCTGCAGTAAAAAGACCGTGTACTCACTTCAGTCAATCCAGCACAGTATGTCAGTTAAAAATGGTACTCTAAGAATCCTGCAATGGATTTATTTCATTTCCTATAACAGCAGCGTTCAAAAGGCTCAAGTGTGTTTTAACAACTTACATCTACAAAATAAGTCACCACAGGAGCCAGCAAAGACAGTTTCCCAGTACATATTGACTAATGCTATAATGAAACCGATCCATCTATTTCTTTTCTTAAAGAATTAGTTTTGAAAAATTTATTTGAATCAACAATTTCAGGTAACCTTTAAAGTATTTAGAAGTAAATCCTCACACAGAATATTTTCTTTCATTTTACATTTAAGATTTTAAACAAATAAACATGGAACTACATAGTGCCATTTATGCAACAAAATGAACGGCAAACCTAAGAACTGATTTGACAGAGGAAAAATAGAGAAGGAAGAACAATTTTCCAAAGACTGGCTGGTCTTTGAAGGAGAACAGGGCCTAACCCTATCTGCTGTGTTCCAGTTAGCCTTAAACCCTCTTCTGTTACTGGATCCAATTAGTCATAACTGTATCTAGGTAGTAAAGAGTGAGACAGATACTTATGTTTTAAACGGAAAGTGAAGACAAAGAGAACATGGAAGCTAGATTTTTAATGGTATAAGTTGGTCACAGAGAAGTTGAGATATTTTCAAGACTTCAAGTTTGCCTTATTCTGGTTTTAAATACTATAAGGCCAAAAAGACACAATGTTTTAAAAAAGCAATAGTAAGAAGTGTAATTTATTCCTGTTACAGAAGGGGACGGTGCTCCAATTACACTTAAGTTCACCTAGTGAAAGGAAAGCTTGTGCTGTCTTTTTGATGTTCATCTCAGAACAGACTCTCACATAACTTGTCACAACAGAACACGCTACATTGTTCATTCTCCTTGGTCTATCTCAGGACAAGGTAGAAAAGATTCCTGCACTTCTGGAAATAACATTCATTCGAACAGAGGAAAAAAAAAAAAAAACCCAACTAAAACGCCAGTCAAGCACTAAACCCACACTCCTTAAAATAAAATAAAACATAACCTTGTACACATAAAATACACATCCAACACTTAGAGAATAAAGTACCATTTTGCATGGGGGGGGTGTACACCCTCAAACTTTATTTCAGGTAAGTGAATCAGGTCCCATCTTAACCTCTCAATCCAGCATCCAACTGAGCCTAAGCACCTGAGCCATGCTTACAGAGAGAAGTGATCTCTAGGGAGATGAAGGAAGGATTTCTCAGGTTTCCTAATTCACTGAAAGCATCACACCGAGGCTAGTAGTGAAAAAAAGAATGATTCATTCTGTATTATTATCTACATGATCCTTCGCAGATACAGGAAGACCTGCTTTCCCTCACCTCTAGTCACCTTTTATTTTGCAACTACATGTCATCTTCCTTGCTTTTGACCAACTACATGGTTCTATCTTTTAAAAAGCCTGACTGGTGGTTTCGAGGTTTGGTTTTTTTTTTTTTAAGCTGTTATTATTACTTGTTGGAATTCTCACCTACATTCAGGTTCTAATTTAATATAATTCTAAGATTTTCTCTAGAATGGAGATTTTTCTCTTTCTTGCTCTCTAGTGTCAACATGATTTGTTCTCAAAGAGTTTGAAACACACTTGTATATAGTATAACTGCCAGTGAAAATGAAGACAGTTGATGATACCTGCACAGTTGCTGGTAACTTTCAGAAAAATCTATGTATTTGCATTTTGGCAGCCGATCTCTTACCTGGGTTAGATGTTTTACAGTTTACATGTTAAGATGGCTGGAGATGTATTTTATTGTATTTGCTAGATATTCAAATGTTATGGAGAAATTAAAGCATCACAGACATTTATCATAGTAAAACAATATATAAACAACCTACCATTTCCTCCTCCATTACTTCTAAATTTTACTAATTAGCATACAGAAGGGCATTACATGCTTTTGAAGTAGTATAGCAAAGTAAGGACAGAGATATAACAAAAGTGTACTTCTAGCTCCACAAGATGAAAAAGCACTGGGGTAATGATAATTTCACCAGATTTTTAATCTCTCAGAATTCAAAACAAAACAAAACAAACCCCCAGCATAGTTCAGGTAAGTCCTCTGCTTTATGAGTATTTTTAGCTTTATCCTAATAAGTTGCTTTTACTCTAAGAATAGTTTTTAATAACATCTGAATAACGTTTCCTTGAAATGCACAATTTATTTAATTCAAAAGCCTCAAACAAAATCTTAAAAGGCAGAATATGAACCATTCTGACTCTTGAATATATAAGTAAGAGACTTTTGCTTTCTTCTCAGTTTGATCAGCAATAAAGCAATACATGGATGAAAAAAAAAAAAAAAGACTTACTTTATTGATTTAATAAACCCATCAGAATTAAAGAGGATTAAGTCATCCTCCAAGCTATCTAGCTCACGTATATCTGGCCACTAGAGGAAGAGAACGAACCAGGGTACCAGAATTTTCCCTAAACCACAATAATCGGAATCTCATGAAACACAAGTGGAAACTCTGATGCAGAAAATGTACCTGGATCAAATTCCTATTATCTATTTATAGTGCTCAGGACCTGTCACCACACTAAAAAAAAAAAAAACAACACAAATTTTTCAAATTATCTGTGAATCCTTCTTATTTTTGTAAACTTAAGACAGCTGTGATGTCTAACTGGCAAATATTTAGCCAGGTGTGATTCCATCCATCTCACCTAGTAACAGAGCAGTTCAAATGCAATTCCCAATTACTTCAGCTGACAGTATTTAGAGTTTAAATTACAACATCCTTACATTCTTTTTCCGCAACCTGGTCTACTGAAATAGACATTTCATATGTTTTTACAACACCTTCTTTAAGACCAGGTCTAAGAAAAAAAGTTACCTGCATACCTCAGTTAAAAAAGACAAGAAAGCAGACTAAATAAACAAATAGAGATTTATTTCAACTGGGTTTCTAACTTTAGCTCATGTAACACAAGATAACTTATCAGAGGGTGTATACGTAAAATATTCAAGAAAACTCCATAAAAATAGTTGTTCTATATTTAGATATAAAAGCATGTTTTGATATGAGTTGTGTATCATTCTAGTGAAAGCCACAGAACTTCAAAGTTGTATCTCCTGGCATAATCTGGCCATCAGAATTTTAATTACTGATGATTATGCATGTCAGAAAAAAAATCAGCTGAAATCCCAGATCCTTGGAAATAGCCATATCAGCTTGTTGGCTTCTAGTTAGGGAAGTCAAATTAAATAATCTGCTTTTGCAGTGACTCCGAATCTTAAAAGTTTTGTCTTATTTAGGGGACAAATAAATAAATAGAACGCATCCTAATGAAAGTTATTCTATCTATAAAAACTGTTCTATTAATACAGATTTAAATATTCTTTTATTTATTCCACTTAAATAACACTGCAGAAGTTACAGCCAGGAAGGCCCAGTTTTATCCAGTTTCTTGCCATACTAAAGCACTCCACTGAAGTGTGTCATCCAACACACAAGCTAGTTACTATAATTATATATCACCATGTCTAAAATTCACTAATACTGATATTACATGCAAACACGGGGCTGGAAAAAAATTTCTGTGTCCAGTGGGTGTCAGATAAAATCTTTTGCTATTTTGCTGAGCTCAGGAAGAAACTCTCACTATAACACAACATTGACCGAGCTGATAGAATAACAGGTAATGCAGTATCACCTGACTCATTCAAATTATGTCACCCATTGATTTCTGAAATAAAGGCTAGCGAGACAAAATCATGCAGATGGGAGGAAAGAATAGCCACTTGCCTCTTAGTCAAACTGGACTATGTAGATAGGCTATCCTTCTCATTAAAAAAGTCTCTTTGGTCAATGGGAAAGATATTCTGTGTCATTGCCCCTCCCCTCTGCACGTTCATTCACCAGGTATTTTATGATACCTGCACTGATTAGCATGAAACAAAGGCAGGTTAAAAAAAGAACAAACTCTAGCAATAGCACTAACAAAATACTCTCAAGCTGTCTGTAGCCTCCTGAGCAAATGACAGGTTTTACAGAGAATGCATGTTGGCTACGTGGCCGGAAGCTGTATTTCCAGAGGTTTAAACACCGATAACTGAAAAAGTTTGTAAAGAAAGTAATGTAAAGACCACATCCATCACTATCACCACCACCTTACACGTCATTAAAAGCACTTTTGATACAAAAGGGAGAAAACCTACTCTTAGAAGAAATTTCAGGTATACTCTCTCAGAAACTGAACCAAATATGCACTCAGATGAAAAGTGCTTGCAGTAGTAAAACATGTTAGTCCTCCACTCAAAACACAGGGAGTACAGTACCAATAACAGGAGACCCTTATCACTTGGCAAAGACAGAAAAACACAATCAAGCCAGAATAAATTTGCATCTAAGGTAAATCATCTACTTACTGCATTTCAAATAGGCAATGCAGCCAATGGAAACAGAAATTATGCACTGCATTCCACTAGATCATAATCTAAAAACAACTGAAACAACAGTACACCAGGCAACATGGGAAGAATTAAGACTCCTCATCATTTCTATTTCAAATGCATTATTCAATTAAAAACTACTAAACTGCAAACACCTTTTTAATGTAAGGCAACACAACATATCCACAACATTTTCCAAAACTGGAATGCCAGAAAGCGTGATTTTGCAGGTAGCCTAACACACGGGCATCTACAAATATTCTGAATGCATTCACTGCTAGCACTTCCCAATACAACACTAAACCAAGGATTGTACAGACGGGCAAAGATGGAACTGTGAAGAACTGCACCACTACTTTTCACAGCATATTCTAGGCAATTCTCTCACTTAGACCTAAAATAAAATGAAAGTGTCTCTAGCTTACCACTTTTCCAGTTGTCACTAGTCAGCTAGTTATGGAAAATCAGCTGCACAGATATAATTAAAATACCTTAAGAATAATTTAAGCTTAAGAATTATGTACTTAAAAGTACAGTAATTCCCAGTATATTAAAATAGTTAATCAACAGCTATCTATTTCCTACTTTTCTTCTACCTCCCTTTATCACCACAAATAAATAAGCAAATAAAAACAGAAGAAAAGGTTTTAGCTTAGCTGGCTGAAGTCTTTAACAACGAACATAAGCTTAAACCCTCAGAACTCTTAGAGGTTTTCTGGTCGCTAAGCTAAAATAAAGGCATACTTTAAAAAAACCTGATCACATTCAGAAAAAAAAACACAATACCTTTTGATCTTAAATTTAAGTAGTGCATTTTGCATTAAACAGAACTGTCTCTCTATTTAGAATTTCCCAGTAGTTTACTGAAAAGTCTAAGCAATTTCAACTTCAATAATTTTTATAATAATGCATATGAACTCCTCTGTCTCTGCTAAATAGAAATTGAGCCACCTAAACCAGCCCTGTAATAAACAATTTAGTTCCCATTATTAAAACATTACATATTGCACTTGTGTTTTTAAAATATTTTATCATAATCCTAACATCCCAAGTATCCAGAGCATCTGCAAAGATTTTATGAACCTAAAACACTAAAAGCCATGAAGGATGAAGCTAACACAGAGACAATTAACTTATTATTCTACAAAACATACCACTCCTCTATGCTGGACTTTATAGTTTTAATGATAAACAGAGCTTTTTTTCACATATTTATTCTGAGAACATGTACGAGGGTACAGCAGCACACGGCCACACGTCCCGACAGTAGGGCAATGGTCCCACACCCTGGCCAGTGCAGATGGACCTTCTCCATGTGACACCCTACTGACCTCATTGATTATCTGGACACAAGAGTTCCCCCAAGGGAATCAAAAGACAAAACTGGGATACGAACCAGGGGCAGGATAAGAAGTCTTTTACTGGATTTCCACTTAATCCTCTACAGTGTTTTTTTAACTTCACCTGCCAGGAGAAACAGTGTGACAATTCTGACATCAAGCAGGCCTTGCTGTCCACAGCATGTGCAGCTGCAGGATTGCAGTACCTGCTCTGGTCCTCATGGCTGCGTCATTGTGACAGCCTGTGAAGCCACCATTACATCTTTTGTGCCAAGCCAGAAAACATCTCTGCACCCACTTGAGGCATCGTGCTATTTATGCATCATTTGTACTTTCATGGGATCTTTTTTCCTCCTACAGTTTGACTCAGGAGGAGTAGGGGAGAGGAACAGATATTTTATTTTTTCCTCATTAAAAAATGTTTTGAGAAACCATAGGCAATAATAATACCATCACTCTAATAAGGTTTTTTAAGGTATATTTACTTATTGGAAAGTAATACTAACTTTGCAAGTATATTAAACATAATTTGATACATTTTGATATATCTGTAACTCTAAACAACTACCTTTTATCTCTCCAAGAATATATGCATTCCATTTTTCATCATCTCACACGAAGATATGATCTCAGTAAGAGGAATACAAACCTTCTTAATAGAATAATACATGTAATTGGGAAAACACACATAGCTATTTATCTAAAGTGGTTCCAGAGATGTATCCACGATATCTGCCCCTTTTTGTTTGTCTTACGTTTTACACATTCCAATACTCTGTAAGAAGAGGGTGTGAAAAAAACAAGCAGAGGATGTAAACTGGAGTTTACTGATGAATAAAGGTGGAGTGGCTGAAAAAGGCTGCATGTACACAGCATAAAGTAAAATAATATACAGTGCTTGAAGGCGCAGAACCCCTGAAGACTAACAGTCCTCCACAGAGATCTGAGCTGTCTCTTGCTCAATCATGCAACACAATACATGAGAAAACTCCCAAATAGTCCCCCAAATCTGTACGCAATACTCTACACTGTTGCCATATGCAAGCTTGGTTTCCATCCAAATGGAAAACCATGGGGAATCCTCAATCAGAAATACATCTTGTTTCTGTAAAAATCCATACAAATAAATTCATTGCAATCCTATAAGCCTCTAAAATGTTAAAAGAGCCTCGGATTTGAAAATATTTCAGGGCTGTGGCTATCAATCTGTAGTGCAGTAAAAACACTTGCATAATCAGTTTATCAAAGCATATTTTTGAAGAATATTTCCATTAAAGTTTTGAACATTATGTAATTACTGCTTAGAAGAGGATGATATAAATATGCCTATTGAGTGTCCCTTGCATTATTTATTGTGGATACTTTACGTAGGTTTACTCCAAGAGACAAATGATAAGCATTCTTGTATCATAAACTGACTGCAGATACTGCAAATGGGGATTAAAACTTGGGGTGAAAAAGTGTTTAAACCATTTAATGTCCTAGTTCACCCACTAAGACAATAACTCAAATATTTGTTTTGTTTCCAAAATGCAACTTTCAGGTATGCCATTAGGGAGAGAGAGAGAGAAAAGGAGACTAGAGAAGTATCCATACAAAGAACATTTTTCAACTGTACCTGTAAACATACCTATTTTTTTGTAGAACAATTCTTATTGCTTGACTATTTTAGACCTATGCTAATGGAGCAGCATAGGCCTGGATATATCTTTCTAAGGAAAGAAAGAAAAGAAAAAAAGATTGAAATAAGGCATCCCAAATTTTCAAAGGGCCCTTTCTTCTAATCTATCTGCTTGGATAATGTGTCCAGAGTGGCATTTTGTAATGACAGCAACTTTCCAACAAATCAATAGTTATTTAATTCCCAACAAGCTCTCGAGTCCATTAAACCTGATTATATTCACCCATTTCAGTTGGGTGCAGTTATTTTTCCTACACCGGCACTTAATCTATAACAGGAACTTATGAGAACTTTCAAAAGCAATTTCAACATCAATCAGCATAGACTGAAAGGCACGATTTGCTTGTAATTATTTATTGGACAGGATGGCACAGGGTCTGACTGAGTTCTAGCGTCCGACCTTCACTCCCAAATTCTAATGGATATGAAGGCCTGCTTGATGTGTTCAAGCGTCCTACCGTGTCTCATTGCATAAGAAAAAAATAGCACCAGTTTGCATGTCCCAGAAAACAATACCTGCTAACAGCCACTGTGCAATGCTCTATTTCTGTCTTTGACATAGGTGTCTGATAGTAAGCCCAAAGTGAATACAACACGATTACTGAATGGACCTATACAGGAAAAAACCTCTTTTATGCTGTGATTCCCCTCTATGCCAGCTAACTGTTGTAGTAAAGCAGGATAAGGAAAACTTGCCTCCCTGCCACAGTTAATTTGACTGATCACTAGCATGACACAGAAACGCCAGAATAGAAGTGTGTTTCTCTTGACCACGTTAATGCATAATATCTACTTACTGCCATTTATAGGATATATTAGTTTTTTTTAATTTTGTCAACGCTTGGAAGTGTTACTTAAATTCTTTCTTAATGTCTCCCAATACTGTAAGTAACAGAATACTTCCTGCTTGATTAGTGTCTACATGTCCTATTCAAAATCCTGTCTTCCAGCAGAAAATTCAGTAGTATCAGTTCTTGATAAACATAAAATAAAAAACAGATAACACAACAAGAACTACTAAATCTAATAATTGCCAGTTACCTTCTAAACTACAGAACTCTTGCCCTGAAGCAAGATCTTACACCTTCAGGGCTCAAAAGCATTAGTACGATATGCATAAATATTCTGTGGAGGTTATCTGTTTCTATACACACAAAATCACAAACCCTTTTTCATTCAGTGTGACGCATAACATATGAATTAATGCATATTTAACACTATTCATATTTGCTGTGCTAAAACACTTAACCTTAACACATCACAGTAAGTTACTTTGTCTTATGACCTGCCGTGGGAATGCTGACTCCCTCAGAAACCTAGAATGGATAGCAGATCCTCTGCCCTGTGGTCAACCTCGTGAAGCAAAGGCATGAATGTTAAACAGCAGACAAATCAATACAAGCAAATATAGCTCAACTACACCATTTATTCAGCCATGAGAGATGTCAATACACAGATTAGGGTGATCCATCTTTTTGATTTCCTACTGTCTTCTCACTGACTACATGAGAGCTTTTGCCTGTATTAAAAGTGTTTGCTTTCTCAACCATAAAAATTCCAATTATTACTCTAAGTGCACTAGAGTTAAGTTGCTTGTTGGAAGCGGCCTTGCATTACCTGAACAAGTCCAGCGAAGTATGGTGCTGCCGGCAGAATCATTGGCACTCCATATGGATGTAGCAAAACTCCTTGAGACGACAACATGGTTTAAGTGATAGTATTACTCCCACTAAAGCTAAACACATCAATTGAAAGTTAGGGGAAAATCTATATACCAACTTCTTCCAAACTCAGAGCTAGAACCAAATAACTTCTGTCAGGGGCAAAGCCCACATCAGCTGTAAAAAAAAGAAAAAAATTGACATCAGCAACTCTTAATGTTAAAATTTTCTTCAGAGACAACAGATAGAGACAACAGCTGCAAACCTAACTCTACCAAAAAAGGCAGGTGCTATTTTGGGATCAGCTTAAGTAACATGACTAACCAACTACTCTTTATCAGTTCAGATTTTTAAGTGCTATACACATACAGATCAAATTCTGTACAGATCTACAGATTAGAATTAATTTTCCTATCAGGTCTGGCATATACATGACAACAGTTACTATCAGAAGGCATTAAAAAATAATCAGGTTTATTATGACTGAGTAAATAAATGCTTCTCCATATTTATAAGCTGTTAAACAATATTCATGTGAGAGTTTAAACTGAAGTCTGTTACACTGGACACATATTCTAGTTTGATTAATTATATTTTTCTTGTTTATTTTGACTAATGCAAGATAACTGCTTCTATTAGCATTATATTTTAATGGCTTTTCTAACCTTTCACAACATCTATATTGATCCTTTTTCATAGCTTCTTTTAAAAAGAACAAATTTAATTTTTAGAGTATTTCATATCTGTTCTTCAATTAAACTTACACTCTTAGTGTAATACACAAGAGAGCAAACTTTAGACTGTTTTAACCTCTAAACAAAACAGATTTGCTTTTAACTGTACTACTTGCAAGACATTCTCTTCCACAGCCACTTTAGACAAAACAAATTTAGTCATTAATACCTGCTTCATATGCAATGTATCTCCTACTATTGCAGATATGACTAATCACAAGAACTACAACTGAGCAAGACTTTTTTTAATTCAATAAAGAATTAGTTAGGCGCTTAAAACTTCACAAGTCAAAAAAAAATCCTCTCCTCTAGTCTTTGAATAACCAGGTGCTTCACGTCACTAATTTCAGCCACTTGATTTTGTTGAATAATTACTTTCCCAGATAACTAATTGCAGACAAGATTTGATGCGATACTCAATTATTTGATGTCACATTTTGACCATTGTGAAAGGTTTCCAGTAATTGATTCTCACGCATCAAGGTGGCCACGTTGCATGGTTTAGAAATCTACCTCAGCAGCTGCAGGCTGGCCCTTGTTACTATCAGCCTTTTGCCATTTCTGACTTCAGATGTTGAATTGTGACCCTCTACGATACTCTTTTGAGAGACTGCCAACGAGGACAGCAATTGTCACATGATGAAGGGATGCTTACCTAATTCCATCTCCTCTTACACAATCACTTCACTTCTCTGTTGGGGATAATGCTGTTCACATTGGTTATCTGACTATTGCTTAGCGACTGATTGTATTTCTTGCTCTTTTCTTTTTAAGGAACAGAGCCCTGCAGTCTAATTATTAAGCCCACAGTAGCCTGACACATTGTGGGTTTGCCAGAAGATTTTCATAAGTTCCAATACAAAACCAGTTATTAACTTTCATACAGAAATATATAAACAAAAGGTATATATATGAGACAGCAAGTTGCCATTACAAGTCTTTTAAAAGTATCTCATTTCTAAAAAAAATTTCATTTTAACTATTGACTATTTGTTTGGTCTGAGAGAGTGAGCTGTATTTGAAAAGAAAGAAGATCTCTTTCGCATAGGAACAGAGATTATAAAAATGGATTCTGCAAGCTTTACTCAAATGACTCCAGCGGGACAACTGACATACATAAGGACTGCTAAATTGCTCTGTAAAATACCCAGTCATTTTTTTGTTTCAGCATGTATGTACTTGTTAAGACGCTAGAAAACCTAAAGAGCAAGATGATTTGTACAGGGAAACACAGGCTCAAGGGAAGCTTTTCTGTGATCTGTTTTGGGACAGTTTTTGCTTAACATTTTCATTAGTTATCTTGGCACAAGGCAACATGCTGATGAAATTTCTGACAACATAAAGTTGGAAGGTACTGTCAAGACTGAGAAAGGTAAGAATATTATATAGAAAGAAATGCTCAGCCTTTCTTTCTGTGTTAACAGAAATCGGATGAAATGCAATAATACAAAACATAAGGTCATGTTTCTGCTAATAACAGAAACTTCAGTTTCAAACTCAGGAGGAAGAACAACACGGCCTTGTTGCATCTGTTTAAGGAATTTGAGCTATTAGTGTGATGCAAATATGAAAAGGCAAATTATCAGTATTTTCTAATTAATTTTATTTCTCAATCAATTTATTAATTTCTTAGAGGTACTTCCAACAGCATATAGTTCTCTTCATCCACATTAAAAAAAAAAAGGTCAAACTACAACAAACATAGAGAAAGTTCTTTTTGTGTTTTTTAGGGGAACAGAGCAACTATGTTCTAACAGGAACCTAAGAAAGTTTGATTTTTTGTAATCCTAGCAAAAAAATCTGTCAATAGGGAAGAAAACAGTAGGAGAAAGAGACTATTTAAGCTAAGGACAAACCTGATACAAAAAAAATCAAGGAAAAACTAGTTTTGAATACACTTGGGTTGAAAATATTTTTTTCAAGTTATTTTATAAAAGTATTTTGGTGTTGGCTAAGTGAGGGTCTAGAAGAGCCTTCTACATCTACAGTAACAAAGCCAGACAGATTATAAAAGAAAATTAAATGATGCCAAGAGTAGTGGTAGTCTAAACTCAGCAACTTATAGGAGGACCCTTTCAGTCCTTTACAAGCAGTATAAACACTCAAGAATAATGAAAATATCAAATTTCTAAAAAGCATTTATATTTACTACATTTGTAAATTATAATATATAAGAATAAACTTTGAAAATAAGCTGTAGTTACCTGTTTTAATGAAAGGATGCTTTGCTTGCCTCACTATAACAACATGCTTCTAAATGTATAGCTGTATGGCACTCCAAATCCAAGCTCTGACTTTCTGGTTGGGCTCTTTGATGATGTCCCATGTGTGCACCAGCTACCTAAGTTCGCACAAACCTCTGTGAATCAAAACCACAGAAGTACAATACAGCTTTACTCGCATCTCCGCCCCGTGCCAAAGTCTGAACTTACGCCAATGCAACTACATCAGCTTCACCAGTTTAAACCAACATGTTTATTTGTTCTCCCTCCCAGCCACACAAAAATGAAATTTGTCTTGGTTTACAGTTCACCATTAGTTAGTATTAATGGTCACTCCTGTTCTGCAAGAATATATTGAATACATGAAATTTGACCATAAAAAGTGCTGAGGACTTAAAGAATAAGCCAGAAGAGTATTAAATATGCTAAAAATTCTGTTTCATTTTAACAGGACCTCTAGCGTGATTAAGGTTAAGCATGAGCCTAAAGTTTTTGCTAGGACAAAGCCAGAACGGTCAGTACTGTGCACATCAATCACCTGTCTGGAGTCACTGATGGTGACAAGTACTTACTTCCTGCCTACTCCAGGATTGTTACTCCTTGCAAAAAATTAAGCAATCGTGTGGGTGGAAAAGGGGAAATCAGCTATCTTAAACAACTATACAGCTTTCACTTCCATTACATTATAGAAAATTATCACGCTGTTAGAAAAAAATTACATGCTAAGCCATTTTCAGTATGTTAATGGAAGGTATGTTTCTTTCATCTGTTTCCAAACACATATATTTCTTTATTTCACTACAAACTTTCAAGAATTTTCTGAAACTGAAAACTGATTTTAAAAATGAAAGACACAAGAAAAGAACAAGAAAATAGATGAACGCTAGTTTTATATATAATATATATACACACAAATAAAATACACAATCTTATTTGTTTAATTTCTGTAGAGTTTTGTTAAAAGGCATGTATTATTCATGAAAATGAATCTGTGGTTTTAAAAGTTAACAGCAATATAAGATTTTAGTCACATTGGACTGAAAACTCCCAGGTGAATCACAGCTAAGCAGCTCATCCAATACACCTTTTTTTAAAATTTGTTAATTAAAGACAATTTTGCACCAATAATACAATGCATTATTTGAACAGGTTAATGTAAGAGACTATAATTGTTCTACACAGAAATCGACTGCATAATCAATCTTCCGAAGTCTGACAGGGTAGTCCTGTTATGAACTTCCCTCCTAAAAAGAAGTTGATTTTAAAGGTGAATAGCACAGGTTAAGCAAGCTAAGGTGGCAGTAGAAGGTCACAAAATATGTGAGTACTTCAGGTCCAGAAGCTTAATACCATAATTTTTAGCACAGAACTAAAGCTACTGACAGGAGTGGTCTAATAGTGATTTCACTGCGGACTTGCTAAAAAGTTATCTGAAATGAGAAGGAAATGGAGACTGCTGTACCGTACAGATGCACAGAGAAAGAAAGCAAGCCAGAAGTACGCCTGAAAACTGGCTTGCACAATCAGGCAGAACAAGGAAAATAAAGATGATGCAAGAAGTGCCAAGATTTTGATCCCACCTGCATATAATACCGTAATGATGCATTTAGAGAATGACTGAAAAATTCCCACAGGCAAACGCAGATGTCTAGCTTTGCTGTGGTTCAAGGTAAAAAAGACTTTAGCAACTTCCTTGGAGCCACACTGCCCGGAAAAAGGCAGGTCCCTGCAATGCAGTCATCAGCCAATAAATGATGTATGCTCTAATCAGATCCCGACAGAAGTAATCTATTTAGAACATCTTTCTGCCAAATAATTAATTCTTCTTAATGCCTATATCTAGTTCAAAATACCACAAACAATGGTTCTTCCAAATGCTATACAACACCAATGAACTTCAAATAATTTCTACTTCCTTCCAACATTGGCCTAACTTTCCCATCTCATAGATCATAAATAATTCAGGTACCACTTTGGCACCCTCTTCATTGCTTATGCTATGTCATATTTGATTCCTTTAAGCTCTTCTTCAAGCTTCCCATTTCCTGGCCACCTTTCCTATTCTCCAGATGCTCTCAATTTTCTCTTTAAGATTTCTCAGTGTTTTCTTGTAAAGGAAAACCCAGAACTGAGAGGTTAAAGTAGTTTCCAAGTCTCCTGGTAGTTTCCATCATCCACAGCAACTTTATTGTCCCTAAAGAAGCATTACCAGATCAATACTGTGCATGCTCCAACAGAGAGGGCAAGCTGCTAGCGATCAGTATTGCGTGAGGTAAGTAGATCTAGGCATCAAAGGAAATATTTGTAAATAGAAAAAGCTGTCCTGCATGTCTTCCCTTACCCTCCCAACCGTAACTGCTGCCACTTTTATAACTACTGCAATTGTCTTCCAAAGACTATTTCCACCTTTCTGCAAAAACAATTTGGGACCAAAGGCTCTTCAAGGGCACCAGAAGCACTGTCCAGACTTGACTCCTGTCCTCAGCTAACTCCATTGCACTCTTCTAAGACACAGCTTCAAGTACATGTAGGAGCTCTTCATGCCAAGTATCAATTCCCCAGCCAACTCCTATTATACTTAACAGTAGAACCAAAATACAATGTGGATATTTCAGTGATTTTTAAAGTAGAAAATATCACATATACAAATCAAAGATATCTACTGATCTCATACAAGCATGATGGCTCTCGGAGTTCATCAAGTTTATTAAGCATCTTAGTTTACACTAGTATACAGGGCAAAGATACAGAAACTGTTTACAACTGGGAGAGCTCACCTTTTTCATCTACATGTAACACTTGTGGGATACAGCACATTTGCTATTAACACATTCTTTTACCAACTTAAAATTTCTATTTGAAAATTAGATTATCTCTTAGGAGCTGCAATTCAAGATGAACCACGCTGATTTTTTTCATTCAAATCCAACAACGCTTTAGTTCCACTGAAGTTCAACTTCCTAGCCTTTTTCTTTTAAACATACAATGGCGGCAAATTCAGAGACTTCAAAGAGAAGTAATTTCAGTCCTGCTGACTATGAGAGCTTAAGACAGAATCACCTCACATGAAAACTTAGGAAGCATATTTGGTAAAAAAATTTGTAGCCCTAGAAAAAGCAAGGCTTTCACATTACAGGCCAATTGGTCTTAGATTATTTGAAGTGCAGTATCTCAGCAAATGTTGGTCTCTGAGTACATGATCAATCCTTTTTCTTTAGTGTCACAACTCCAAACTTTCTTTTTTGTTGTCAGTACTGCGCACTTAGTCACCTGCTGCTCTAGTATCCCACTGGCTAAAGAACCGCATGTTGACTTTGCATTTCTTTGGAATGCTCCCATAAAGATCACTTCTCCTTTCCCTCCTTGCATTGCCCCACAACAAATCCTTTTACTACCTCTGCAACTATACAGTACTTGCCATCATCATCAAGGACTCACTTCAGCTGATTGCTACCCTAGCTACTACTGTGAAAAACTGAAAGATTTGCTTTTTCAGGAATGTGTGAAGCTACAGATTTTTATGTAAATGGCTTGCTCTCTTCTACATCCGTAGAAACCTCTGTTCCCCACTTAGACTAGAGAGCTAAAGGTATGTGTTTGCCTCATGATAGCAGATAGAGTGATTCACCCTTCAGTGAGTTGCAAAACACATTCACTTACATAGGCAATAAATGTATGCTAGAGAGAGGAAGCAGGTTAAACAAATGGAGTTAAGGGATGCCTCTGTGGCTGGACTTCCCTTTGGCTACCATAGAAACGCAAGGACCCGTCATCATCCATATATATCATGGCATAAAGCTGAAGAACAATCTGTGAAATGCTACTCCCTGAAAAAACAAATACCTTTGGGTGCCTTTTGACTTATCTGTGCTTTCATATGAATTAGAAAAATTCTGAATGGCAATCAGATTTGTCTTTTTGTGCCAGCATTTCATGTCAAAATTAAGCCACGACGAATCTGAGAATTTCATTTATTTAATGTGCTGAGCACTGAACTAGGAAGAAGGATAACATTACACTAATGCAAGAAGTCACAGAGAAAATCATCTAAAGCGACAAAAAGTGGTGCAGCACATATGGTGATGCAAGCCATTTGTAGGGCAGCTCCTTCAATCAACAGCTCCATGGCCCTGTACAATTCTATTTGTGAAGGGAGTTTCTCTGTTTGACTCCTATTGTCCTGGATCACCCAGAAAAGTCAGCTGCGGAACTGGAAGAAAATACTATTGCTTTAACTACCACAAGTTGATTTTGACATGCATACATTACTACTTATTCACAACACAGAAGATGTGTTGCAAAGATCCTCACCATGCTTCTTATGTTTTAATGAGCACCGCATTGCTTTCGTTTCCTTATGGAGTTCCATACTGGCTTTTATTACGTAATTCCTACAGGCTGGATAGTGTACCAAATCCATTGCATTTTCACTGGTGGCTTCTTCAAGAACAAACTCCTTCCCATCTCCAGGCTACTTTAGGTATCTTTCATAGTCTTCTCTTGAATTTATCTGCCATTTCTTAAAAAGTTGAGATAAGCCTCCAACCTATGTGAAGCTAAGCAGTTTTGAAATTTTTGTATTAAATGTCTAACAGACACTTTCAAGATCTCATACATGTTTGACATCATGCAGTTACATAGCCAATCTACTGAAAAAGACATACATCTTCCAGTGGCACAAATGATAAGCAGTATCACACATATCTTTATTTTAAAATAGACAGGTTATACATATATGTATTTCACAAAATATGTATTACTAGCATACTTTCACATATCTTCCTACATCCCATTCATTTATTCTTCTCTTTTGTGTGCTGGATATAAGATGCCCGAGTAGATATTTTTGCACTTATTTCCCAACAGGCAGGAGCAAACTGTAATCTTCCCCTTGGTCTACACTCGTTGGCAAATACGGACCAGCAGCAACAAAATATATTTTTCCTGGCAAATCAGGAACAGACTTACTTCTAATCAATATCGCCTTTTAACAAACCCTGTTGATACACCCAAGCAATGCCATGAGAGATCATCATCCCATTCCACAGGGTTTTTCCCAATACCTGACCACACAACCAGTCTCACTCAGTATGAGTTCACAGCCATCTTCTTGTTGACACCAACACTCATAAAACAGGATCTCAGGAAATTAATGGTGTTTTCTAGAACAGACAAACCACATGCCTGTCACTGTCATCTATCAGGGTTTGGTTGTGGGGAGATGACAGATAGCAACATATTTTTCTTGCCAAATCTGCTCACACTTCTCTTTATTGCTGTAGTCAGGCTACTCTGACTACTGTATCACAGGAAGCTATGACTTCTTCTTGACCTCAATTAGCACATTCATTATTCATCAAATTACAGTTTTCATTTGCTTCCTTTGGGAACAGCAGAGTATCACTGTGAGGATCTTTCAATACAACTTCACCCCCTTAATACACACGGGATTTGCTGACAAGTAACAACTACTCATTCCCCTGAGTAAAGTTCATATTAATAGGACTGCATGGTGAATCATGAGATGGTATTAAATCATGCCTCCTGCCTGTATAAATACATCATTCAAGCACCCTACTATGTCAAATGCAATGGTTTGATTGCAGAAACCAGCATAGGGTAGATATCCTAAGTGAGCAGGGTGCCTTAGAGAAATAACTTATTCAAACCCCCCAGTAATAAAGGCCCTAAAGGTCTTTAAAGGGATCAGAGCAAATTTCTGTTCAGAACTGACAAGTCTCATATTCTCCAGAGATGAAATATCAAGACTTGAAGGCATTAGATGTAATGCAAGCTATAATTCAGCCTATTCAAGACATCAGCAATAGTTTTGAAGTACTGAAGTTTAGCCAAGGACTACAAACTAGGAGCATCTGAGGCTGGCAGGATTTGGCTGGAAGCATTAGAAGGCACAGCTGATATGAAGTTTGCCTCCAAATCTGAATACCACAAAGTTAAAAAAGGTTTTTCAACTTTATTGCTACTTTATGTCTGAAGTCTGAAGTCAATTCAGTCTCATAGGTACCTCCTAATGTGTTTGGACACACACTTAATCCCACGTTCAGCAATTCAGCTGCCACTCCTAACCTCGGACTGATGTCTTAAAGGTAGCTGCTGTGCATGGCTGATCCCACCAACAGATTACACAACACAGGAGCACCTGCCATTTCCTGAGACGGCTCGGATCTCTTCTGCCCATAGTCTGAGGGTCTGGGACTAAGGGCGGGTCAATGTGAGTGGAACTGCTTCGCTACTCTCTGCAGGCACCTTCATGCAGACAGCTAATACACAGGAAAACTACTGTGGAAGAATAAATTTCCCTGGATTAAGCTTCCACAAAACTTCCTGATAATTCAGTAAATAGATCCCACCTTAAAGAATCACATCATATATCTTCCTTTCTCCCCTCTTCCAAGACCTCTTAGACAATAGTCTACCCGTTCACTACACATTCCAGTCCTAAATAACTATCTGCTAAAGAGGTGTTTTTTTCAGCTACCACAGTGGACAGTGAATTCATGGAAATACTTGACTTCTACTGTTATCTCTCACAACATCATCCTCAGGACAATATAAACCTATGGGGATGGTGCTACTGATAGAGTAACAGAAGACAACAGAATAAGCACCAAAGAACAGAGAACCATAACACTGTTGTATCAATGCCAGATGGCAGGAGCCTTTTCTGTCATCCACTTAGCAACCTTCTTACTTTTGGTTAACTCATTTGATATTAGAAGGGAATACAGAAAGAATGCCCTTTTAATCTCACCTTCATTTAAGTTTTAATCAACCTTTGTCAGTGCTCTTGAGCACACCAGCAAAGGACTGGTGTAAATTTGTGTAGAGAAGGCGGCCAGCAAAAAAGAATCACTTTCTTTTTACTGAAATCATTACTTTAGCTGACTTCAGCTGATATTAAGGTTATTAGTTGGATATCAGTAAGATTTTATTGCTGCGACAAGTAAGACAAAGAGTAAGCAGTCCCCCTTATAAGACCTGAGATGTGCCCAATTCCCCTGCAGTGCAACACAGGAGGGATCAGATAAAAAAAAATTAACTCTTTGACTAAAAGCATCTTACCTTTTCTCAAGAATTTGAATGGTGGTCTGTCCCTAGACAGAAGAAATGCAACCCATAATACTCTTCAGTAAAAAAGCAGAACACTAAAACACACGTAACTGAAAACCAGGAACAAATGAAAATAAGAAATGCAATATTCCCCTACAAGTTTTGACTACTGTTGCTCGACAAACATGAACTGCACCAAACGTTCATATCCCGTTGATCCCACAAACACAACTTTTGAACATCTGGATTATAATGCTATTATAAATGCTATTATTGGAACTCTATTATCTCTCCGGTATTGCAGTGACAGAAAAGTGCTACATAGCTGCTTCTACAGAACTGTCAGATTTCAGGATAATTAATGTCAACGGGGACTAGTAAATTCTTATAGAAATTATTTTCAAAGGTTTTTATAACTGCCTCAATTTTTATCTTAATGATAGGTCCCCTTCACAGCCTGCTTCCTTAGACACTTGTGCAATTTACTACTCCTGCATAAGCAGTGGAAGTTAACAACCTCTGTTGTTGTCTACTGATCTATTTGGCCATTTGTCATACTAGTAAATGAGCTACATTTCCTGAATTCTTATCCTCTACTCTTCAGCCCTGATTTGCTCTTTAAGATCACAGAAACAAAACTGAACAGTTTTGTGCTCCGTAGCCCTAATTCCTCATGAAGCTATGCAAATAACCAATGTCTACCACTACCACAGATCAGATGCTGCATGCCATAACTCAGCTTCCTTCATAAATCCATGAAAATAACACTCTCACTTTTCGATAAAGCAGTTTCAAAGTTCATTTTCTGCTGGAAGGGGGCACACATTACTTGTAGAGTTTTAGTGTAAATAAGCACTTAAAACTACTCTCAAGCAAGAATATGATGATGAGAAAAAATGCACATAAATTGCACAATGCATTAATTTTTCAGCAAAGCCAAGGATAGCATCCTTAGGGGAAACCAGTAAGTTGTGCTGATCTATCCCAGCAGAACTTCTGATCCTGATTTTCTCTCCCATTAAAATCCATGTCTGCCAGAGATACCAGAATGCCTGTGAATGCTCCATTCTACTCATGCACTTGAAGACACCTGCATGATTTGTTTGGTTGCACACTAACACATATGTTTGCTTACAGCGAGCAGTTTAAGAGACAGAGCCTACCAGATCATTTAGCAAAAAAACATTACAGAAAAAAAAAACCAAACCCAAACAAAACCACAGTTGCCTCACCCTTACCCCCAGTGGCTTTCTGGAACCATGTTGAAAACAAAGTTCCTACAACAGGATTACCCTGGTACCCCTTTGTTTTTAAGAGAACTGTTATTTAGAAGCTCCTGTATGAGTTTCCATTTGCCACATGTTTGTGGAGAGTCAAAACTGCGTGCGTAGTCCTCCAAATCAATTGAGGAGCATTTACTGACACTTGAAGGAACAGGGTTGAAATCCCTGTTTTACATTTACATCTTTTGCTGCTGATGCACATGGATAGGTGAGAGGGAGATTACCAAGTATTTCTAACAAGCCCTTGGAACAAAAAAGTCATGTATTTTCATTCTATGCTAAAAAATGAATGCCATTTTGCAAAATGACATTTAAACAAGGACCTGGAATGCAAGTCTTACATGAATAAATAACGCATACTTTCCTGAGTAACTATGCTTATTATATTTTTTTCCTTTGAATTCAGTTCTTTATGTACATACAAGGGGTAGTTTAGTTCATGTTAAAGCAATATTGAACAGCTTCATTTCAATGGAAAACCTGTGTACATAAACCCACCACATTACATTAACAGCATTTCAAAGGCCTCAAATGTATACAATATAAGAAACAGCTATAGGTAACTGTATTTCTGGAACCATGAAAACACTACAAACTCATGTTCTTCCTTAAAACTTTTTTAATAGGTGACTTTCTCCAATGATAAAATAAACAGGAGGCCTAATTTTAGTTTTTGTTTATCATTACTGTCTGGAAAATTTTCTTCTATATTTTATTTTTGAGGCAAAACCAACCACATGCTGGAATTCCACATGTACCTGGAATTTCTCAGTCATTTCGTCCATCCAGAGACAGCATAGTGGACATCAGTGTTACAGAAAGAAACTTAAAACAGTTGACAGATAATGAAACAAGCACTCTTCCAACAGGGAATCCATTTGTAGAAGAGTCAAATTCTACAGTGCTGTCTCCCTGCTCATACAGTGCAACTCCTCATGGCGGGGGTGGGGGGGGGGAGGTCCCAGGGCTGTTCTGCCCTGAGTGAGAGCAGTTTGAGCATTGCCTTCCCCAAGAGATGCTCTGGCAACGGTATAAATTTTTAATTAAAAGTAATTCAAGTTAACTAATACTTTTTCTGTAATCAGTGGGAGTTCATCAGTAGCTGTTTTAGTAATAAATGAAAGTTAATACATGTTTCTAATGTTTGTATTAGCATTATCAACACAAAAGCATTGTTTAAAAATAAAATGTATGGTGAAATCTATTCAGCAGTGGTGAAACCAACTTAACCCGTGTATTATAAACTAGAAATTCACTACTAAATAAAAAATGCCCAATCTCATAACATTTTTTTAATGGAGTAGCATTTATTCAACCAAAACAGAAGATCACTGTGCAAATACTAGACAACTAATTACATAATGTACCTTTACAAAATTACATAATATGGGTGCAGCTTGTTTCCCTGTTTTCTGTTTGAAAAATAGATTGTTTAATAACCCATCAAAGCTATCTGTAAACCAAGGAAACAATAGAGCAGATGTTGACTGTTGTCTTGTGCCTCACAGACATAATTAAATACAATGAAACACTCATGCACCCAAATAATAGAGGACAAACAAATACAAAAATGGTACTCTATAAACATAAACTTCATTTACTGGGCACCTGTCTTATATTAATCTGTGATATTTAAACCAGTGGTGAAAATGGAGAAGGTGGCATTTACCTGCCTTCAGACTACAGAACAAACTACAAACAAAAAAATCCCTCTCCGTATTAAGTAGCTCTAACTTCTGCCATACTGATTCCCACGTCACAAAACTATGAGGGAACTGTAGTTTCTAATGTAATACAACCAGGACAGGGCAGCCACAATTTCTGTAAGCAAAAGCCACATGAATCAATGAGACTGAATGATCCAAACGAACTAAAAAACCCCTGCGCCTGCTGTGTAATACAAAGTCTTAAGACTCCCCTGGAAAGCCAGATTTCCTCTAACTGCAAGACATGTTTCCTGTAATTATTTTCTACACACCCCTCTTCGTAAAACAGTAATGGAAAGTAAAGACTGGATTCCACAAGTATCAAACCAAGTGTTTATTTTCTTATTTTCTAGGAGAGTGTCCCATAATGTTGGTTAATACTCTATTTCACACCAGAATTTGACAGCTTTTTTAAAAAAACTTCCTTCTTTATCTTCATTTCTGTAGTCAAATATAGACAGGTCTTCTTTAGTAATACCAACATTTATCCACTATTTGAAAAGAATCCTTATGTGAATTAATGCAAAATTAAGTACCCAATTCTAGAGTTGCTATCAGAAAACAAAGTTTCCAGATTGGGGGGGGGGCAGGGTAGAACACTTTGAAAATTAACACACTTATTGCAAAAGAACATGGAAGCATATTTTTGCTAGTAACTTGATTATAAAATTATAAATGCTATTAAAAATTATGTATTATAAATGTTATGTCATCATTTTAGATAAATACAAAATTGCTTTATTTACTGCAAATTTATTTTGCCTTTGTATTTTATTTAGTTATTTCTAAGAAACAAGACAGAATATAATGTGATCTGCATCTCTTTATGTTAATAAAACCATGCTAGCCTCCTACCATAGACAACACCATAAAGCATAAATACAAAATGGAAAACAAATGGAAGTATAATGCCACTGAGAAGCAAACCAATCATCCTTAAAACAGCAGAGATAGATCTCATCCAGTAGTTCATTCATTCTTTATAGAAGAGAAATAAAAATATTCCTAGGTGAATCAGATTAAAAAAGAGGAAAAAAAAAAGCCACCCTCAGCAGCTCTGAAAGGTTGTAAAGCACGAAATTCCTTTGATTTATGAAGGCAGCGTCCACCACATTGAGCAAAACAACTCAGCATGCCGGGACCCTTTTCCCTGAAATTCCTTTATTAACACAACCTAGCTCTGCTAGTGAACAAAAGCAGTGGTGCGGTGTGTATAAATCATTAATACTATGCTGTGCGATGGCTGAATTTCCTGTGTGAGCTGGAAAGCCTTCCTGCACAACAGGGATTTTGGGGTTGGAATTGGCTGCTATGAAATGTACTTCATCATTCTCCGCATTTGACGCTTCCCAATAGCTTTGTACTTTTCCTTTCCTTTCTCTCCCCCAAGCCCAGCAACTGCAATAGAAATTTATTGGATTTTATGTCTGCAAATAAAGGAAGAGAAAGGAAGGAAAGAAGCAAACAAGCCCATTTAGAAGTGGAATCTTGTCCTTTCATTTAAAGACAGGTTGTGTTCAAATAAAATCTACTACTAATGAATAATACTTGAATTTTCAAAAATTTTAGTTTACCGCTTTAAACTGAAAAAGAAACTGAAAAACTTACTGAAGGTTGGGTTAGTCTTAAAAAAATAAAAATTAAAAAAATCAACTATCACAGAGAACGTGACACCTCTCCAAATTAAATAATTTTCTATTGGAGCACTTTTTTTTTTTTTTAAAGCAGGCAGAAAGAAGGGCGATGTCTGGGCATGAGGAGCTCCTGAAGTTAGCTATATCAGTGTTTTTACTTTAGGTGTACCAAGTATCTTTCCACAGAGCAAAGAGGCAGTTTCACGTGCATGTGCTAACTGTGGTATTCGAAGTGGAGCTGGAAAAGATGGTAGCAACGGGAAAGAGAAAATAAACCAAAACTCTTGGAATTGCAATCTGAACACTCCTGTATTCTTGCAATGAAACACACTGAATTTGGGTACAGAACATCAAAACTAATTATCTTGCCTCTGAAATACACTCAGTACAACAACAAAAAAGTTGGATGTTTTCTCAAACTTTGAAATGAAATAGCAAGTAGTCTGGATAAAACATTCTGCACTAAAATATTCCTTTTGGGGCTAGACTTAGAAAAACTAAAGAGTATGACATAAAGAGTAATGTTGAAAAAGCAGTCTCAAACCATATGCTACCCATCAGGAAAAGTGACACATATTATAAAGGTAACTAAGGATACAATTGGTCTTTCAGCTGGGCCAAAGCATGATTCTGAATGTGTCAAGTACCACCGACAAACAAATTTATCGCTATCTAAACAGTAAATATTTAAGACACTTGGAATGCAGTTTTGCAAAAGTGAACGAGCTAAAGTCAGAATAAGGAAACATTTCTGTGTGCCATTTTACACTTCTGCAGCCATCCAGCAGGCTAAAGATTACAAGAATAAGCCTGCAATGCATGCAGAAGTCCCTCTGCATTACACAATAATGACATTCTGAACGGAAATAAATGAAGCCCCTGCAGTGCTATTCTGTCAGCTTTTGAAAGTAAATAACTTCACTTCTGACAAGAGAGAGACATTTTTTTCCTCCTCCTGCCATAGAGCATTAATTGAGCTATGCAGCCATCTAACATCCCAGAGACGGGAGTAATACACGACAAGAAAAAAAAAAACCTCAAGAAAGGAGGGGACACTCATTGAATGTATAGGCTGCCTGGCTTCTTTTCGCCCCATAATTTTCACACTAGCTCTGTTTTGACAAGATTTTATTCTCTGGGAGAACTTTTAGCAGGTTTGTTGTCTCCCTCTGTAATGCTTACTGAAACTTATTGCAAACAAATACTTTAGATTCACACTGTCTTCTTATGAAAGATGCTGCCATTATGAAAACATAAGCTTGTATTTTAAAACTTATCACTCCTTGTTTGTGAAGAAAGTTCCATGTTCATAATCAATACCTATAATTAACTATTTAATTTATAAAAGGCTTATTGGTTGTAAGAGATAATAAAGATAGCTATAAAAGAAGAGGCTATGAGAATCGAACTACAGAAGCAGCCTTCAGAACTACAGAACAAGTCAGTAAGGAATTGAGGCAAGGCATATCATAACCATAAGAATATAAACAAATCACATATATGAGATGATACTATTAAATTTATGCATTTACAAAAAAGGCATGCTCAAGATATCACAGATAGGAAGACCAACATTTTTTGCTGTGTTTTGATATAAAGAGTCAAAACGTAAATTTAAAAAATAGTTTAAGATGAAAGAACTTGCATTCTTATTCATGAGCATCTGAACATCAGATTTTTTTCAATTCTAAAGTACCACATGCTTTCTTTCCATATCTGGGGGAAAAATACAAATCAGGGACTCACTGTGAATGAAAAATAATTCACTCAATGCTTCAGTTCTTACTACAGTATCTAATTTTGATTCTGCATGTGTTCAACACAATGAGAAAGAACAGGATCAAAACACAGCAAGATCTCTCCACAGCTGGAGCCTGCTATAGTGCAAAAGACCAAAGGCCCATCTACAACTAGTCAGGACACTATAGGCATTAGATATGCTATTTTCTCTAATTAAATTCACTGGGCTGCTGCACTGACAGAGTAGGAGGGGAAGCAAAATGTAAAAGAAGTCAATGGCGCTACACTAGGCAACTCAGAAGTAAATGAGCAATGCTAGCAAAGAAATGACAGGAGTTCCTCAGGAGAAGTCTTGTACTGCACATCACACTTTAAAACTTATAATCAATCGCACTTACACCTTTAAAAGGCAGGAAAGCTTGAAGGATTCTTAGACGATGTTGACTTCTCCTTTCCACTAACATTATTCTAACTCTATAAAGCAAAGTGATATATTCTAATGTCACAATTTTCATCACTTCCATTTATACTACCTATTAAATACTTCAGAAGCATTTTAAACAAAATTAATATTAACATGATGACAGTATTTATTTCCCAGTTCAGAAATTACACAAAATGAAAACCAGAAAACTTCAGAGTCTAGTTTTGCATAGCTACTTGTCAAAAAAAAAAATCTAAATAAACTGAATGAAATATCTACTCATTGCCCTGAGAAAAAACCCAGCTTAAGTAACCAACACCTACTTTCCCTGGCATAAAATAGCACACCACATATTTCTTCCAGAAAATAACCATCCATATACATATTTAGCAAATATCAATAAACAGTGACAACTTACGAATAGCTCACAACAGAAAATCCAGCCACCACTTTTCAGCAGAAGTGTTCTAAAATGTTCAAGAAGCCCAGTTATAAAAAAAAAAAATGATTCTAAGCCAAAAATATTCACCTGCTTCTGTCACTTGGAAGCTCCTTTGAAACTTATCTTGCTCTTATATTCCAAAGCAGCAAGTAACCTCCTAATCTGATTCTGGTTGTATGGGGGGTGTGTGTGTGTGGGGTGTGTCTATTTGTGGTTGATTTTTGGTGGTGGGTTTTGGGGTTTTTTTTGGTTTATTTTTTGCGGGGGTTGTGTTTTTTCCTTCTAGAATTCAAAAAGGGAGTGCTTAAGTAAAGCACCTCCTCTCACTACTGTGTGAAGAGACTGACCTTGTTTGACAAGGCTGTAGTTTAAAGCCCCAAACTAGCTCTTATTCAGAATGAGTACTGCTATAGCACTTGATCTCTAAGCCACTTCTCATTAGTCTCTGGAAAACAACAAACAGCTCTTGTGAGACAGAAGATACATAAACATTTAAATTTGTCTTGAATCAGAGGCGGAGTCTCAAATACCAGCTTCAAAGTTTATTGGTGAATACCAAATGATCTTATTTAGCCTAATTAAAATAAACAGCACATCAAGACATCATTCTTTATTTCTGCATTCACAGTATTTCTGGATGTAACTATTACACTCTCACCTTTTAAGGTCAGTTTCACTCATAAATTAAAATTCTCTAAAACTGCCACATTGCCCCGCAGGTGCAAATGCATCCACATGATATTGTTTGTTACGTGGCAATTCCTTTGTTTAAGAGAGTACTATAATTTATCTGATAAAGTACAGGTTTTTACCCTACACATATGAATAAACAAGCCTTATATTTCTCTTGGGGCAGTGAAGCTGGCTAAATAAATCAGAAACCCCTGAAAAGATTGCCTACCCTCAGTCCATCAGCTACTGGACAATTATTCAAGGCCCAGCTGTAAGAAAAACAGATGGTGAGTGAGCATTAGTAACGTGGGTTTCTTTTCACTCATGCAGTCATAAACAGAGGTTGTATGTTCTCACATGAAAATTGCCATGAAATAGCAGAGTGAGGAACAAAATTGTGCAAAGACTCCAATTTGTAAGCTAACAGATGCTTAAAATTTTCATGAGCTAAAGTCAGATTAACTGATTTTACAGGAGAGCCACAGAGTGAGTACTTATAAATGGACTAGGTAAAGAAAGGCAGTGTTCTCATGATAGATTCAAACAGTGCCATCATAAAATATCAGTTATTGAATTCAACTACTTTACCTGATCCTTTGAAGACTCATTAAAGTATAAAAGGTAAAAGGCACACTTAGAACTGTAACTGCAATGGTGGCATTTAGCAATTGATGTGCCTATGCTCTGTCAGAAAAAGTTAAATTGTACCCAGGATCTGTTCATCCATTTTAATTCTTTACAGAATTTTAGCACAGAAATAATCTGCTCTAATCCTTATTCTATTATTGACACTATTGACTACATCAATTGAAAATGCTACCAAATAAATCAACGCTGAATTAAGCCATGAAGAAAGAATGTGGTGAAAAGTCTTTCAGACTCCTATAAATCATTGGATCCAGAAGCATGACATAAGGAACTGAGTGGGGAATTGAGCTTTTCTCCATAGTCATAATGCTTAAGGCCCAAATAAAATTACACTAATTTACCATGTAAGCCCTAATGGAATAGCTGAAGTAGAGATGGAGGGTTTGTTGGGTTTTCTTCTGTTTTCATGGTGGATTCTTTTCATCACTGATACGAGAGCTGTACCGTGAACTACTACTTTCTTGTTAAAGACAGAAAAGGTTGATATTGAAGTTTCAGTTCAATTGTTTTCGATCTGTGAATGTCCACTATGAGCAATTGCTCCATTTAAGAGGAATTACCCTTTGTACAAACCACTTCACTATTTAAAACAAAGCACATCTATCATCATTAAACATTAAAAAAATTTACAAATTTTAAAATAATGACAGCAGCACTTGACACTATGACAGGGAATATTACGTGATGTTTCAAAACAACAGTTGACTTTGTTACTTTACTCAGAAAATACCAACTAAATAACCCTATGCCCAAGCAAACACATATCATAGGGAAATACCAGTTAACAGAACTAAGCCTTCATTAATATACGCTAAATCCCAATTTACAAGTGGTCAAAATTTTGCTGCAAATATTACTAGCATATTACGCTAGCATTTGATGTAAGCTTATGATCAGAAATTATTTCTTGCACTGATGTGTCACATTAAGGAGGAGAAGAGAAAATAGATGCATTTAGCTGTTTCTAACACCATAAAATATTAACAAATGATAGGGTGGACTACGAATGTGAGTTCCCTTTTCCTTGATCTTTAAATATTGACACTAGGTAAAATTCTAACCCAAATGCATCTACGTTTTTCCCAATTGTCCCTATCTTTTTAATGATGCAGTAAAAACTTACAAATCAAAACCACATATCCTCCTTCTGTTCATTGCTGCCACTGATACAGTCATTTTGGTTTTAATGTTGTTTGAAAACTCTTCCTGGATTTCTAAAATTAGAAGCATCTCAGTAAGAGAACTTCCAAATAATTTCACACCATTTCAAACAGCTCAACTAACTCGGAAGCATCCTTCAGTTTTTGTTGGCTTTTTCAAGTGAGTATCTTATTGACAGTTAATCTATAAAGTGAACTAGGCCTCTGTACTTTACATATTTTCAACAGTTAAGCTTTAAATGTTTTTAGGTAAAGCATCCTGTATGCACAAACTGTTTAAAAAAATTTCAGTTCCTCACTTAGCTCTTAAAACATTATATACCTGTGTAATCTAGAAGATAACAGAGCACATATTTAAGTTTCTAACACTGGACAAAGTAGTAGAACACTTCTGTGGGTACACTGTGGAAACCAATTTATCCATTTATACTAAACAAGCTGACCAAGTGGTGATAGTTTAGCCAGTAAATAGTGACCAATTTTAAACGACTACCAAAACAGAGATTTTTCCAAATGATTAATACAACTTCGCAGAAAAACAGCATCCTCATACCTACACTAATATTTATTGACAGGAAGACTGGTTTGCCCACCTTGCGAAGAACATAATGCCTTTTGTAGTCTTTCAGGAAAAACATATATCCAATTAAAACACTAGCCTATTTAGCAGAGGCACACGAAAAATAGAGAATAATTTTTTTCATAGAATTCTAAATAGAAAGTAAAGCTTAACAACTGAGAGAAAGCTCAGTTGTAATACAGATGTCTGAATTCATTTTAATTGAGGTGGAAGTGAGCAGACATATCTGAAGTACAATTTTTAAAGGAAAAAAAAATACTCGATACGTTCACATAATGGCTATATACTGCTGGTCACAGGGTCCATAGACAGGGGGGAATCACTAGTTATTAAGTTGCCAGATAAAGCTTTTAGGTTACCAGTATTTAAGATCAATAGACAACTTTATAGTCAGAAAAACATTTACAGTTTCACTGGAATAGTAGTAAATATACAAAACATAGGTATTTTTGTAGGTTTGCTAGAAATTATCAGATATGGAATAAATAAAAAAAAAGCAACCCCAAGTTTATTAACATTTTCAAAAATATAAAACACTTCTTATCCTTTCCTATTCTAAACCAGAACCATGCTCTGTTCGCTTTGTAGGTAATGTCACCTCAGTACTATCTGTCTGCCTGAATAATTCTGAGATAAAGCAACATTGTTTCTAAAGAAATGCCTAACCAAATACAGAAAATAATAACTCATATCTGAATTAAGATGATAATTATCTGACTCTCTAGGAATCCAGAATAACCAAAATGCCAACCAGCAATCGAAAGAAGCAACAAGCACAGAATTTAGAAACTGCCACAATTATCATCAGGAATTCAGATGACTTTTCAACTTGTATATAATTGTGATGAGTAGAGGCAGAATGATTCTAAACTGACAATAGGATTAACCAGATCATAAAGCCAACACTTTAAATTAATAAAAAAAAAAGATACTTCCTTTGTGGCAGTTAATCCACTTAAAGAGTTAAAAATTATCCACTAAATATAGCACTTTATAAAGTGCATTAGCAATCACTTCTCATCTTTCTCTCAAATGGAATAGACGGAATTGAATTCACTATTTTAAAGTAATCATGACAGTTGCATAGTTTCTTAAACCTTAAAGCAGTGCCATCCTATAGATACACTTGCATAATGATACTGCAACAGCTCACATAGGAAGGTTATTATAGCACCTAACCTCATCTTTATGTTATTCTTTATCGGCTCCTTGTGTGGCCATGTTGACCTCTCACCTTAACTCACATTTTCCTTTCAAAAGCTGGATCTTTAACATATAGATTGTTGTTCGTCAAACTCAAAGGAAGAAATCCAACAAAATGCAGGAGTACATTTTGTATACAACCAGTAAGTACACAAGTCACACTGGATCATTAAAGCTGATCTATAAATGTCATTTCCAAAATGTATCCAGAATACAGAACTACTAAGAACATACATTTTAATTATGACATGCAATTTATTTAAATAATAAATACATCATATTTATTTAATGCAAATTTTAATCACAGACATATGAAACCCTCCCACATACATGTATAATCTAGGGCGTACACAAGAACCTTTTATTATGCACTCCCATGCTGTAAGGCAGAAATGGTTTATACTACACTACTGAAGGAAAAAAAAAAGCTACAGAAGGGTTTATACCCTGCGCATACTTGAATTCTGTTCTTTCATCAGTAACAGAAGACAAATATTCTGAAATAAAAATAAGGTTTAAATCTATTTTATTTAGTCTTTAGGAACAAAAAGAAATACTGCATCTTTCAGGCATTTGTAAATACAGAAATAAAGTTAGAGTGTTTCATGGAAGTCAATATGCATATAAACTATTCTAGTGGAAGTTAGAAGAAATGCCCCTATTTGTTACAGCAGGCACAAGAATTTTTTTCCCTTAAGTTTCAGCAGAAAGTAGCAGAATAAACAGGATTAATCATTTTCACATGATAATATATTTCTGTCTTGGCTCTACATACTTACTAAAAGACTCTCTATAACAGTGCACTTAGTTACAAAATAGAGAAGTGGAATACAATGATGATTCAAAAAAAAAGTTTTAAAAATAATGTGTTATTATCCAGTTATTTATTTCATGTTATAACAGGGAGAGAGAACCAACTAATAAATAATTTTAGGAGGGAGAGGGGTGGAAATACTTTTAAAAAAACTCCAGAAGCAAAAATTATATGAAATGAATTTTAAAAAATAATCTTAAAAATGGACTAGATATTGCTATTGTTTTGCTGATATCAGAACATTCTTTTTAAACCCATTCCAATATCCTTCAGTGATAGAAGTGTTAACTCTGCACAGATAAAGCATTATAAATCTTTTCTCTTTTTTTGTGAACTAAAAATCAGCTTGATTTTAATCAGCAGCATGTTTCAACACAGACTTAAAATTCCTGCCTTCAAAGAAGGCTTAAATAAAATTGCCATTGGGCACATTTACATTAGGAGTATAATTTATGCCTGCAAGTGAATAAAGAATAGTCCTTTATGGCTGAAACTCTGCTACAGTATCCACGAGATATGCAGTCAAAGTACTGTGTTAAATATCTATAAACAGCATCAATAAAGAC
>JAOXJM010000071.1:14448016-14464985 GCA_026413425.1 Tringa solitaria
GCAGCCGTCGGGCCGCTGCGGTGGAGGCGCCGGGGTGTGGGGGGTGGGGGAGCATGGGAAGAAGACTGGCCTAACGACCTGATCCTGATTCCATTTTATGCGAATTTACACCAGTGTATCTCTTCAAAATTAAGTAGATTTACTCGTGATTCTTCACTGTAGAAAGGAAGGTTAGCATCCAAGCCTATGAGTCCTCTTTGTCCCCTTGCACTCGAGACCTGGTCTCCCCTCGAAGGGTTTTCTTTGCCGGCTCTCCTTGAACAGCTATACCAGGAACTCCATCTAGTGGAGACGCAGGTTATATCAGCCTCAGCTTAAACCAGTTCCTCAAATACAATGAGCTGTACCCAATTTTTGATGGTGTAACTGAATCTGCTACGCGATTTGCATAGCAAATAGAGGACAGAAAAAAGTATTTTATCAGAGTTGTGTCTCAAAAACATACGGCTACTTCTAAGCACAATAGTGTGCTGAAGGCATAGGATGAGGTTCCAAAGCACCTTAAATTGCTTTGGGATCGCCATCGCCCTTGATCTCTTTCGGCTGTTCCCATCCCCTTTTTGTCCCAGCATTGGCAAAATTTGACTCAGTTGCCAGACAACTGGAAAAACAGTAGGGCTGATAACTGAAGTAGCAAAAGCCTTCAGGAAGCACTCGTCACCCGGTGGCACAAACATCATTGCCAGAACAAAAGAAGGACTGCACTATGCAGAGGAGGAAGCAATGAGTGCAGCAGCCCTGATTCAGGGAAGCTTCAGATGATGTGCAATTATTTTTTTTTTCTTGGGGGTGGGGGGAATGGGGAGAAGGTGAGGAGAGGAAAAAAAAACAAACCAGTTTTACCTAAACTGTTACCTTCTAAGCACTGACTCAAGCAGCAGAGAAATAGACAGACCGAGCCAAGAAAGTGGAATAGAAGTCAGGACAACGAAATCTTTAAATCTTTTGTCAATCCCACTCCAACCTCACCTAGCACAAAGGCAGCACAGACACTTCAACATTTCATTTTCAGAAGCACAGGGTGCTCTCACCCACCTGCACTACTGTCACAACAGCAAATAAACTTTTTCAAACAGACATAAACAGAGATTCTTTATATCTGACACAGTACAAGCCTGCTTCACAGAAGAACCACTTTGACTGAAGGGTCCAACTATAACAGTTATCATTTAGGTTATTATTTAGTTACCATTTAGGTTAGTATTAGCAAGAAGACATCAGTGTGTCATGTGTAGTGTTGCCCTGTAATATGCTTTCCAAAAAATCCCAGATGAAAAACCATAACAATATGACTCTTAGAATGTTAACTCAGACTTAAGAAATTCAGAATTTTTTAAAAAAGTAACATACAAAACTAATGACTATTTATCACAGAAAATTGTGTACAACTTGTTAAGTAGCTTAAAGCTTCAGTATGTAGGAAGGGAGGATTACAAACTACTCAGAAAAAAGTCTACAGTTTTATCTAAAGTGATGAAGCCTACCTTTGCCTGTTGCTACTATGAGCTGCTTCTAAGTGTCAGGAGAAAGAGACAGCATTTGAATAGTAAGGACGTATTACATATATTTAACCCAAATTTGTTTTGCATTCATTTTCTTATTTTATATAGACACAAGTCACTTGCAGTACTAAAATCACTCTTTTGTTTACATCAAATACTCTTATTTTAAACTAAAATTTCACAGAAATTAATTAATCAAACGGTTTGCCCCAATTTTTTGCTCCTTGATTTGCACCATCATGCTTTGCTGCTGTTATGAAATCACAAGGAAAGAATTTAACTTGAGTGAAAAATAAGCAGCAGGAGCACACTTAGAGTTTGTTTTCATACAGTAGTAATAAAAGTTAAAAAAAACACAAACCAAATGCAATTATAAGTATACGTAGTAGGGCAGCATAAAGAGATCTTACTGAAATTTTAGGTTTTTGTGAAAGATTATTAATCTCTTCACAAAAAAATTTTTAAAAGTGTCAAACCTCAGGAGGAGAATAAATGATAAATTAATTATACTACTGTGTAAAGGCTCTATCTTTTCTCTTTAGGAATGAAATTAACAGTTTCCTACAATGAAACCACTTCTTTTATTATTCTGTCTTCAGCTGAGTATCTCTCATATATTCTGCTCCAATCTAAATCCACCAGACTTAGTCCACAACACAGCAGCTCATTTTAATGTATAGGAGCTACATATTACCATGCTCATGTATCAAACCAACAGATCCTCCATAACTGCAGCTAGATCTCCCTGTCTCCAACTGCCCCTATCCTGTGCTTATAGTTTACAGCCTGCCTGTGCTCTGGGAGTATGTGATCCCTCCAGTGCAATGAACGATACCTCCATAGCTCCCTCGAGAACTTTATTTGTCATCATCTACCAGTAAAGCTCAAAATATTCCTCATCATTTTGACACTATGCCATAAGAGGGACTAAGTCAGTTTTAAATTTAGCTCAATGACTCTTCAAAATTTAGCCCTTCATCTCTAATCCTTTCTTGTGGCTTTCAATCTGTCAGCTAAAACATCTTAAAATTCTCATGGCCAAGCCTGAAGGGTTCTAGTTAAATACCCATCTTCATCTGAAGAGATGAAGATGCCGCTCAGAAGAATTAAAATAGAGGGTTTCGTAGCTTTGAGCTTCAATTTCTGCTGAAGCACTATCAAGTCTTTCCAAAGTAGCCAACTACACGCTCTCCAAAAGACCATTCCAGCAGAACGACATCAGATGCCATAATCCAACTTCACTCCTATGCCAGAAGGAGTTAACTCCCCAAGAAGGGTTAGCTGTTTTGGTTTGGGTGAGGTTTTTGTTGTTGCTGTTGTTTTTTGAAGTTTTTTTTAGACTCAATAATTTTGGCTCTATATAACCCTTGCAGAGCCACATGTTTTGGCATAAAGGCAGCTTTGCATATAGAATTGATACAAAGCTGCCTCCAAAGGCCTGCTCGTTAAACCTTGAAGCAGGGACAGAAGTCCTGTAGGAGAAAGTTCAATCTTATATACCGAGTCAATATTGTCTCTTCTTTTTTCCAGTTTATTCTATCTGCTGGTTTTGAAAGAAGCAGTTGCTTTTTTCTAGACATTTTTTGCCCTGAATTCTTCAGGGATCCTGCCCTCTCCATACTACCTTTCCCATCGCTTCATTATCATAACCTCTATCAGGACTGCTCGTAAGTCCAGCATCAGCTCCCTCCTCTCTTCACACTCTAATTGGTATTTTTTTTTATCTTTTCCTGCGGCAATTGATAAGGTATCACATTCAACATCTCCGAGTCTTCCTTTTCTCCAGCTAATAACTAGGCTCTGCAAATTCTTCTACAATATCCTCTAGAAATTGTTTGCTCTCATCAACACTAATCAACTCTCTCTTGTTATGGTGGCCATCCTTCACCTCTCCTACTTGTAATTCCTTCCTCCTTGATCTTCTTTTATTCAGTGAAATCCACACTGGTAACACTGAATTCACTCTTCCCCTCTGCTGCTTTTGGGCACTATCACCGCTTCTTTTGCTTTCTACATAGAGTTCAAGTTTTTCATCCTCCAGGATTCAGATCATTCAAGACTTGGCATTAAAATCTACTCCTGTTAAACAATTACACATAGATTACCTGACATTCCTTACTTCCTCTAAGACACTTTTCACTATTCTATCTCACACATCTACAACCAGACTCCCCTGAGCTCTACTCACACATCAAACAGCCTTTCACTTTGGATAGGACTTTCACCTCCTTTACCTCCTTTGAAATATGAACATTTCCAAAGACAGATAGCTCAAAACACAGAAGTCATGTTGCGTGTCCACAATACAATGTACAAAATTTAACACTCAATACTTTGTATCAGAAATAGACTGGATGCACTTAAGACAAGCAGGTATTCTACATTCTTCTGGTAAGCGTGACCACAAGCATAACAAGCAGGGCTTCCACGTTGTCCCACTTCCTTTTAACGCCCAAGAATCTTCCACTCGTGACAGATACAAATATCCTCACAAATCAAAAGAAAACATACATTACAGCTTGTTCATTCTAACTATGCTTATGTCTGTCTTAAAAGGTCTAGTTTGTGTTTGGTTTTTTTTTTTTTTTTTTTATATTAGACTAGTAACATTTTTCCTTTTCACTTGATACTCACAAAGATTCCCTCCTCCAAAGCCATTAATGTTCATATACTTTGAAGAAAAAATAACATTTTGGCAAAATTCTCTCTGAAATGTTTTTAGACACACAAATAACACTTTCTCATTGCTTGTCTTGAATTGTATTAGTCCTACTGAAACTAGTTATACAGTTAAGATGCTGTGGGTGTATCTATTCCTTTAAATTCTGTAATTTGGCCACGAAATTTAAAATAATTTTAAGATAAAAATAGAAACATCAAATTTTTAACACTAAAATTAAAATTAAATTATTACAAACATTTGAAGAAACTGTCACAGAAAAAAATGAAAACAAATTACTCTTAAACTTTAACTTATTTTTAGTTACTTCTTGGCTTAAATCTGACTATATAAAAGCTTAAGCATGTATCCCCTCATAGCTTTTATCTTTTTTCAGGTAAGTATACCTTGCTTTGTCATACCTCAATAAAATACCAATAAAGCACAATTTATATTAAATATTTTTCATCAAATCTACGTAGAGTAATACTACAAAAAAAAACCAACCCCAAAAAACCCCAACAATAACTAAAAACCACCACACAGGAAGAAAATCTAAAATGGGGTTATTAAAAGACACTCTTTTTTGTAAACCTGAACGATACATGAAATTCAGCTACTCAAGAGCTCTAAAATTAAAGAATACATCAGTGAGGTCAGATAACACATATTTACAGGGTGTCCAGATATAAGGTGCTAAATGCATTCTCAGAAACAATATGAAAGCATACAAACTATTGTCTTAGAGCTTGTAGTGCTTCCCAGTAGAGTATCTAATTGCTCATATACACAAAAGCGGCATTTTGTCCTAATTTAAATCTCCCACCTAGCATTTTCTACCTTCACCCATGAAACCAAATTTCTCAGCTATGAAAGGCCTCTCTATCTGCATCTCAAGAACGCAAAAGGAGCATAAACATTACTATTATTAGACCAGACAGCTAAGTTAAAGCTAGCATGGGTAAGCTTGTGCCTTCCTCTCAGTGCTGACAGAGCATAGACATGTTTCCATAAATAGTCAGTCTTCTCCAGAACACATGCCCAATTTCCACTCAAACAAAGCACAAAATAATACATCAAACAGATAACCTTATTAATTAGCAAATATCATATTTAAATGAAGGAACAAGGGACTGATAAGTGTAGATACTAACTATTTTTGAAGGAGTCATTCAAATCAATACAAAGCCAAGACTACAAACAACTCACTTTAAGTTATGATACTATACCCACAGAACGCATACATCAAAAAAAGTGCACCAACTGGTATACATCTTGGGCATTACTAAAGAGCTACAGTTAAAATTAAAAATTAACTAAAATTAAAATTGCCAGATTATTCACATCAGATACCAACATACCTGTTCTTCCTTAACATAGCACACTGCAAGTTCTAATGCTTCCGTGCATTTGCATCAGCTCTGACCTGTCAGGGACTGCCCCTGGGAACAACTCCTCAGCTCATTCTGTATGTCTGCTCAAACCTTTGGCCTCCCTTCTGAGCCTGCCATCGCAGGTGCCAATTGTGATGAAGATAATTCTGCTGCAGGAGACTAATTGAGACCAGCCTTGAATTTCATCTAGGCCACTAAACAGTCATCAGGTGCTAACATCAGGTCTCAGTCAACATAAGCCAGGTGACCTACACACAAAGGGTTTCACATCTAATTACATGTGTTTAGTACCATCCAGTTACCCGAAAGTGAACTCTGAAGAGAGAGACCATACCTCACTGTGTACATAATAACCTCCCTGCTCCAGAGACAATCTCAACTCTTATTAAGATGTAGCGCATACCCTACTGTATCAGCTACATGATGTGTATAACAGATGCAGTTTTAGTACTGCATCTTGAATTTTTACTAGAAGCTGATATTACTGGTACCAAAATTGCATTCCCTAATTGTGCCAAGAAACATTGCTGGGGTGTGAGAATCTTACATATCAATAAAAAAGGTAAAATATCAAATATTTGAACTGTCTCTCCACTGGAATACAGAATAGTTCGGAACAAAATTAGATGCAAGGACTCACTAGTAATCTCCAGACACAGCAACTTCAAGATCTCACAGATAACAAAATAGCAGAAAAACAAAACCAAGATTAAGTAAAATCAGCCGCTAGACTAGAAATAACAAATAGGAAAAAAAATATCTATAATATTGTTCCATCCTCCATTTATTGTGAACCAAATTCACCGAAACCAGTAAAAGTCTGAACGCAGTTCTGGGCTCTCTGAACACAAAACACCTGCAGTGCTGCAGATAAGTTAGCAGGAACATTTTTCTCAAGGATTTGGTGATCTTTTCAAGTTAAAACACATGAAAAATTATCATTTTACTAGTTTCTGCAATACTACTACTAAATAAAATAAATAAATTCTGCAGTAATATTACTAAAGTAAGAGGCAATACCAGGATTGGATAATCATTTACGCCTGATTCACACCACCAGTCCTCAAAAAAATTGCCTCAACACAAAGTCAAGGTGGGTTTTGATTAACTCATCGTTCTTACTTAAATATTTCAGAACCTATTGCTGAAAAGCCAACATGATTTTCAAGAATGAAACAATATGGAAAGAAACACTGTTTAAAAAAACAAACTTTAACAATCTTATTTACCTAAATCTTGCCAAAATAATTCAATTGCCATAAAATAGATTTAGTCAAGGAACAAGACAGTCCTGCTGCATAATTCATCAGCTATTTTAATCCTGTTTATGAATATCAGGTTCTCTACAGAAATGCTTATAAAGATTGCTTAAGAAAAAATCATTGCTAGTTAGGGATTTCAGATAAAACAATAAACCAAAACCCACCCTTTGGCCTCTCTAATGGCTCATGATATTGATATAAAGAAAACTTATACCCCTCCCCTGAAATCATAAACAAACTGCAAATGCTAATACTTTACATGGAAAACTGATCTGAATTAATAGGTTTTCCTTAGCTTTTACCTTCATTGAAAAACACTACACACAAAGGAGTATTTACTCAATTCTGAGATTGCTAGAGATCTCAAATTATTCCATTCAAGCTAAAAGCAAAAATTTGATGAACAAAATGCAGTTGTACACATAGCATTAGTCCTAATTACTGGAGAAACTGAAATTTTTAACTGTTTTTACTTTTTTTTCATACATAGCCACCCCTAAATTATTTTATGTATTGACACATTTCCACATAAACTATACTGACAAAAGTACATTACATATGTGACTAAGATTGTGAACTAAATACTCAAAGCCTATTAAACACCAGAACTAAGTTTTTCTGTGTAATGTGAATTTGTACATCGTGATTATTCTATTACATACATCTTTCCCACATACTCCTCAACCCTCTCGCAATGTAGAATATAGGGATTTGAAATAACCTAGTACGTCCCACTGGAATGACTGAATCACAAAATAAGAAACCTCACCTTCATTCATTCTTTTTTGTTCTCTAGTCTAGCATTCACCCCTGCTCCAACAAAATCGGATGCTTCTGTCCTCTACAAAGCTTCGATAACAGCAGGAGGGAACCAAAGAGGGACCAGGCCCTCCTGTGTTCCAGTGCCTGGCTCCAGTCTGGCTCAAACCCCGTGACACAACCAAGCCTGAAGGCCAGCAGACTTAGTCAGATCGACTGGGACTACCTTGAAACTGTGAACCAGGGGCAGAACCAGCAGCTGTTCTTACAGGACTTGCACACACAGTCGGATCTATACCAGGATAGGTGAGATGCTCATATGGGACAAAATATTCAGATTATAAACATTAACCTGTAAGAGTCATTTAATAGGTGTTACTCAGTCAAATCTGAGCAGGTATTCAGACTGCTTTTAAAGAGCCAAAGTCATGTTCACAAAAAAAAAGTCCCATCCTTCTCCAGCCACCTATCAAAGTCGGCTAGAATCTATTAAGACTTTTCTTTTTTTATTAACCTCCCTCTTTCCCTGCCCTGCCAACACCAATATTCGATTTCTTTAGCTGTTTTCTCACAGAACTGAACAACTGTTTCATGCTACTTAAGAAGAATGTTTTGGGCAATTACATCAACTCAAATATTTTAATTCCAAAAAGTTTAAATACATCAAGTTAATCTTGAGGATGATTTTCACATTTCTGGACACAATCTAATAAAGTGCTGCAGATCCCTCACTATTTGATTGGTGTGAAAAGAGACAGTTGAATATCTCCAGCTCAGCACTGTCCAGCTAGTGGTCTCAAAGGCCTATGCCTCTTGCTTCCCCCTTGCCAATGTTCATCATACCTCACTTCTGTCAAAATAGTCAGTGGATTTTGTCAGACTTGCTTGGTTTTAAGAGTCAGAGGAACCATCAGCACATGAAGCTCTACTACTCATTCATAACATACGAACAGAAAAAAATAATGCTAGAAGAGACATTGGATTTCTTTGTACCAAGAGGTTTTTGTCCCAACAGGCAATATATCATCATGACCGGATGACTAACAGTCATTCCTTGGAGATAAAGATGTGATATTAGACTGATAACACCCTCAGTCATAGGCAGGTACCAATCTGAAATAGGTTAAGAATCAGCAGGCCTCGGGCTTCAAAAAACAACCATCACACACCTTCACATAGAGTGAAGCAGCAGTCCTGAATCCATACCGGGCCCTCTGTAATTCTTGTTATCCCCTCTGTGACATCACTGGGATGTGTCCATCACCCACACTCCAAACAGCTTCTCAGTCATCGTTACAGTTACATCAAATGAACTTTGCATGTAAAGATACATGCAAAGTGTAAAACAACACTTTATGTTGTTCTATGTATGGTTTCTTCACCTCTCCAGTCAAAGAGCCTGCATTTAACAAAAGCACTTTAGAAGACTGCGCAAAACGAAGATGAGAGAATGAAGTGAATGCTTCCCAACTGATCTATGCTTAGGTACAGAATTTATAAAGCTGAATATTAATGAGTATTAACGGTTGTTTGTTGTTTTTTTCTTTTTTACTATTGGTTGACCATTTATTCTTGTACTTCAGTCTTAGTTTCACTAGAATGTGTTGCTTTTAGCTTCATAATGATTAATGGATTTTTTTTAGAAAACACTGATGGTTGTGTCCCTTAAGAATTTCTATATAGAAGGAACACTGGTAACATACCATAACTGTAATTATTTTTTCTTGAACATGTTAACTGCCTAACATTTAGTTGCCTTCCAGAACTTTAAGATTTTTATTTATTTCATTTCAAAAGATCCAGAAAGTATATTTTGGAGTCCACAATATACAATTTGCTTTTGATTGTATTGCCTAGTAACATTTCTGGAAAGCACAATGCTTCCCCCCAAATACTCTCTATATACTTGGGAACCTTCTTACATGTAATTAAACAAAAGCTGTTTAGTTAAAGAAAATAACAAACTAAAGTAAAAATAAAACAGAAAAAAGAAAAGGCATCCTATAGAGGATATTTTCCTCTATTAAAAAAATAAAATCTATTTAATTATTCATATAATCCTATTGTAGTTCAGAGCGGAATTGAGGTATTCAAATTGTATTCATTACCTACAAACCCAGATACTTAACCTGGAATGAAATAACTAATGTCAGGAACTCCAAATTCAGATTATCTAACTAACCTTAAATGCAAAGATGACACATTGTCTACGTAATTATGAAGAAAACACCAGGAACTTAGACAAAAATCATTGAGAATGGCTGCCTTTGCACAGAATTCACAGCTGGAAAAATACATTCATTTTCCTATTTAAACAAATATTGCCAATCTCTAGGATAACCAAAAAGGAAAGCCGTATTGCATGGTAAATATATATGTTTTGGCAGTGTACGTTGTCTCTGCCTGCATACATCATATTCATTTCTATGGCTTAGGGAGGACAGAATGTGTTAGCTACACAGTTTAATGTGTTGATGTCTCTTTGTCCTTTTCCTCCCTGTGAAGATGAAAAATCGTATGCCTTTTTTTCATTATTAATAATGAATGCCTTTCTTGTTGACAGTCCTTGCTGCCAAGTACAAAGGCTTGAACTTTAATCTTTATGATGCAAGATTTCTGTTCACATGGAGATCAACCAAAGGATCACATAGGAGAAACTTAATACCGACCTTCTGTAATATCAGCTGTTACATTCCTTTTATAGCTTTTTTAAAAAAAAAAAAAAACAAACTCAGTATTTTTTTTCCAATATACATTTGGTACCATTGATGGCAGATAGATTGGGGAAAGCATGATGTAACCCTTTATTTCATTGCCCCAAAAACACCCTCAGTGATTTCTAAAACACAACAACAAATCAAAAGATGATCTGAAGTTGTTTCTTCTGCATTATTCTTCCCAGAAGTTACACAGCTCTGGCACTGTTAATAATATTTGGAAATCCATCGAATTCCAGTTGTCAAATACTTTTGTGTTTGTGTGTCTATGTACACACATATACACGATATAATTACATATATTTAAAAAGATCCTGGGAGATACATATGTGCACATATATATTATTACTATTCATTACAGTAAACATCATGCAGCATTGTCAATATACTCTGTCATTCTCTTCAATTTTCTTAGCCTGCTACTACCAACAATTTTAAGAAACCTTCAGATTATGAGCCCCTGTTGGCTGGAAGTGTATCTGGAGTAAAAGAGTGGCTTTCTTTCCTTTCTTGGGTATCCTTTCTTCCAAAAAGTTTTACCTACTTCTAAAATCTGTTACACATCCCAAGAGCTAGCCTGGACTGGTAATAATTATAAAAAGTGAGTGACAGTCCCAGGTTTGTGCTTGCCCATGTCTTGAGGATGTTCTCGGTGCTCTAAGCGAGAATACAACTAGAAAAAAATAACTCAAAAAGGAGCAGCATGGGACAAAATTAACTACAGGCAAACTAGTTCTCATGCCCTACAATAATATTTAAATTTTTATAGAAAACTCTGTTAAACTTCATATTACAGTGCAAAAAAAAAATGGGGTGAATACCTGCTGGCCTGCAGAGGAGGAGGGGAATAGGAGTTCCAAATGGAAATTTATTTCTCTAAATGAAAGTTTAACTTTCATTGTTTAACAACAAGATGTTGTCATGAAGTATGATTTACTTCTAATATGAATATATTTAAGTTAATATAATAAATGCATTCTATTATAAATATATTTATAAAATTTAGCAAATATGAAATAAAAATAAATTCACTAACACTTAACCTCCCACAACTCAGGAGACAGTGCATTTTACTCAATAAAATTTAAAATATTTTATGAATAAACTTCTGTAACTTAGAATCGACTAAACATTCCTGAAATTATCAATTAGGCTTACTATTAGACATTAGAAATATGGGTTGCAAGATATTTAAGAACTGGGAACCTCTCTAAAATAAATTGTTCTTCAGATATGCAGTATACAGTGTATCTGAAAAACCTTTTTTTTTAAAAAAGTTTTATAAAAGTAGACATTCTTCCTTAAAGTACTTGATATGACCTGAACATACATTTGACAATGTCATTCTCAGTCTCTGTACTTGAACTTAACTCTCTACACTGTTTATCTGATGAGTTTATACTCTCTCAAAGGATGTTTGCTCCTTTAAAATACCCACACAAAATCTCCAATAAATTCAAAACACCATTCTGATTGTATTTCTTACATCACACACATAACTTCTAATCAGAAATTTATGTTCTTTTGTTTTGACATGAAAAATCAATCACTAGAAATTTCTCTTCCATTCAGCCCTCACAAACATCCCAAGTATACTGTGCCAATGCTTACTTAGTTACACAATATTTTTTGTGTGCTATCAAAAGTCAATTTAGGTTTATGCATAACCTTTGCCAAATTAAATGCAACTTTACTTGAGTTATGTCTCATGTAATTTTAATTTGTACTCCAGTAAGAACTCCAAATCAGATGATTGAAGAAAACCAGCAGTTCAGTTTAAATTTAGGAATTTCTGGTTTTCAGCACAAGAAATATTCAAATGCTCAACACTCCTGACCCTTACACATACTTTTGATGTAGCTTTATTGTTAAATAGAACATGACTATGTAACTTACTCAAAATAAGTTTACAAATACAAGTTTGTTACTGGCAGTGAGAAAGTGCAATGCAGGGAATAACAGACTTTTGTGGGGGATGAACATTGTAATCTATTGTTATCTTTATCTGTTGCTTTTGTAAATTTAGTATTTGCTAATATAATTTAAATAACTGTGAAACCTGAAAAAAAAAAAGACAAATAAATTTAATATAATGAATTTACTGATCCCAAATAATCAAATGCTTGATTATTTTAGTGTGGCCACCACAAAAAAGCTGATATGCAGCTTTCTTCACTGTAAGTTTAAAAAATTGAATTGCACAAACATATTAGAGGGTTTCCATATCTGCTGCAGTGTAGACAGTTGTAGTTAGGGCTGGAGAGAGATGAGGTCAGTGACAGGAAAGAAAATGTGATTAAGTAATTCTCAATATGATGCAAACTATGACCTTTAGATTCCATTTCAAATCTAGCTATCACATTACCAAAATAATATAGTACAGGATGGATACTGTTTTGCTATTATGATATATAGATTCCTAATAGGAATTTCAGATTTACGACTAAATTACAGATATGCCAACTAGGATATATTTTTATATGCATGTGGCACGGTATTTCATAACATGCTACAGCAATTTTTTTCCTTGACATACAAAAAGAATGAAGTAAAAACATAATGAAAGATTCAAGCTGAATAATGTGTCAGTGCTTACAACTTGTGTTGATTTTGTACACCAAATCTCAAACAGTCATCTTTCATTAACAGATTCTTATTGGGAAAGCATTAAAATCTTTTCAAAATCTTGCAGAGGGTATGAAATTACATTCGGTTAAATAACAGAGCAGCAAGTTACAGGGACTAAGATTTGATTCAATATTAATACATAAGAGGTTGGAAAAGACACTATAAAAAATTACAAATCTCTAAAATACTGCACTCCAAATGGTAGCTTGTCTGTGTGAAGCAGGTTATGCTGCCTTCCTTGCAAAAGTGAATTTTGAAAAAGAAAATGAGAGTTTCTTTCCAAAAGTAGGCTGTGAAATATTGATTCATGTATTGTGTTACTAAAAGCTAGGCCTTCTAACTCTTGGTAATAATTATGGGAATGCAAAGAGATATGAGATACCAACTCAAAATAATAACACATAGAAGTCACGTTTTTTAAGCCACCTAATTTCCTGTGAATTTGGAGGAACAAGGGAGCTGGAGAGAGTGCAAAATCCATCATTTATAACTTGCCTAAAATTTGCTTTTAAGTGACTCATTATAGAAGAATTACAAAAATATCACTTGTTCATTTCCTTTTCAGGCAGGTACCCGAAGGGATATAAAGTAACAGGCAAGGCCACATTAGCCCAGATGAAAGCAACAAAGGTATAGTCATCTGGCCATATCACAAGTGTATGTAATACTAAAACTTCATTTAATAGTGATGCTACTGCTGGTGGAACAGCTGTTATTGATACTTCCATTCACAATCACTACAGAGATTTGTTTGTCAATGGCAGCTTTTGATCATTTTGCAAGAAAATCATAAGTAAAAACTGGCAGTTATCTCCAGTTACAAATTATCTCAAAAATGTGATTTGCTTAAATTAAATACGTAATCTTACCCCTTTCTTCCATCTTAAAGCACTGCAAGGTTTTAACACACTAGAAAATACATTTGAAGATAATTTCTTCTTCCACTAAATGCTGGCCCCTTGCAATTTCAAAAACTAAACAAATAATTAGTCATTAGCTCTGAAATTATGAAAAAGATACATCCTCTTTCAAACAAACAGTTATGAAGAAAATATTTTAATTATGTGAGCAGGACCTTGATCAGGTTTATTTGGGATAATTACCTCCAAGAAAATATTGTAAGTCAGAAGCTGTTTAGAAACTTGGAGCATTCTCCACAATCCAGTACCCACACACTCAACTCCCTGCCACGGCATCTATTTGCATAGAAGTGTCCCACCTATTGAATCCTTGACAGAATTACGCATGTTAGCAAAAGTAAACCTTCATTCATTCTTTCAATTCCTCTGTCCCATGCATTTTCAATAATGAGAAAAAGTTTTTCTGAAGCAAGAGAACTCACTCCTCTACATATAAACTACAAGTTCATTACAAATTTGGGGGTTATTTTCATATTTTGTTTAAACAAACAAAAGTTAGAAGCTAATTCCCTTGACATCATTAGATCAGAGCAGTAAATACACTAATATCAGTAATCCAGTAGATAAAGAAATAATCATAAATTGCATGTAGCATGCAAGATTTGTGCCAGAAGCCTGCTACTCTGTTTTGTCAAGTCTATTTCAAGAAAAAACATCCTCAGAACTCTGAGACTGAAACCCAAAAATACCTCAACCTTTATACCTTTTTTCCAAACAGGTGTGAGACGCAGCTCAACTGAAAATAGTATAGTTCTACTTGCAAGTGAATTAAGACTTATACAATGACAAATAAAGTGTTCAATAATGTGCTTTCGGTGTGACTGAATAAGGCATATGGATAAAATTCAGAACTACAGGAGATCACTAAATCTTTTTAAAAACATGCATGAACTTTAGAATAATGCTGTCATCAGATTATTTATATTCTAGACATACAAAAGTGTCATATATTTTAGATCTTTCATGGCAAAACAAAAGCTTTACACAAGTAAAACTAAGTATTTAGATGCTTTCATGCAGGATTTATTAGTTCATATTTTGCCCTATCTCTATATTTCTCTGAATTTCAACTGCATTTTTGTTGACTTAGCGTTATACTGTGTGGTATGTTTGTTTCATTATATATTAACTGATGAGCAATCTGAATTCACGCAGTACTACTGGATATACCTGAGACAACTTGTCCTCATGGGATCAAGCTAAACAAAACCTGGACCCAGAGAAATGTAGTAGAAAAGCTCAGTTTCTTACTTTCTTAATTAATCACGCTATAGAACACCATCTATAGAATAGCCAATAGTAAAAAAGAAGTTATTTTACACAGAAACATATATATATTGCCTTTCAAAAGATTTTCTCCTAACTCTTTCTTTATAAATATGGATAAACCTTGACCATTCAAATAAGCGTTTCCTTGTTTTCCAGAGAAATTGTTTAACTGTTACTATCTTAAGTGGTCTCAAAAAAAAAAAGAAAAAAAAAAAGACTTTTTTCTGTCATCACCAAAATTTTTTTCTTTGATCTAACTGTTAAAACACAGGCAATACCGTTCTTACCTCTTTCCTTTATCAGGGCAATGACTCTCTTTCTGGGTTTCTTACCTATTTTTTTTTTTCAGCATTAAGCCTAAAAAGCTGCTGTTAGCCATTACTGCATGTACCAAGCCACAAACATCTTTCGTACTTCTCCAGCTTGAAATTTCCCACTTGTCACTAATTTTTCCTCTCTTGTTCTGCCAACTATTCTGAGAATAGCCATCAAATCTTTTTCATGTAACCTTTTTTAATTTGTTCCAGAGCAGCTAAACGTACCAAGCCTTCAAAATGTCACAGAACAAACAGCTCCAGCTCAAGTCTTCCTCCTATCATGCTGCTCTGTCTACCAATTTAACAATACCAACTTGTACTTTATAGCCACATTTGTTAACGTAGCATAAACATACACAGTTAACTATGATTTGATTTTCTTGTTCTATTCAAATAGATTATGCAAAACAAATAAACAAACAAAATCTGTAACCAAATAAGCAACTACCTGCACAATCGCACTGATTTAAAAATGTATTTCTAGGTAAACAAATATAAATGATATTGTAAGATTTGCGTGACCAAGTAACAGGACTGATTCAAAATACAGAACAAATCAGAACAATTCTATCTTGTTAATACAGAACACGTCTAACCCATCACTTTTTTTTGTGTGGTATCAAGGATTTTCTGGCACTAAGGCAGAGGGGAATGGTGTTTGCTGGTAGCTCTCATACACCTCTTAATATGACTTGTTATGATGTTTAGGCATTTAACAAGTTATTGTTCTCCTCATGGGAAGAAGGTTTCAGTACAAGAAGATCAGGTTCGAGACCTCTGAAGGAACCTGAAGGTGCATAAGTCCATGGGACGTGATGAAATCCATCCACGGGTTCTGAGGGAGCTGGTGGATGAAGTTGCTAAGCCGCTTTCCATCATATCTGAGAAATCGTTGCAGTCGGGCGAAGTTCCCGCAGACTGGAAAAAGGGGAATATAACCCCAATATTCAAAAAAGGAAAAAAAGAAGACCCAGGGAACTACAGGCCAGTCAGTCTCACCTCTGTGCCTGGCAAGATCATGGAGCAGATCCACCTGGAATCTCTGCTAAGGCACATAGAAAATAAGGAGGTGATTTGAGACAGCCAACATGGCTTCACCAAGGGCAAATTGTGCCTGACAAATTTGGTGGCCTTTTATGGTACTGCCACACACTTGGTGGACAAGGGCAGAACAACAGATGTCATCTACCTGGACTTGTGCAAAATGTTCGACACTGTCCCGCATGATATCCTGGTCTCAAAATTGGAAACTAATGGATTCGATAGATGGACCACTCGGTGGACAAGGAGCTGGCTGGCTGGCCTCACTCAAAGGGTTTGTGGTCAATGGCTCAATGTCTAATTGGCGGCCAGTGACGAGTGGTGTTCTGCAGGGGTCTGTACCGGGACCAGTGCTGTTCAACATCTTTGTTGGAGACATGGACAGTGGGATAGAGCGCACCCTCAGCCAGTCTGCCAATTACACCAAACTCGGTAGTGCAGTCGACATGCTGGAGGGAAGAGATGCCATCCAGAGGGACCTGGACAGGCTTGAGAGGTGGG
>JAOXJM010000071.1:14481493-14507249 GCA_026413425.1 Tringa solitaria
CATATTGATTATTTTTTTTCTCTGTCACACAGATAAAACGCTCTTTGTCAGCAGCTACACTTCCCTGTCAATTTTTCTACTTTAGTGAAGAATGTTTTATGTTCAGCAGCTGGCACATAGGTATTCTCATGCAGTTACTGCATTTCTACGGAGTTAGACTTTGCTTCCTTATGTTCTATCCCAATTTAAACCAAATAAAAACATCCTAAAAGAAAAAAGGAACTCAATACAGCTTACCTATTCCCACATACATCAGCCTTATAAAATTTTTTTCAATGTTGTATAATTATGCTAAATATCCACAACTGTGTACTCCAGAGCTTGTAAGACTAAAATGATAATTTGATTTCACGTGTTATACAAAGAGAAGATATTTCTGAATCATTTTTTGTTCAAAATAGAGCATATTCTTTAGGAAAAACAAAACCTCAAAATTCTCAGAAAGGCAGAAGTAATTCCCCTGAAAGTTGTGTCTATGCTTAATTGCTCTCAGTGACAAAATATTGTAACCTTAATTTGTCTAGGTTTGATTTCTGGGTATTAGCTGTTGTAACACTTTTGTTGGTTCAACTGAAGACACTTCTGTTATCAGTTATGTTCCTTGGTAAACATGTATAAACTGGGCACAAATCACTACTTACTAACTCTGGTCAAGTCAATCTAAAAGCTTTCTTTTCTTTAAATCATATGATATCTCTACATCTTTCACTGTCAAGTACATTTCCCAACCTACTGGTCAGTTTCATGGAGCTTCTCTAACTTTGCAATGTATAAACAATCTTCTTGAACATTCATGTATGACAACCCAACACACTACTCAGCAGAAGTTCAGCAGTTTGAATAAAACAAGTCCATGTAAGAAGTCAGTTGCTTACACATCCAGGAAGTGCATTAACCCCTCTGGACCACATTATCATAGAACTTATATTAAAAGGCTCTACTGAAATGGTAAAAGTCCCCACTGATGGGCTATATTCTTTTTTTGCTACACATAAACAATAATTTTTTAAAAACATTACTTGCAGCCAAATGATACAATTTGTTATGTCTCAGTCACTTCTCCACTATTTTCCCTTCTCTGCTCTTTTTATCATATAAAAGTTCCGCTTTGTGATAACTGTGTTTGTACCTTGGTCAGTGACAAAAAATGTTGCACATACTAACCCAATTCCATGGTCCAACACTGGACTGTAGGCAGTAGGTAGACAGACATCACACTTCTCAGTTCTAGAACAGAATTAATATTAACTGTGGTAGTGTACAGACTGGAAAGGATTCAGAGCTAGTTCACATTCAACCTGTTAGTGAGCAGTGGGCTGGAAACAAAGTTAGTACACAGCTGTAGATCTACCTGGTCACCGAGGCTGAGTGAAAGCAAAGCCTCAGTATTACACATGCAGTCATTCAGAATAATGTCATTCATGCACAACATGCCTAAGCAATTTTCCTTCCTACAGAGATATAAAAAGATTTAAACGGTGATATATATTCTGTTCAGCATATGTGAAACGCTATATGGACATCAGCATATGAAAGGAATATTACTTCTAGTGCATTTGAATTATTGTGCTAAGACTACACATTTTGATTTGGACAGACCACCTCTCTCTCTTCTTACATGCATTCCTGTTTTCCTTCCAAATGATGTCTTCAATGGCACATAACTGGGATGCATCTGGCACTGTCTGTTAAGCCCCTGCAGGTCTAAAAGCCTAGAGCAATACCCTGCATTTGGACATATGCACACTAAGTTGTTTCTATTTGTACTGGGCCATATCCCCTCCTCAACTATGACCATAAAATTTTATTTCCAACTTGGAGGGAAGAAGAACAAAGTACTCTGGATTTTGGGAATGAGCCAACAGGAAGTACTAAATGAATAAAGACCATCTACAAGCATGCCCTAGGGACTAAACAGTTCATGCCTATGAAACACTGCTCCAAGTTGGGATTCTAATTCGCATTCTGCGAACTCATACATCTTCTTGCTTGCTATTACTAATACACTGCATTAAATAACCTGACTTCTATATAAGCTTTTTACCATTTAGTTTCTAAACTGAAATATATGTAATAAAAACAAATAGTTGCTCCTACATTTGAAAAGAGGTCACTTCAAGTTTTTTTATTTATTCCAAAATGTGTTAGCAATAGTCAAAATGAAACAAGTTTATCAAGCACAAGGATAACACTTTGTCAAGAGCACATAAAAATCATGTGTCCTCAATGTGTGTGAGCTAGGTACGAAAACAACAGAGAAATACAACTGATGTAGAAGATCATTTGGTTGCCCCTCTCACTCCTCAATGCCTTTCTCCACCCCACCTCCCAGGATAAGCTACACCTACAACTTTTGTCTAAACTGTTTCTGTAAACTTTTAGCCCGAGAGATTTCACTGCCTTTCTAAGTAATTTTGTCCAGTTTTCAACTGCTCTTCCATTAGGAAGTTTTTCCTGCTGCTTATTCTAAACTGATATTGCAGCAAAGTAAGCCTACTGCACAGGTAAATACAGAAAAAAAATTGATTACTTCCCGCCTTGCAACTTTATACCTTAAAGCTTTACAAATGCCAAATTTTCCAAGAGTACAGTTTCATAGGCCTTACCGATGTTTACTTTGTTTTTATATAAATATGGCATGGGGTTTGGTTTTGTTTTTTTTTTTTTTAACAAGATGTTTTATAATCACATACAATAGACTTACCTAAGCTATATTTCTGAAGAAGGAACAATACACTTGCTTATAGGACTTTCCAAGGCAGAATCTTGCTACTGAAATACTTCCGCACGGACTTTTAAAAGCAGGTCTAACTCACTGTACCAAACTCCAGAAGAGAACCCAAGTGGAAAGCAGAAAGCATAGTGCTGTATTTGATCTAGTCAGTCCTCCTGTCAGAATGGAGAGAAGGAACTGCAAAAAAAGTTATATACATCTTTTGCAGCATACTTCAAAATTAGACCTGGAGGATGGGGGAAGAGGACTCTGCCTATCCCACTAAGCTCATTTTTACCCCAGAATGGTTGCTTAATGATTTTCTCAATGAAAACACAGTAATGAGCTACCTACATTATCCTTTCTTAGCTGTCAATAGTAGGTATGTTTGGCCAAGTACATACCATGGCATGGATTTAAAAAAAAAAAAAAAAAGAATCTAACCAAAGACATACCTTAAGTCAAAAAACAAGAGCGAGTGAGGTGCAAGAAAGGCCTGTGATTTGACAGAATGGCATCTACACCTCCAAAGAACTTAAGTAATCTTTTATTTAATGGTAGATGTATCAAGACTACATACTGAGTAATTAGAGACTACTTTTAAGAAGAAAGATTGAAACTGCAAAAGACTCCAAAAGGATATATAGGCAAGTTGGTATGCTGCATCAGAAGACATCAGCGCTGAGATGAACAATGTAAGATGCAAGGAAGGTAAGAAAGAAAACAAAAACTACAGCACAATGCAACAAGAAAGTATATACATGCAGCTGAATATAATGAGGCTTCCATGCCACAACAGAAGTTGGCTGACCAGGTTGAGGGTAAGCTTTCACAGAAGACAGAGCAAATGTATTTTGTATTCAGATAACAACCAGGCAAGATTATAAATAATCACATAAAATAAGAATAAAATTTCAGTATTTTTTTCTCCTTTTTTCTTTTTTTTTTTAACATATTGTATCTGTAGATTAATGTTCCTGTTATTTTGTCTTTTTCTTCTCCACAGAGATCCTCAATCGTTACAGTAAAAATTGATCCTTACTTACATCTTGAACTGTTATATACAGTGCTTTGGGCCAAATCAAGAGTTGTGTTCCTTGTGGGTTTTTAAGACATCAAAAAGTAAAATGTCTAAAAAGCAACTGAACATACTTTGTTTATAAATTTTCACATGCTACGTATGGAAATGTAATGTCCTATTATTATTCTGTTCCTTGTATTCTAACTTTATATAGCATTTCATGGCCACTCTACATGATGATACAGTTAAAAATACTATGTTCTCCCCATTTTGGGCAAAATTCCAATCCAGTGAGCCCATGGCTCACTTTGATACAATGAAAATTGCTTTCTAAAACTCAAGCTGCTTCTCCTTAAATTACTTTCTTAAAAATGCAGAAACAGAAATAAATACATCCAATCTTAATGCTTCATTGAAAAGACTAACTCTTACTGCTCAATAAAAGTATGCATTTCAGTGTCCTTTAGAAATAACATTTATGTAGAAAAACACAAGTACAAGTTGCTCAAGTTAAAAAAGCCCATCACTCTTTCAAAATTCCAAACTCATATTGTTAACAGTAAAACAAAAAGAAAAAAAACCAAGTCATTAATTACTCTACATAAATCACAGCTAAAGACAAACTTCTGTGTTTCCCTACACGTGTAAAACCTGTTGTCACTTTCTTATATCATATACTTGTTTTCTGAGGATCCTCCATCTAACTCCAAGAAAGGCGATGTTGAAAGGCGTGGCTTGAAGTAGGTTTCTTTGAGTGTCTTGCAACTTTCAGATCTATGACTTCCCTGCAGGGCAACCCTTCATGTGTTAATGCTTTGTAGGGAAATAGTAAGGACAAAGCAATTAAATCAGCAAAGAGTAACTACAAGAGAAACAGCTGAATGACCCTAAAGAAGCAAACCTCCACAATTAAAAAATACTTGGCAGCTATGTTGTAGAAGAATGAGTTTAGCATAGCGCCATTTAATTTTTATTTTTTTTTTGGTGTATATAGACAGATACATAGATAGATAGATAGGTGGGAAAGGTAATGAAAAAGCTAAAAAGAAAAATAAATTGGAAGCCTCTTGCTGATTAGTACAAAATGTCATTAAGATTGATGGGGTCATCTAAGACACTGCTATCAGCTGTGCTAAAGCACATACACATCTGCATGGTATTTCCATAAAGCCTCTGAAATCACTGGGATGAAGGATGAGATTATGATGAGCCACAAAGGGCTAAATTGGCTCCAAAAGGCCATCAAACCGTGTGAACTATCAATGAAGCAGTGCAATAGCAAGAAGAAATGAATTAGTATTACCCGTCAAGATGATTTCTCCAAACGCTCTAAACCGAATTTCCATTGCTTCCCGATAAGTGTATGATTAAAGTTTATAAATCCTGACTTGCAAAAACAGTTCTGCTTTTCAGTCAATGTATCCTGCTGTATTGAAGTGTACTATTGAGAGTTTTCTAAGACATTTCCTTTCTGTCAGGAGCCTTGGAATTCAGTTATTGAAAAGCATACGGGAAATGCAGTGGGCATGTGTTTGTCACTCTCAGCAAATCCTTGCTCTGTGGCAGACACGATTTGGAGATCACCTTTGAAAGCTTATCTATGTGAGGGATAAGACAGTATTCACATTGCTTCATCTCAAATACAATATGGTCAGTAATAAAGTATGTTAACATATGATTGACAGAGAGAAGTTTCATTCCCTGCTTTTTAGTTAAGCCATTTCTACCACTGCCCTCCCAAAATATAAGCTATTGTAAACGCATTTATTTTCAGTCACTCAAAACAACAGTCCCAGCATAAAAATGTTTAAGTTCAGCTTTAAATACTAAAAGTGCTAAAATCATTATTTCACTAAATGCATAAAATAGCTGAAGCAAATTTAACCTATCTGCCACACAGCATTTTGAAAGGATAAAGTGAAACAATTTCAACAATTACTATTTAAAGTGTTAGTAGAAAATTTACTTTTAGCAAGTCTGACTCTTAAGAATAGATTACTTCTTTTCCAGGAATACCATTCTATTAGTACAGAACTGTAAACACACAGCATGGTGTATTATCTTGAAGGGAGGACAAATTAATATTTACTACAACCTACTAAATATTTTATTGAGTACAAAAGGTCCACTCACTTAAAACACTCCATTATAATCTCAGAAAAATCTTCACTTAACAGAAAATGTTCTCATGTCAAGCCACAGCCACCACCATTTAAAAATGTTACCATGACAACCAGTAGCAACTTGGGGTAGTGCAATGCATAACTCAGATCCAACGCTTAGCTCTCTGCTCATCTACTGCAAAGAATTATTTTCCACAAACAGAAATCCTACAACTCTGAGAATATTTCTAACCAAGCCCCTGAAACTGAAGCTAGTGCCAAAGAAATCTCAGAAATTACTGTGCTGCTTCAATCAGTGTTATTTTGTTTTGCAGGCACACACTACACACTACTACTACTAGGCAGCAATGGAATCTGGATTTTTGGAGTTCCTAAAGGAAGTCCACTGTGTAATCTCTAACTAGTTTTAATTAACTTCATAATTACTGAATATGCATATTTAATTCATTCCGTTTCAGGCATGTATTATTTTTTTCTTCAAAGCATGAAATCTCAATTCAGATTTTGCTCTCACATTACAGGAGGAATCTTTGCTCTTGTAGTTCATATCCATATTGGTTTCTAAACATAAGTGAATATACTCAAGACTAATACAATAATCTGTAACAGTAATTTGCTTGAGAATGTTTTGACTATGAATAATAAAATAATATTCAGCTTTAAAAACTTATCCTTCAGGGTAAAAATAACAAAAAATGTTCCAAGAACAAAGAATTATACTTCTTCTTTCACATATAAGGGCAAACTGAGTAACAACATGCAAATGTTACAATTAGCTTAAAATCATTATCAATTCTGTTAACAAACACAAATGTATACCTTTTGGAAAACTGTAATGGTAAGAATTGTAAAACTCAATTGAAAAGCACTTTATTTTTCAGAATCAGGTTTGTGGTTTTGGTTTTTTCCTCTGATAAAGCATAGCAATGTATATTACTTCTATCCAAAGCTTCCTTTGTATACTTCTTATACATAATTTCAAAGGGAGGGTTGAGGAGTTTCTTATTAAAATAACTGATTTATGGGGATATCCTCCAAATAATTTATGGGAATTCATCTTAATGGTTACAGTTTTCAAGAAGACAAGCAAGTAAGGTGAAAATCTTTAAACCTTTATGCAGGTGCTGTACATAGCACCAACTTCCATTTTGAAATAGTCCCTCTTGCATATTACACAATTTTTTTGTCTATCATCGAGACATGTCTCATTATGCTTAACAAATTGCTATCAGATTCCTTAAATGACAGAACAGGAAAACCTTTAAATGCTCAATGAATCCTGAATTATTAAAGATAAAAGGGTACTTTGGCATATTTATTGTCATACTGAAGGAAATCATCATCATTGATGTCTGGATTAAGCTCTTATCTTTTTAAATGGCCCCTTCAGTGCTGAGGTAAACTTAAGGATATATTGCTACAAACCTCCAGAAATTAGTTATTTTTAAAAAAAAAAACCCATACTTTTTGATGTTATTAAGTGTAATTTCCCTGTGCAGCACATTTTTTTGAATAAAAGACTAAGTTGCATTTAAGACACAACATGTTAGATTCCACAAATACATGATTTCTTATTTAAATGATTTTGCTTTAGAATTATTTTCTATTCCCTGTAATTAAGTTATTCCTTCTGGAAGCACTAGGAAAAATAAACATATTAAAGATGCACTTACAAGAAGGAGAAATTAACAGCATATTGATCATTATACCAAAAAATCCTGAGAGACAGTTTTTTAGGCAGTGGTCAGCACCATAGTTCCATCAACTTAAATGCCATTCCATTTAATTACCTCTGTGAGCAAGACATGATACAAATTATTCAACTCTTCAGTTATGCCTCGTGACTATGTGACATATTTTGCTGACACTATATATTGCCAATCTTCTATGCTAAAAAAAATTACCAACAAAAGTTCAAAGATCACATAATCTAGTGAAATGCACACAACGAAATTCATGGAGATTTAGATGCGTTAGTATGAACAGTAACTACGTACCTAATTTTTAAATGACACTCTTAAAAACCCCATGGCAAAGAACTAATTCTTCCGATACCTTTTCTATGTTATCCTGTTGATTGCTACATCTTGTACTTCCTTGAAAGAGTATCAGCTAATTCTTAGCCTTCTGCAGTCACCTCATCCATCTTCTAATGTGGCTGTGAAAGATGATTTCATTATAGCTTAGTCTTTACAATGTGGATAGCTATATGTTTATATATAAGAACATTAAATAAATAGTAAATAACAGTTAAGTGAGGGATATGGTTTCACTTAAGAAACCATCATTTTCCCCTCCTTTGCCCCACACACTCAAGTTCATTGCAGTGATAGTTCCCTTGACCTTTACCAACTTCATGGATGAAGCACAAAATAAGAGGAACAGCCAAGAAAAGAAAGAGACTTCGCAATTCTTTTAAGTTCTACTAGACAATGATCCTTGGCTATAAGGATTCTGCCTATTTCGTACCATCATCTTCTTATGAAATGGCTATGCAACAAACCAGAATGGGCACCTGATTTATGGCACTACAGGCCATATCCCAATGAACAAAACACTACCTCACCAGAACTGGTAGCTATGTTCTTGTCTGCCTGTTCAGAAAAGCTGCGGTCATCTGCCGTGTCCAGAAGCATGCCAGGGCCCGAGATGCACTACTATCTGGCTCATGCCAAAAGCATGCCACATTGCATGTTAAGAATGAATCAACATGCACAAATCTTTGGTCTCACTTCTTTTTTTTAATAGTATTGGTGCAATCCATCTGCTTTCCCTTCCATTAACTAAGCGTATAAAGAACAAAAGGGGGCCTGGGGTTGGTTTTATATGAAGCTACTACACAGCATCTTACACTTGAACCTGATCGTATGTTTCAGCTTACTTGTCTGGCGTACTTTGGTTCATTAAATATTGGCTTGCATGGCTGGCTCATAGACAAAATTCCCCAGAGAAATATAAAGGAAGAGGTTGGATTTGGAAAGAACTATCAGAGTCTGCTAATTTGCTGACTAGGCCTATGAGTGCCGATACATCAGAAAAGCCAAAAGCTACAAACAACCCAAAGAACTACTCTATGAATGTGAACACAATGTGAAATAATATATTTAAGGGAACCACTACAATAAGCCCAAAACAAAATCCTCCAAATGCAATTTAAAAATTATATTTTTCAAAGACTGATTCTAAAACAAGGTCTTCTACTTAAGCTTTCTACTTAAGTGAAACGACGTTGGAAAACAGGCATCAGCCTTATTTTGATAAAATGTGAAAGATACTTTCATAAACTCTGGAAAACTCAGTACCATATTTCCAAACTGATCTTTAAAAAAGAATGAAAAAATATGAAGAAAAATCATTCTTCCCTCTGACTGAGTTAAGATGAAAGGCCTCTTATTTGCATCCTGTCTACTTTCATGCCACAGTAACAAGTACAATGCTGGAATCATCTTTTAGCAGATACGCTAGGAAAAGCAACATAATCTCCAGAGAAGAGTCCACTGGGTTTTTATAAAGTTCAAATTTTCATTAGGTTTCTCTTAGCTGGTTCTACATCCACCAAGATTCCAAGGTGGGAGTCACAAACAGATCACAATGACAGCAGATATTCTCTATGTGATGTTCTGTGAAGTTTCTTTAGTGGCAAAAGGAGCCAGGTTTGAAGAAAGAAGAGATGCCTTTTTTCATACTACTAACAACATATTTTTCATGGATGGTAAGGCATTTAAATAGTTAGAAGGCTTTAAGAATCCACCTCCTTAGCCACAAATTCTTTCTGATGAGAAAGAGGAGGCATCAGAAATCTGCCTGGTAAATCATGCAGAGTTTCCAAATAAGCTCTCCCCTCCCATGGATTTTTTTCTGCAGAAGATGATGATCAGGCCATATGTTACCATGACAGATTTGGTATTTCATAACTGAAACACATATAGTTCCTACATTTTATTTCCTCAAAACAGGGCAATTTTTAATAAAAACCCAAAACCTACTTTAATTTCTACATGCTACGAAAATCATGACTGAGGCACTGTCCCCGAAAGCAGCTGTATATTCAATTACTTTTGTAAAAATATCCCCTTTAATTATTTTTAGGTTTTAAAAGACAACTAAATACTGCATTTAATAGTAAGCATGTGCCCTACTGAAGGGAACACAAACTATAATGATATGCCTAGCTTAAAAGCAAATCTAATCTACTTGCTTATTAAATTTAAATGTGTTTAAGGCTGATACGGTTTGAAAATGATATGTAAAATAACAGCTTCCATAGCTATAAATGTCAAGTCTAAAAATTATATGCAATATAACATACAAAATAAATGTTGCTTCATCTTTACATTTCAGTGTGATCAATTCATTAAATGAGGTATTACAAGCTATGAGAAAATTTTACAACTTGTGAGACATAATTCGTCACAGTGTATTACAATGCAGCAAGGAAATACTTTAGAGGTTTTGTCATCAATGGATTAAAATTCTTATTAGAAAGAAGGTGGGGGAAAATAGCTTTCTGATGTACCATGACCAAAATTACTCATCACAGCATATATTAAACACGTACACGATCCTTTTTCATGACACAGTATAAAATGCCTTTTTTCTTTTGGAAACAGAACAAGGAAAAGATAAGCAATATATTCTAATGGACCAAGATGTAAGGTAAAGAATCTTTCAGGACAAAAAAGACAGAAAGCTTTACCACCACACCAAACCCAAATATTCTCCAGCAGTCCGGGGTTTGTTCAGTTTTGGTTTCTTCTTTCTTTTTAACTGCAATTGAGGAATGGTCTTTTCTATTTGCTGTGTTTTCCAGAAATAATATTTGACAATATTTTTACACCAATAGTTAGAAAGAAGCTAAGAGCCTCAATGCCAACAAATACACTATATGTATCCCCCCCAACAAAGGCCCCACCAAAACGCCTCTGAACATTTTATACAGTGTAACAAAACTCTATTGCCTAGAAAGCTATAAAACCTGGAAAACCATTCTGTATCTTCAATCTATACAACTTGGTGTTCCAGAAAATATTCACAAAAGCTAACTTCTGCTTAGGGAAGCTGCTCATTTTAGCCCTCTCAGACATGACTCAGACCATCAAAATTAGATTTTTACTCTGAATTGCCCCTGAAGGCACACCTCTCTTCTTTACTGACACAAGTCAGTACAGAAGTGTCAGGAGTCTATGTTTTATGAACGCTACCCGCTCTTTTCTCCAACCTTCACCTTTGTAATAAGTCTGTTTCCAAATGAGACAGGTGTTTTGACCACACTATTGTTAGCTACTAGCCCTTCAAAATTATTTTCTTAGTCTAGTAAGTTTGAAAAAAAATTGTCATGACCTTGGAGATCCCACAAAAAATCTTGTTTCACTGGAAGTGAATGAGTGCTACAAGTAAATCAAAATAAGCTATAGAGTGATGGCTCTCACTCAAGTGTTCAAAAAGTCTTGACTGCAAAAGAATATTATTGAGATCTAAAATTTATTCAGACTTTGCTATTTATAATGAAATCCTGTTTCATAAACCATACTGGTCGTTTTAATAAGAAAGCAAGACAACAGCAATTTTCTTACATGAACCTTTACAGCAGCTAAAAAGCTAAATGCTACATACTTTGGTATTTCTCTGCAAAGTAAGAATAATATTCATGGCTATGACAAACATAATTTTATTTTAAAATCCCATTAATATTTCTAAGATATGTGCCTGCCTCTTGCCTTATCACTTTTCCAATCTGGCAAACATTTAATACATTTGTCTTTCTCTGACATATAATTTTGATATCACGTATCAGAAAAATACACATCACCCCAGATGTTCCCAAGGTACAACAAAATCTGGTAATACTTTTGCAGGCCAGTAGCTAGCCATGAATTTCTGCTCCCACAAAACCATCCACATTACCAGGGGAATTATTAGGTGGCTGTATCTTTCCAGGCACTCAGAGCAAGATAACCCTAATCTAGTCTTATCACTTGCACACAAAAGCATTGGATCCAATAGGCTTCCACGTAATCCATCTCTGTCAACTGCATTAAGGAAATTACCTGTCAGAAATATCATGGCCAAGATTCTGTGATTAAATGCAAACTTAGAAATGCTCAAGGGTATAGTAAAAAAAGCTGCATAAAATTGCTTTCAGTTTAGTTTTCCTTATGTTAACATTGTGTCCACAAGCAGTTGAACAACGTGAAGAACCAAGTAATTTATCAACCAATTATTGCATTGCCAAAAGAAACAAAACAGTTTTTTAAATTTGTCATAATTCCATGAAGTTGCCTTTTGTTATTAAGACAGCAACACTTAAAAAATAAAAAATCTTTTGAGATTTCTGAAGAACCAAAAAGCACATCAGGTTTTTTCTAATTTTTATTTTTTTTCCCAGGAAGGGAAATTTCTATTGCTGATGAAGCACAGAAATACCTAAACCTTCAGATTCAAAACCCTAATACGGAATGCGTTTCCTTTATAGTGCTTTGTCTCTGCGAACTTTACCACTTAAGGATTATTTGTAACAAGTTTGCATGGCTAACAGCACAGACCTACACCTCAGGTCACTCAGGTCCAATCCCTTTCTCCATCACTAACTTAGATCTTTTCCTTAGGCCTCTTTCTATAAAATAGACACACCAATCACACATATGTGTTATTTGGACATAAATGCGCTATTAACTGTGAATATCCTGGCTCTGTGTCAAAGAAGGGAACACAAGAAAAGTAAAAACCCACAGCCTGACCCACAATTCTACAGCTAGACAGCTTTAAAGTATTCACTGAAGAATCCTCTATTCTACAATATCCAATGTCCCCTAAAGAAATCAAAAGCTGGGGTGGGGTGGGGAGCAGGGGATGATTAATATACCTAGTGAAAGAAGGACATGGACATACAGGAGAGAGTCTAACAAAGGGCCACTAAGATGATTCAGGGACTGGCACATGTCTCATGTAAGGAAAGGCTGAGAGGGCTGGACCTGTTCAGCCTCGAGAACAGAAGGCTCAGGGGGATCTTGTCAATGTATACAAATACCTGACAGGAGGGCAAAAAGAACACGGAGCCAGACTCTTATCAGTGGTGCCCAGTGACAGGACCAGAGGCAACGGGCACAAAGTGAAACACAGGAGGTTCTGTCTGAACATCAGGATACACTTTTTCATTGTGAGGGTGACTGAGCACTGGCACAAGTTGCCCAGGGAGGTTGTGGAGTCTCCCACTTTGGAGATATTCAAAAGCCATCTGGACACGGTCCTGTTCAACTGCCTCTAGGTGTCCCTGCTTGAAAAGTGGGTTTGGACCAGATGACCTCGTGAGTCCCTTCCAACCACAACCATTTTATGATTTTATGGACCCACAATCTAAGACCCTCTTAAGAGCAGCCCCGTCTTCTACTATGCATAGTGCTTCCTCCAGTTTGGTATAGTTCACAAACTTCCTGACAGTGGACTTCACCCAACTCTCCACAATGTATTGCCCCTTGTATCGAACTCTGAGGCACACAACCACTAAGCCACCAAGTGATCTCTTGAACCGCTGATCACAGCCCTTTAAATTCAGCAGTCAAGTCAATTTTTCAGTTGACTTATCATCCATTTATTTATCCATTCCACACCTCACCAATATGGCCGTAAGAATACTAGGGTAGAATGTGCTAAAAGGCTTGATAAAATCAAGACATTGAACATACTCTATTCTTCCCTTCTCTTCCTAAGACAGGCTGATTATTTTCTTAAGGAATCTTTTTTTGAGGCTACAGTGTTCAAGAGTGGTGTATTTTGAAGCATAATTACAAAAGAAAAAATTAACACCTTTAAGCCAGTGAGAGTATTTGACGTATCTATTTAACACTACTTAATTCTAACTCCAAAATTGAAATCTAAATCATACAATGAAAATGTTACCCTGTGGTGACAAACTGGTGGGAGATTTTTCTCTATCAGGTAAGTAAACAGCAATCAGTAATGGCAAACCTCACACAGCTCTCTCACTGCAACCCAGGATCTATGCCCTAATTATGCATAGGGAGAGGAAAAAAAATACTCTAAAGACTCTCTAAACCTGTTGCATCACTACAGTTACCTGCTCACTAAGTATCCTGAATGGTTGTTCATACTGAACAACCATTTAGGAGATGGAAGTTTTTCTAAGCAGTGCCCAGGGAGCAAAATTTAGGAGGACAAACAGGCTGGAAGCAAAAGGAGAAAAGAGAAAACAGTTAAAGTTCGAAAACCTCTCCTTGTAAATCTGGAAATGCACTTCCTCCTTCAAAAGAAATTTCACTGAAAAATCAATGAATGTATCTTGCAATAAGTGGTCCACCTAAATCCAGCAAGGTGTAATTCAAAAGACAACAGCAAGCACTAGGTTAGTTCATTAAGACTCCCTACATTGCACCAAACATAATAAGTGTTTATAGTGAAGTTGAAGATTTCTCTTTGATATGGTGGTTACATACCTATATAGCTTCCTTTGTGAAGATGGGACTAAAAAGCCAACTAAAGAGCATGAACATCTAAACAGCAAATAGAAGAAAAAAAAAAAATAAGTTAATGCATTTGCTTGGCTAGAAGACCTATCACGGAATTTACAGTTACTTTTAACCTCCGTTAAAAGAACTAATAACAAGACCCAAAGAGTGAATACAGAAGTTCTTATAAAGTGTTTTGACAACCTCATTTGCTGTTTTTATACAATGGTCATTGAACAAATGCAGCTGATTAAGTCAGGGAATCATTGTTTTCACACAACGTTTAAAGCTTAGAATACATCAGCAGAAGCCAAAAACACAGACAAAACAATTTTGAACCTTGCGCATTAATTATGTATCACATGAAAGAAAGAGTCATAAAAAAATAAAAGCAGACCTATGTTCCATGTGGCACTTTTATTAGTTAGTTTATTACCCACCATATGTGCTGCCAAGGAAAATTATAATAGGCTACCACCGCTAACTACAAAAGAAGACTATGAATTATTATTTATAGTCATATTAACCAAGTTAGTAAAAGCAACATAACTGGGTCATGATCATAGGGAATGAAACTCTGCATTCAACAAGCATACTGTACAGAACAGAAAAAACAGAAATACACCAGTACTTTTAAACCAGGGACAAACTACAGTGCAACTACAGATTTCATCTTAAAAGTACATATTGAATAATGAAGATTATATCCAAAGTGAGTTGGGCAACAATTTTTCCCTAGCAGACATTTGTATAAAGCAAGATTCTTTCTTGGAATAACTCTCAGATTAATAAATTCAATACTGTTTCCCATTTATCAGAAAGACAATTCCATTAAACACCCTGTATTACTTCAGTAATAACATATATTTATAAATTAATGCAAAGACTTGATATCAGGTACCTTAAATTCCAAAATTCAGAATGGAAACACTTTGTAATCTCTGTTCTAGGTATAGTACTGATTCTGAAACAGTAGCCGAAGAAGAATCTTCATGCTTATGCAGAGTTAGACTATTGTTAAATAAGCCCTTTAAGAAGAGAGGTGGACAAAAATGCTGCTGCTTCTCAAAAGTTATTCTGCTTAGCAATCCATGCCCAGTCACTCTACCTGGTACATCCTTCCAGGCCTTCTGGATGAAGAACAATACACATTTAGGTCAACCTAAATCTATCTACACCTATCAGTGTCGTTATCTTTTAGTTACTGCATTTATTTCTATTTTAACCAGTTTCTGTTTATGACAGCAAACAGGGATTCCAGAATGAATTGCACCACATGTTTTGATGTCTGGAATCTCATACATACACAGACTGTATCAGGTACTCTGTGTGCTAAAACAGGCCTTCACAGAACAGGGTCTTACAAAAAGATTAATGAGCTAGTACAGTAACAATGACTATTACCACCTTCTATCATCAACACCACTATCATCATCAACTTTATGTCAAGAAAACTGAATTTAAATTTAAGTGACACAGTAAATGTAACCAAATGAAACGACTAAGCAGTAGAGGTAAAAACTCCAGGAATTCCTATTTCCCAGGTATGCATGGGAAACAGTTCCCGGTTCCCAGCTATGCATGCATCCTCTACACACTATCTCTCTATGCCTTCAGAGATGTATTACTACATCAGAAGGAGATAAGGCAAAGAGATGGGAGATAGGTTAAAAAAAAAAAAAAGGAAAAGAAAAGAAAAGCCAGAGCATGTTTTCTGGCCAGTATTCCACCAATATTACGAAACCAGACTCCTTTTTAGCCTATTTGAAAAAGACAGACCTGAAGGGAATTACCATTTGATGTGTCCCCTAGATGTGTAACAATTGCCAACAGGAACGCTTCATGGGAAACATACCTTCTCTCACTGACATTCAAAACCACAACTACTTTGTATTTAATAGCTACATACTTGTATTTAAAGCCACTGACTCAACAATACTTAGGTTAAAAACCTGTTCTTACTCTGCCTGTTTTCACACCACGCTCTCCATCTTAGTATCCAAGAACTGACCAGTTGAGCATTAAACAGTAATGACAAACATCTGCCATCCTTGTTTTCCTATCCACTCTTCACTTTTGTCCTCAAGTAAAAATTGAGCGTATAAAGCAGTCAAACCTGGGCAGGCAGTGCAGAGAACCTCAGGGAAATACACTATCAGCAGATTCCTTCTGTAGACCTTGCATTGTGTAATACACGTGAAAAATAATTGTATCACTAGAACTGTTAAATAACCATATTGGATTTGCAAAACAAGATGCATTTTCCCATCTCACTGACAGCCTGCAGCTTTTCAGAAATTAGCATACACCTGCTTTAAGGTATTCTGCATAAAATATTACAAAATGTATTTGATATAAACAGATAACTCCTTTTTGTAAGGTATAAAGTCAAAATGGACTGCACTTTACATGATTCAGTGAGCAAACCGGCATTCAGAGCTTATGGAATAACTAAGCACCACTTTCTTAGTCAATTCTGCCACCTAGCTCATCTTGGGAAAGCTAGCCCTACCACTGAAAAGCAATTTTCATCTTATTTAGAATTTAAATTCAAAAATAACCCACCCAGAATACCTAAATCACTTCATTAAACACAGGTAACGTGACATATTAAAAAGAAGAGGCATTTACACCAGAGGTATTGAGAGAAAGTTGCTGTGCATAGAAAACCTGTCACTTATAAATGAACTTTAATTCTGATTGATTCAGCATACAGCAAACCATTTTGCTTCATTTAATCCCTTAACCACAGTTAATGTTTTTAAATATTCCAAGGGATTTTAATTTTCAAACTATGAAAGAAAAGAAAACATCCTTTATTCACTCTAAACCAAAATGTGTAATACTGGTTCTCGGATAGTAATATTTTCATCTTGTAGCAAGATATAAAACTACTCCTTTTCTCATCAATGCCTTTTAAGAGAATAAAATCTGAACTGGGACAGACTTTCAAACCCTAGTACATTCCAGCATACCATTTCATGAGCAAGTATTATCATATATAAAATACATATCTGCATCTTTAAACAAGCACACCTGAATTATGCCATAGCAAACTTGTCAAGACTATTCGAACAACTGCACATTTTTAACATTAAAGAAACCAAGCTTAAAATATGCAGGCTTGATTTTAAGTTCTCTGAGCAACTATGTTGAAAAATGAGGTTAGTAAGTAAATCTCAAAACCATAAAGCTGCCAGCACAAACAGAAAAAACATTTTTTTTTTTAAAAATAATGAATTCTGAAATGCATAAAGAATACAAACCTAAGTACCTTAGAGATGCCTGAATATCCCCAATACTCAGTCATATTTTACCAAGAGATACCAGATTACTGCTTAGGAAATGTCTGTGATGAGATCTTAGTAATACCTATATTTGACATGATCTGCAAAGTTGATCTTTCCATCTTCTGTGCTCTTGGATTTTTTCAACTCTTGTGTGAGGCATCTGATACACAACATTGATGTTTGGTCTTGTTTATCTGGTCCCAGTCACATGCCATGCATTAACATCACAAAAAGATAACAGGTGTCATTATCTTTGATCCTTTTGTATTTGTGTTGTGGCTAATATAACATTACTAACACCAAGCAAGGTGCTAAGTAATTTTCTGGAAAATACTAACCCTGTCATAGTGTAAAAGTTTCCTTTAATATGCAAGTTAGATTTGGAGGTAAGTATTTTCAGGTTACTTCTCCAGAGGTGAATGTATGGATTCCTGCTAGAGGGGAAAGAAAAATCAATAATCCTCAGTATTATTTTTTTGTCTTAGAACCTCAAAATACTTTACAAAAAGTGCAAACTACACTACAAAGAAATCACCTTACTCAAAATGATAGGAGATCTAAAGAATAAGAAGTGACCTCAGACTTACAGCGCAACTGAAAATATACTCCCTGATCTGATTTGAAGCCTAGATATTTACAAAGCATACTATTAACTCTATGGCAAACATATACCTCACATTAACAAGCATCACTAATGCCAATACTTTTAGAAACACTGCTCTTTATTTTAAGAAGTAGTTAAAGAACAGTATGAGTAAACACACACAGAGTAAGGAAAATACTATTCCTATCATCTCATTTTTCAATCTCTGCCATTCAGCTTTTAGAATTAAAAAGAGAACACTTAATATACAGAATCAAAACCCCACAGAAGTTCTCTCCTTGGAGAATAGCAGAAATACAAAGTTTGATACATGAAGGTGAGGTAGAAGTAAGGATTTCCAAAAAGCATTTTCTCCCTCATTAGAGAAGTAACATCCTCTTCCTTTCTACATTCTCTTCACTTCCCAGTGCTCATTCAAAAGAGAAAGTTGAGAATAGAATCCAGTTGCAGTAGATACAGCTTTTGTGTGCATACAGAAATGCTGTGTCATTTTCATTTTTTTCAGCAGGGAGACACGAGGAAAACTGTAACACTTCCTACTTCTTTTTCCAGCATACGTTTCTGTACATTCCTCCTCTAACATTTTCTGTCCTCCTGCAATATTTTCTGTTCTTAAATCTGACATACCCTTTTTTGTTTTGCTTTTATTCCCTCCCTGCTTGCTTTCTCACCCTGTCTATCCTTTCCCCTCCTCTTTCCAAGTGCCATATTACTGTTCTCCTTTAGTCTACACCTTTCTCTACTCATTTAATCCTTTCTTTATTCTCCTGTCATCCAGAGATGGATTATTTTAAATGCTCCCTCAACCTTTGCTGCTTTCCAGACAGGCTGACAAGAAATCTGGAGACTTAGATCTAAACCTGCTTCATAGCTTTCTGAATATGATGCTGATAGGCACAGAACAGAAGGAGAGTTGAAAACATGTGACAGCACTGTTGTTGTCATAGATCCTTAACAAATAGACGTATGGAACCAGGCTCCTATAAATTTTACAAATTCAGCAGGGCAGTGTTTCAAAACTGCGGCCTTTGCACAACTTCCTTCTTAAAGCTCCAAATCCCTTTGCACTTGACCTCTGAGCTCTCAAATAATTACTCCCAAATACACCAGTCAAAAGACCTCACTTGTTTTATTTTTAAATTAACCATGACATTCTTCTTTAGAGAACAGTAAAAAAAAGTTGTTTTGTTTTCAGCAAAGTAAAGCATTCATTATTTTCTTAATATATTCTGCTTTTCCTTGCTTGGCCAGTGAGGGAGAGGTATCTGGTTTAATTTTAGAACCTGAAAGTAGCTCTGCTCAGAGAAACATCCACAATTTGTTGATAGGATAAACTGCAACAAGGAGCAGCATAACTATTATAATGACGCAAACACATTTTCTGCAGCAAGTCAAATGTTCAAGTTGCTGATGCTCGGCCTATCATTCAAGTTACACAGCATGTTTATTCCTCTACGAGAATAGTAAAAACGAGCAAAACAGAACATCCGGCAGGTCATGGAATGGAATATTTCATTTGGAAGGGACCAAGTTCCAGTTTTCATGTGGGCTTCAAAGAAAAACACATTTTCCCAGATAAAGCAGAAAAACTCCCAGATCTGAATTTCCTACATACATACACAGACATTCACAACTCTCTCTGTCTCTCATTAGATTTTTACCTTCAGTCAAGCAAGTGTATATCCACAATATCCCAAGCCTTCCAATCAAACCTAGAGGGCTCATTTAGCAGAGCTGAACTCTCTGGTGAACAAAATACTGAAGCTGTAAGATAGATACACACATACAAGTTATAGTAAATGTCAGTGCCATTAGGAAAACCTGTCTAGCTGCTATGCTGTTGAAACAAGTAAGCCTTTACAAGTTCACCACCCAAACCCAAACAAATTCAGCTTTGGAAACCATGGGACCTATTAACCTACTTAAATAAAAAGTCATCTCCTTTCTTCCAAGCCAATATGTACACCAAAAACCAGCAGAACAGCTTTAATATCGGAAAACCAAGACAATGATCTATCTACTCATATTGGCAGCAATGAAATTTCAACAGGGCTTAATCTTCAAACTCTACTGCTTTCAGCTTTGCTTAGTGAAGCCCATGGCTTTTCTTGTTCTGAAAAATCAGAAGGAATTTGTATATCTAATTCTAGGGAAAAAAAAACCCAACCCCAAACAGTTTCCGTATTTTATCTTTTTAACTGGTTTTTCACATAGAATAAAGGGAGCATCTGTTTGATTAGCTCCTTGGGTGTTGTAGGGCACTGCCACATCCATCCTTCCGCTTCTGGAAGGAACAGAAAAGTGCTGTGCCTTTTAAGCACAGTCCTATAATGACTGTATACAATCAGATATTCTCTAATGACTAATGCAGTACTATAACAAATTGATTTGTGTATAAAAGAACATCCAACATATACAAGGCAGAATTAACTCATTTAATTGGCTGTCACAGGTAAAAAATTCGAGGAAGATTTTTCCAACATCTTGTAATTGTCAGTTACTATCTAAAACAGCCAGGCCAAATTTTGCTGTTACCATTATGAAATACTCAAACAAGTGACTAAGATTTACCAACTTTTTCCAATTGCTTTGGAAAGAAAAAACCAATTATAAGAAATGTCAGAACACAAAGAAAAGCAAAAAAGGCTTAGTTTCTAGAGTAATTTTGATCCATTGTTTTTTCATCCACCCAGTACATACACAGAAAGTAGCATTTCTAAAATACATAAACAAATACGTATCTACTGAGTTTTAACATGACAGTTGTTCTTTTTAAGCCAAGAAATCAGGCATAGGGATTGCACAAAAAAGTAATTCATATGCATTGGCACAGGCAAAGTACTTACTTGCAAAATTAAAACTTAAATTTTAGGATCTAGAAGACGTAAAAATTATTTCTTAAAATAAATATCTGTAAATCCCTGCATCCATGAATGCATGGAACATAGTGCTGCATTTTAAGAAAAAAAAAAAGTTAAATTATCCTCTGCAGAGCTCCATTTTGCCTTACTCAGGCACAATCTATCCCAGACTTGGCTTTCCGATTTGCTTTTGACAACATTCACTTCAGACTCATTGTATTAGCAGTGAACTCCTTCCATACCACTACACTAGCCACATAAGCAGTACACATACATGATATACAGTCCAATCTGTATTCCTATAGATTGCCTCCTTCCACCAAATTTGCTGGTGTAAAGCAAGATATTTAAAGAAACCAAGGGATACAGCTCTTAGACCCAGCTGCAGCCAGTCTGTATTAACTCAGAGCTACAGCTGCAAGGAATGTTCTGTGCATTCCCAGGTGGCAATGCGCTCGTTCTAGCAACATTTTTTAAGAATTTAGGTGCAAAGCTGCAGCAAAACTTTGTCAAATATGCACAAAATGCAAATTCTCAAAAGGCCTACTGTTTGACAAAGTCACATCCTTTGATACACTGTGACAAAAGCTGACCTCTGACTTTCAAGCTACTATTCCAAAGCCAATGAAATAAGACTATTTCCTAAAATTACTATAACAAATTTTACTAGAAGCAAACCAGTACTTTTCCTATATTCAGTTTCATAAGTGTTTCAGTTTTCAGAGTTGCAATTTTCAAGTGAAAAAAAGATAAACAGGCCTCTAAAGCCTATGGCTAACGTGTAAATTTTCAGAGAGACCAAGTTAACATCAGACACTGTTTTAACCAACCAAATCTAGCCAATATGTCAAACAGCTGCTCTCAGTTTCACCTAAAATAATGACATCAGCTTCAGTTATTAACAGGTGTTACCAGTTTTACCTCAAAGAACGCGATGGCACAACCACAGGACTGGTCTCCAAAAGTCTTATTATTTCTAATCAGAATAAATGAGAGTGGTAACATTTTAATTAATTAGTTGATAGCTTTTTAGGAAATACAACAGACAGTAATGGTCTGCAGAAACACTTACCAACTCAGACTCCTCAAAAATCCTGTACCTAATATAAACTGCTTAAAAATGGACTTCAGCCACATTAACTACTACCTGCTATGAATTTAGGCACCTCTTCTAAACTGTTCCCCATGCACAAATGCTTTACTTCCACCACTTTCACCAACTGTAAAGTACAGCACATCAAATTCTTTTTCTGCTAGACCACAAAATGGAAATTCCCATGCTGCTCTTATAAGAGAAACATTATTGTTCACCATTCAAAACCATTAAAAAAAACCCCAAACCAACTACGTGAAATCTTAAAAATATTCTTGAACATAACATATTCTAAAGTTATTTCTAGTAAGAAAGGAGAAAAGCTAGAGATCTGCTTTCTGGCTGTTAACAAAGCTCAGCAACATACAAGAGAGATATGGTCAAGCCTCACCACGTGACAAAAAAGGGTGCCCTAAACCAATGCCATATTCACAAATTATTTCTGAAATGGACTCAATAAAATTTTTGGTTGTTTCACAGCTGGCTAGTCGCATTACAGAGGTAACAATTCTCTAGTGTTCTTTTGCTGAACAGCAACAGAGAACATTCCTGTAATGCCTCTATTTGTGCCAAACACTTAGGTAGCTGGATTTTTACTTTTTTTTTTTTTTTTAAAAAAAACTTAGAATTCATACAGCTAAATGCAGTAACCAGATTTAAAAAAAATTAACGTGTGACTAGATGCAAATTATAAAGACTTCCATTATTCAACACATAGTAAAGATCCAGCCTTAGTAACATGTTTGTCATGAAATAATTTAACATTTTTATTAAGCTATGTAATATACAAATATTGAAATTTAACTGTTCTTTAAGTCAAAATGAACAGTTAAGTCATCATTGGCAAGCAGCTATTGCCATTTTGTCCACATCTATACTTTTAAAAAGCAAGGTGACCTCTTTGACAGCTGAGGGAGCACTGAGGAGCTCTAACCCAACATAAAAGTTTGATCCATTTTGTTTTCACTATTTTTTATCACTTCCTACCAGATTCCGATTGCAATCCACCATCTCCCTCTTCTTAATGCTATCGATTACGTTGCAGCCAGACTTACGAGATCAAGCACACCACCCTTACTGTGAGAACCTACTCAGTTTATGGCTCATTTCTTTCACTCACAGCTCACTGGGTGGGTACCGTCAATCCGATTTCAAAGTTATATTTATATACGCGCTGTGTCTGCGTGTGTTTGTGGTGCTTGCGTGTGAGAGAGAAGGCGCAGGCTTTACCTCAGTCCGGAGCCAGCTGCGCGCGGCGCTGGCCGGGCCTGCGTGCCCGCCTCGGGCGGCCTCGCCAGAACCTTCTGGAAGGGGCCGGGCGCGCGGCCCTGCCAGGCGGGAAGCGCGCGGGCGCCTCCTCGCGCGGCGCCTCAGGAGAACGGGGCACTCCCCCCCCCTCCCCGGCGCGGACCTGAGAGCCCTTCGGCAAGGTGGGAGCGCTCAGGCAGGCGGTTGGTAAGTTTTTGTTTTTCATGGGGTTTAACCTAAGATCTGTGAGTTTTCCGTGTTTCAGGTGCTATCCCATTTTATCTTTAGCAAAATATCTAAGAGGGTGAAAGTCTTTGTACCTCTGGATTTTCTCGCCTTGCAAAAAGACAAAGTAATTCCCGGTCAAATTCTATCACAGTTGCTTTCTAAGATGAAAAGTGTGGTGGTGTTTTGTGTGTGTTTTTTGTTTGTTTTTGTTGGGTTTGGTGGGGTTTTTTTGGTTTTGTTTAATTGGTTGGACTAGATGATGTTAAAAGGTCCCTTCCAACCTAGGTGATTCTGTGATTCTATGAAGTGGTTAGGGCTGAAGTACTACATAATCTCGGGGTATCAGTACAGAATATAAAGCATGTTACTTCAGACATAGAGAATGAAGGGAATGGATTATACTTTATACTTACATTTATACTTACAGTTTATGCAAGCTTTGAAAATAAAAAAAAAAGTGTGACTTATTGGCTTGATAATGGGGTAGAAAAAGGTCTAAGTTTAAGGAGGAATATGAGATATGGCATTTTAAATGCTACCAAATTTCACTTAAAATATAGATTAGATTAAATTTAATTTGTTCCCATGGTATTTTGAGACAAGAACGTTGAAGGTGCTTTTAGATGAGTCTACCTTTCAGAGAATGTAAATATCCATACTTAAAATACATGTGTTAAAAGCACAAAAAAAGTATTTAAGAAGGTTTAACATGGTACATGGCTAAGAGTGAGCATGGATTCACTCACACAACCACTTCCAAGTAGAAAGATGTTTCTAAAGATATGCATCCTTACTGGGAAGACATACATAGTAATTTTTTGTTCTTATTCTAGATCAGGTGCACAACATTAAAGAAGTCTTTTGATCCAACTCCCATAAATTTCCATCTGATCTCAGTTTGGCAGAAGTGCTGTGAATCCCTGCCATTTGGGTTCATTCACATTCAGCATGATTTTACTATCCCTAACAAAAATGCAATACATGAGTACTCTGAAAGAAAATACCATCTTGCAGTTTGCATCAAATTTCTTTTGATTCCATAGCAACACCATATTTTAACAACATTGTGCATGGGATACAACCTTCTATTTACCCCAAATTCATTTTCAGATTGAAATGGTATCTTGTACTACACATGTTTTCAGTGATAGAGTTTGTCCTCTGAATGTATTTAATAACTAAACATATGGTCCAGCTTCCCATTTCCGGAGCACAGTCCTCTTCAAAGCAAACTGTCGCATTGTGCATATGCATGAGGAAAAGCTTTTCAACATATAAGACTATTGCTGAAAAGATGATCAGATGAGTTTCCGTCCATTAACCTACACTGATGACAATAATACTGCCCATGTCATTTCAGTTATACGCTTTTAACACCACTGAAGCCTCTGAATATTTAGGGTATAATCAACTATAATAATACTGAATGCAAGGCATTGCTTTGAATTTCTCTGTATTTAGAACAGTGTTTCAGCCAGGTATAAACAAGCTGTATCATTCTATGACCTAATGCACACATTGTCTGCCAGAATAATACACCCTGTGGTTCTAGTGTAAACACAGTTTGTATTTTTGAACTATGAACTACATGACAATACATGTAGATTTCTCTGTTGTCTCTAAAAGATCTAGACATTTTGACTTTGAAGAAAAGATACTTGTATGATAAAACATGTTAATACGCATTGGGGGGATTAGTGACTTTCACCAGAACGCTAGCTGGCTGTTTCTCTTCTTGTACAGCTTTGATTTAGAGATCACGTTCACTGTTCTAAGAAATCATTCTGAAAAAATGACTCCACATGTATTTGTAAATCGCCTAGTATGTTTGTATTTTTAGGTATACATGTTTTTCTTGTTAAACATAACTGCTTGCTGTTCAAATTATTTTTCCATAATAGTAGGTATTTTATATATTTATCAGCACTTGCCAGTATAGCTGGAATAAATACGGAATGTGTTTGGGAACCACGAACTTGATTCTTGAATCTATTCTTAATTTATCACAGGTGAATCAGATATTGTGGTGTGTTTTAGGAATGAAATAGTGTTAGATGTAAAAGCTGTGCATATCAGCAGTGTAAGATTTGATTCCTGTATCTTTCTGCCTTAT
>JAOXJM010000071.1:14516710-14533164 GCA_026413425.1 Tringa solitaria
GGGCTAAAAAAATCTTTAGCTAGTCAGAATCAATTTTCAGGACTTACACATAGAAATTGTTAGGAACAAAAAGGAATAAAAAGAAGAGAGTTAAAAATCTAAATCCTTGTTATTCAAATGAACAGAGGTGACCAATAATACAGAACAAAAATATAGCCTTCCATTTATTCCGTTTTGAAATACCTGCAAAGGGCAACATAAAACTGAAAAATGGAGTAGGTGCAATGAGGCCTTTAGAATAATTATGTGTTGTTAATTGAAGAATGTTAATCATGTCATATTAGGAGGGAGACAGGGTTAAATTGGTAAAATTTCAATTCACTTAGGCCTTATCTCTTGTTGGAATGAACCAGATGATTAATCCTTAATATTCTTCAGGGATACAGAGAACATCAGCAATTAAATTAACAACTACAAAGTTTATGCTCAGAGATTCAAAAATGAAAGAGAAACACTTTAATTTTTCACAAATTGTTACCTTAATTATCTTCTTATTGCTTCTGTCTCTTCTCCCTCATTACAAAAACACACCCCTTAGTATTCATGGATCCCTTTAATTTGCTGTAGCTCGGCAACTATGTAAGGAATGTCATCTGAGCTGCAACAGTCATAAATCTTACTTTATGCATGCTCATTGAAAATAAATTGTTCTGCTGTACCTAGTCCCTGTGTTCGAACTCCAAAGTGCTGATAAATTTCTGTTTCCTTACAAACAGTCAGTAACTTCCATCAAATTTTGGTGGCAGAAAAGGCAGGCTTGCTTAGCACATAATGTGAAGTAAAGTTTCTTTTTTTAAAATATAAGAGAAATACAGATATGTAAGTTAACCTAATAGTTATTATGCAAAGTGCTACTGGCAATAGGAAGGTATAGGGATAAATTTCTTAAGAAACCTAATTCTACAGTCATGAAAATAAGGATGTAGTTCCAGATCATTCATTAAAATTATATACCAGTAAGAAAATGCAGTCTGACATTTAAATGAAAGTTTTTTGTTTAGAGAAGAAAACAATAGAGAAGGTGGAGGACTTCAGAATGTGTTTGGGATTCTTTCTTAAGAGTTGCCTGAGAATTCTTACAGAAGATGTGGAATCTTTTTATCAATACTGGACTGCATGATACATTGAATGATTTCAAATATAACTGCTGTGAAAGTGAATGCTCCCACAAGTTGAATGCAAAAATCCATGATTGCGAAACATAGGGACTTGACATTGGTAATTTTGAAAGCATGCATAGTGATAACAAAGTTTTAAAGTAAAATGTCATATCCCTGAAGGGTGCCCTTACAACAAATTATTAACGAAGCTGTATTGATCTTCACCCAAATGGAAAAATCTCAATAAATCTCATCTGGACCATTGCTGAAGCTAGAAAATACATTACACCCCCCTACTGACCACAATTTTTATTATCGCTATTGTGTTTGCAGGGCAGTCAATTTTATACAGTGTAACAAACTGCCAAGTGCTAAAGTGATTTCCTCTATTACTGAGGTCCATGTATTAAATTTAGTGAGGCACAATACCAAACTTCAAATATTGCAGGGTTTAGAATTGAATGCAGCTGAGCCTAATGTTATCAACCTGACAAATACACTGACATATTAAGTAGCAGATCATTTATTCATATTTGGAACTGGTTTTGTTTTTCTATTCAGCTGTATAGTTTTAGATTAGCCACAATATTTCAAAATGTAACTATTACTGTGAAGTCCAAAGGCATGGTGGAATACATATTTTATATTCTTATTATGCTCTGTACATCAGAGAAATATGTCTCAATAGCCTGTTATCACATATAAATACATGTGAATTAATAAATTACTTTGCATAATGCAGGTTTAGGCTGCAAATACTTTAACCCTTTTCAATGACAGGTGACAAGCACTTCAGATACTTCATGTTATAGTCAAATAAAAAGCTTAAATTCTCAGATAAAGTTTCATTTTGAGCTCCCTTTTCACCCATATCATTAATTTTCCTGCAGTCTAAAATATTCCAAAACAGTGGATTTCTGAATTTGCAGATGCTATCTGAATTCTAGTTCTTACTGGAAGATGCCTGTTCTAATGTACACCATGTCCTCCTGGAAGAATTTGATGTATCCTGAATAATTAAATCAACAATTTAGAATACTTGTTACTAATTCTTAATGAAGTATTTTGAAGTAACTGATTGCTTACATCAATGCAAATAAAGCTTTTTCTAATTTTTTTCCTTCAATTAATAACAAATATTTCCCATAAAAACTGAGAAAAAACATCCAATGTTTTGCTCACCTGAAATAATCCAAATGATCCTTCTGTGTGGTAAAAGCTGAAGCTACAAGGCTTTAGGAAAGACAGACTCTGCATTGCTATCTGTTATTTTAGGGAATAGCAGTTTCCTAGCTTTTAGAAGTGGATCATGAGACCTTTTGTAAATGACCTTGCATCCTGACAGTTCTGCAGTTTTTTTACTACTGTGGTCTAATTGTGCAACTATTAAACTGCAACAGTTGCCATTCAAAATAGCTTACAGTAGATCTCAAGACAAAACTATCTATCCTTATGTGAAAACTCCACGGAGGATTCCTATAACTTTCTCTCTGGAAACCTCCATCTTTAACGTGGAGTACGCCGCCACCTGGGAAGACAGAAAAATAATGCCATTGATAGATTTGTGTAACATTCCAAATATAAAGGAAAATCTCCAAATGAAAGGAAATACTTTCACCTCCCCCTTTTTAAATTTTTTTTTTTTAGGATAAATCATACAACTTGGTTCAATTCTCTAGGAAGGGTCTGATAGTCTGCAGACTCTCACTTAGTGTATTTCATTGGTACAGATACTTTTGCCCTAACAACCATGTTGGATACTATACTCTCCCAGTCAATCTGGTTTAGTGACGGTTTTTGTCAGTGTTGGGTTGATGGTTGGACCAGATGATCTGAAAGGTCCCTTCCTACCTAGGCAATTCTATGATTCTATGATAAATAGTTTAGCTAGATGTTTGTCAAATGGCTTGTATACCTGTCTCATAGGAGACAGCAGGTCAAAAATATTACTATCTTGCACTTTGATTTGGAGTTAGAAAGCCAACTTGCTGCTGTAAAGCCTAATTCAAGCCCTGAATTTTTGTGTGATCTTTTCCCCATGTATTTTTCCCCTCAATCCTTCCTAGAAAAATTTACTGCAACACTAGCTGGCTGTAAGCAAACAAATAAGCAGAGTGAATGCTGAAAAACAAGCATGAGATATTTAAGCTTAGAAGTATTATGCTTTTCGAGTTAGACTACTGGTGCTTTAGTTGTAAACCCTTTCCTTGAAAGATAAACCATTTAACATAAACTGACACTCAAACATCTTATAATCTCATACACTACCAGAGTTCTTCCTTGTCACTGAAAAGAGGTCAGATACTATTTTGTTATTTGGACTGAAAAATGCTCTTGCCATTTGGAGACTCCCCACATATACAACACCAACTACTTGGATCATGTAGGTCCCTGAACTAACTTTATGGTATTTTCTTTGTCTTCTGCAATGTCATCATAGATTGAACTCCTCTCATTCAAAACTAAGCCAAACTATTCAGTTCCGTTGTGGAAATTCCACAAGTAGTGAGGAGGAGCACTCTTCACAGCCCTACGAGTAGAGGAAATGGCACTATTATAATTCCTGAAATGTTAATTAGCTCATAAGTCTGACACTTGACAATGAAATATTTATTTTCATGGAGTGCTACATGTAACTTAAGAATTACAATAGCAGATCTAGATGTATTACTGAATAGAGAACTCATTATTCTAAACTGTGATCTACAAAGGAAAAACACAATTATTACAAAGAAGTCCCTTAATTCACGTGGCTGAGTATTATCTATTTTAAGCACTTTGCATTTTGAATTTTGGAAGAGCTATCTCTATTACTTGCAAGACTTCTTTAAAACATATGAGAAATTCCACAAACTTTATATGCTCTAATTCCAACCTTTAGTTATATTATAATACATTTCATTTAGATTCGTCAGTTTGAAACTATTTTTCCCCATTTGCGACCTGAACATCTGAGGAACAAGTTTGGCATCCTGAAAAAGAAACTGGATATGAATACCAAAATAATAAAATCATCATGTTGAACTGGGAACACAGGAAAGACCAGTTATGAAACTGAAAAAGATGCAGATAATCACCTACCAGAATCTCAAAAGCTGAAAATGACTACAAGAAGGGTGAAAGAATTGGGTTGCTAGCTAATAAGGTAAAGATTCTGTATAGGTTTTATCAGAGTAAAACAAAGGGACCCTGTGTTGTTTTGATCTTAAACTTGATGAATTTATCCTTGCATCAGTTCACACATCAGTTCATTCTTTTCTTTTCCCCAGTTGTCAAGGAAGACTTTTTCTTATTCTCCCATGACTCAGCTGCAAGATTGCACATGATTACGTTCTTTGACTCTCCCTTTTTGAAGCAATACTTGGGTGATGGGATTTTGGATTCCCTTTCATGATAGTATGCAGTTCTACAACCCTGCAGACTCTGCATTTTCTAGGTTTTCTCCTTATCAGGGAGAACACGAGGGAAACCTGCTTGTGAGGTGGAATCATGGATTCTGAGACTTAAATAACTACCATAACTTAGAGTGCTTTTTGCCAGGAGAGTTTATGTGGCAAATGGACAGTATTGTTCCTGAATTCCCTAAAAGCCACAAAAATAGCCTGTAGCAATCTTTCTAGTATTCAAACTTCTGATGACTGCATATGCCTTCCACCGTCACCCTTCCAATATTGCAACATTGAAGAGCATTAACAGAGTTTTGATGATTAACAATGAGCTTCCTGAACAGGATGGACAGCTATGAGAAGCAACATGGTGACTATATTCAGTAATAGTTTTTAAACATTGCTCAGAGAGTGTTAAAAACTTAGAATTGCTTAGAATTTTGTTAGCTGAGTGATGTCTGTGTTTCTCCCAGCATTGAAAATCTGTAATAATAATCCTAGAAGTAGTAGTATGTTACTTAAACCCCATGATTAGTAGTGATTTAGTATGAGCTTTTACATTAAGTGAAGATTCACAACCTAGAATAAAAAGAACATCCTTCTAGAAATTTGCTATTTTGAAGGGACACGCTCATGCTGTTTTGAATGTCTGGACTGGCAGTCCTGCTAACCCACTACAAACTAATTTCTCCTTCTCCAAATTCAGAGAATCAAAGGATTAATTAACTCCTAACACACAAAAAATACTATCTTATTATATTAAATCTAGTTTAACTTGTTTTTATTTTTAGATTTCCTTTTTCTGCTTGCATCTTTCTAACAGCATTTCTAAACGTGGCAAAGTGTCTTCAGAAAACCACAGCACCCCATAAAAAGAACCAAACCAGGTTTAATTATCAACAAGCTTTCATGAGTAATAGCTTGAAATACTAGATAATAAAGGGGATCAGAACAACAACAATAACAAAAGTTATTTTAGAAACCTTAATTTGGAGTTCCTCTTTGTGCTGTACAAATTGGGGTAAAATGCGAGCATATGATCACATTGTATACCTAGTGTACTTTTTTTACACAAGAATTCAGAATGCAGCTCCCTGTTGTGCAAGTAGAGCATTCTCCAGTGCGAGAAACCAAGAACAGCACGTCAACAATAGGAAACTTTTTAAAAAAATCATCTCTTGAATTATTTATGATATACAACATTTTTTCAGATATTCAGACACATGTCACAGCATGAATTTAATCCCAAAGGCAGATTATATTAAAAATATGTATGCTTTTTGCATAAGTAAGAGAGGACAGCTTACACAGGCAGCCAACAGGTAGCATCAATTGGTACAGAAGGGCACAAAGATGAGGTCCTCATCTGAGTTCAGTCCAGCCTAAAGATTCTCAGATATGACATGCCACCAGCCACATTCCCCAGAAAGCACTGGACAGTCCCCACTAGGGCAGAGGCTTTAACCCAGACAGTTTTGGATAGTAGAGAGCTCTCCAAGTCCCAGGATGCAGCGAGTACCTAGGGCCTTCCCATGAGGTCAGGAGAGATGGTGGACTTCAGGATCCTGAGAACAGAGAATGTCTTCAGGAGATAGACTTTGGCCTCTTCAAAAAAGGCAGCTGCTTGAAGGAGTCCCATAGGAATAGGCCCTGGAAGAAAGAGGGACCCAAGAAAACTGCTTCAAGAATCACCTCTTCCAAGCTCAAAAGCGGTCCATCCCAATGCAAAAGTGCCAAGAGGCCTTTATGGATGAGAGAGGAGCTCCTGGCAAAACTTAAACATAAAAAAGAAATCTAGAGAAACAGGGGAGCAGAGATAAGTAACCTGGAAATAATACAGAGGCACTCTCCAGGCATGCAGAGATATAGTGAGGAAAGACAAAACCCACCTGGAGTTGAATCTGGCAAGGCCTGTCAAAGGCAACAGACATTAAAAAAGCCCTTAAAGAAAGGCTTCTGTAAGTACCCAAGTGGCAAAAGGAAAACTAGGGAAAGTGTGGACCCACAGCTGAATAGGGCAGGAGCCCTGGTGATGCAAAACATAGAGAAGGCTGAGGTACTGAATGCCTTCTTCACTAATAAGACCAGTCTTCAGCAAGATGCCCCAGAAGCCGCAGGGAAAGTCTGGAGCAAGGAAGATACACCCTTGGTGGAAGAGGATCAGGTTAGAGATTGCTTAAGCAAACTGGATGTCTGTAAGTCCATGCGCCCTGATGGGATCCACTCAAACATGCTCAGGGACATAGCTGATGTCATTGCAAGGCCATTCTCTCTAATGTTTGCAGAATCCTGGCAAGTGGGAGGGGTGCCTGAAGACTGGAGAAAAGCAAATGTGACTCCTATCTTCAAAAAGGGCAAGAAGAAGCACCTAGGGAACTACAGGCTGGTCAGCTTCACCTCAGTCCCTGGGAAGGCAATGGGGCAAATAATCCTGGGAACCATTTGCAGACATAGGAAGGACAAGAAGGTGAATGGGAGTAGTGGGCATGGATTCACCAAGAGGATTCCAAGTCATGCTTAACCAATAACTTTCTATAATGAAAGGCCTACCTTGATAGACAAGAGAAGAGCAGTAAATATTGCCTATCTTGACTTCAGGAAAGTTTTCAACACTTTCTCTTATCAGATCCTAAGAGGGAAGCTAACGCAGTATGAGCTAGGTGAGCAGACTTATTGCAGTGGAATGAAAAAACTGGCAGTGTGACTGGCTCCAGAGGGTGGTGAACAGGGGGGTGAAGTCTAGTTGAAAGCCAGTAACTTGCAGTGTACTCCAACAGTGCTACACTCACCACCTCTCAAAATTAGACCACCCAGTCTCCTTGCTATTTGCTCAAAAAAACACCTCCCCTCTGCTTTTATTGCTGAGCATAAATATACCTTTGGTCAGTTTGTCTTGGCTTTGTCCCCTCCCAGCCTCTTGCCCATCTCCAACCTACTCACTGGGGGAGGCAGAGTAGGAAAAAGTCTTGATGCTGTTCCAGCACTGTTCAGCAGTAGCCAAAATACAGGTGCATTGTCCACAATGTTCTAGCCTCAAATATAAAACACAGCACTCTATGGCTTATATTAAGAAAATAAACTCCATCGCAGATAAACCCAGTACAGAAATTTAAGTTTTTTAGCTGAAAAGCTTCCTGAGAAGATGTAAGGGAGAATTAAATAAACCAGTTACAAGCTCCCTTCAGTGTGATTTCTGAATGGGGTGTCCAAGAGGCAAGTCCACTTATGTCACACAAGTATCTTTTGCCCAACAGATTCTGTTTCTTTAGGGTAGCCACGTTTGTTTTCAAAAATCAGCATATTCTACTGTGATCATGTGACACTAAGAAATCATTCTTCTCATTCAAGTCTATACTACCACTCCGTGGCTATTCGTATGGTCCAGTAATTCCTCCAACACACAGCCATAATTCAGTGATAAACCATTAAGCGAAATAGCTGTAATTCCTATAGTTGCCCCAATTAAATTCCAATAAACTCTACTGTTTAGAGACTATTCTATCAAAGAGGTACTCATCTGACAAGTAACAGCATGATAGTGTTCACGTGAAACACTGCCAAATTAACTGAGCTATTAATGTGTATAAAATCTATCTAATAGCAGGATTCCCATACAGCAAATAATATAGTAAAAAACCTCAACCCATGAATATCAAGACAGAACCATGAATCCATTATTTCTGTCCTCTCTCCTTTTCTCCTTACTACTACTTTTGATGATGCGTTTTCAGGTACCATTCAAGCCACTCAACAACTAGCAATAACACAGTCAAATAGTGTGGTACATGTTCATGCTACAGACCTGTCCTGATGTGTGAAATCGTGGTTTTGAACTGAACTAAGTCAGTGTAACATGATGGAAAGGACTGGTTAAAGTACATACTATGTATGCAAAGCTGCATATGCAGATTTTTCTAGAGGGGAACCTGAGCTAAAACATTTAGCCAGCTAGTTAGAAAAACAGAAACAAGACTGCTTGGTCATATTTAGCTTATTTGACTGTGTTAACATCAGGAAATTTGTTCCCTAATAAGACATACCTCCAATGTAAATTGGAATCACTTCACTTAGTGTCACCAAAAAAAAATATTCAGTGTGTAAAAGGCTGCTGCAAAACATGAGTAAATACTCATTTCTCCATGTCCAACTGAGTAAGACATGAACAGACTTGCTCTTCAGCAGGAAAAATTCTGATTAGACATGTGGCTCACTTGCATGTGTTTTATAGCTAAGTGATAAATTTGACTTGTCTGTTTATAATTGCTTTTTATAAACCAATTTAAATTAAGAATTTGTTCACAAGCTGTGAACATCCATATATTAACTTAAAACAGGATTGTTATCTTAGGTTGCACTGTGTAGTTTTGCATCAATAGCATATGATAACCTTCTGAAATATGAGTGTAGCAAATGCTAAACACACAAATTAATAGAGAATAATAGGTAACAGAAGTGCATACAGAACTTTTATAAGTGCCAGTAACATATGTCACCACGTCATACCAACAGGATTCCTTATGTGCATGTGAGTGACAGAATGAAATGTTTTATCCTACCCCAGCTAGGTCTGTGTGTATTATGAAATCATCTTCCTCATCTTTACAGGTCTTAATTCCACATTCTCCACTTGTCTCCATCATATTTTTTCATATAGGATTTGTAATTTTGTCTTCCTGTTAGATCAGCTTTCTTCTCTTGAGAGTAAACTCTTCTACTCTTCCTAGCTATCACGAAGAACTAACCAATATGCAAATCAAAATTTGCATCCTGTTATTATTCTTCTGTTGCCCATAGAGTCAAACACATTCCCAGACAACAGCTTATTGATGCTTTTTCTGACAAAACACCTCTTTTTTGATAATGCATGGTTATATCATTGCTATGTGACATTTTTTTCAGGGTATTATTTAGCTCTAATATGGTTCTATTATGAATATCCAAATGCTGTAAATGTAAACATCTAATGATGTAAGAAAATGATCCAACCATTGTGTCTATAACATAAGGTACTGAAGGTTTTTATTAGTAACACAATAGGTTCTGCCCTTTTTGATGAACAGTAGTATGTAGTTGCCACCTATATTTCCTTTTTTTGCATTTTCGGAAGACAAGTCTTGAGTATCATAATATGTATTAACAACAGTGAACATAGGTAGAATAAAATAAAGAGATTTGCTAATGCATACGGACTATGGAGAGATGTGGAAGTCACACACTATGAAGTGTTAGGCAGGCAAGTTAGTACACATACCCCCAAATGTCTTAATACTTCTGAAGTAACATAGCTGTTCTTATGCATTAAAGACTGATTACTGTGTATTAGTACCACTCTGCAGCAGGAAAAAATTGCAACAAAAATACTCTCACTCTTTACCTGTCACACTAGGGAGGGTAAATTTGACCCTTCTCTAAAGCAAAATTGCCTTTCAGCCACAATTGCCCTAAAAATTACAGATTTTTTTACAAACACTCTCTGTTGGGATTAATTTTTCCTATTTGAGAGAGCAGTGCCTTAGACACCTACACATGTCAACAAAACCAGAGCAAAGAGCATTATTACTAGAATAATTACTAAGTTCCTCTAGGTAGAAACAGATGCTCAAAGATCTCAAGTTTCCCATTGTTGTATGTTTTGTGCTGCCCTCAGATGCTGTAGAAGTAAATACAGTTTGAAATACATGAAGACAAAAAATGAAGTCCACCCTGTGAGTTGCTTTAAGAACAGAACCTTAGTGATGTCAGGAGGACATGATTTATTCACATTTAACTCAAAACAGCATTGACTGTTCTGATCTTAAATATACTCTTTTTGTCTCAGTCTCAACCTCTCTGTTCTTCACTTTCTTTCCCTTTCGGTGACACATCTTGTTTTATCCTTCCTCATACGTTGTTCCTGTTGTTTTGGGATGTAGTATTTACCAGACATCACAACCAAGGTTGGCAGGTGCAACTGGGAAAACTATCATGACCCTTGTGGCTGTTGCTTCACAAAAGGAAGTTACCTCAGTTTTCTCAACACTTCCACTGGATAACGAATGTGAAAAGCATGTTAAAAAAATATAACTGGGCTTTGCACTGAAAATTAGGAATTTGTGATGGCTATGTAGGTTAACATCAGAATCAAATACCTGAAAAGAATAAAGCAATATAATATGACAATTACAACTTAATTCACAAGTATGTGATATATTGGGTATGTTCTGACATGGTGTAATTTACCTGGGATCCTTCTATAACTTAATATCATCAACCTGGGATATTTTCTGAAAGCTTGCAAACTAAAACAACACAATTGCTGAAAACCATAAGGCACAATCAGTAACACACTTACTTCTTGGGTTAGGTACTTCAGTTATCTTACGTGTATGCTGATAAGTTGCTTTAAAAAAATTTGAAATTTTTGCGTATTTCACAGTTTTAAAGCAGTTTTGTTAGCTTTATTCAGTATTCATGCTGTGGTAAAAGCTACATAGGTTGCTAATTTTTAAATCAATGGTACAATTAGCTTTGCCACTTTAATTTTAGCAGTGTTACCACTGCAGTTTCTCTTCAAATTCGTTGCAAGTTACTCTTCAAATGGATTGTATGAGCACCAACATATTAAAAATTTCAGTATTCAAATGTATACACTCACCTATGCTCACCATTGCAGGAAAAAAAATAAAATCATTATAGAAAACATTTCACTGTAAAGAATGTCAGCAATTCTAAAATTTGCTTTTTGAATAGAAGGAACATATGTGTGTTTTCAAAATACTGGTTAAAACAAACAAAACTTCCAAAAAATAGACCTTTTGCTGAAAGTTTAAACCTTGAATAAAAGTAATTATAAATATTTGGTCTGATATAATCTAAATTTGGCTTTTAGCTTTGGAAAGGTCACTTTTGACTCAAATCACATCTCACCAGACATAGCTCTGGTCTTCACTTCCTATTCCATAACAATGGATGCTTGGCAAATGCTGCAAGTGGAGTACCTACAAATGCAACATTTCTTTTGACTGTTGCTTTTAGGTTAGTTCAGAAAGCATAGATGCACTTAACTAACTGCAGCCACTAACTAGCCATTTCTCTAGAATTTAAATGGAAACATTTTGTTCAAAATTCTGAAGCCCCGAACAAACAAGATAAAGGATAGTGTTTTATTCATTACTACAAACATTCTTAGTAAAAGGAAGATTAAATTTTCATTACGATTACACCACTCAGAACATGAAATGTACAGTATTTAACTCAAAGAAGGACTTAAGTCAAAGCATTTTATACTGATTTTCCAATTAACTAATACTGCCCTGAATCAAAGTCTCAGTGGGAAAGGGAGACAGACTTTCCAAAGAGCACACACCCGTTTGAAAAGCTAAGATCTCAAGCTTGAAATTTTATCAAGTATGCTCATTACACTGTCTCTCAGACCTACCAAAAAATTTAATACACAATACATGAATCAACTGAAATACATGCATTCTAATTTGAAGAACCTACTTGAAATTAGACCATGTTTTCTAATCTCAAAACATTGCTGGTTGGCAATTTTCATTTCTGTAAAATGACAAGTTATACTTCATTTTTAGGTAAAGGTTAATGTTAAGTTCCCAACTTTATAAAATGCACTCCTCTATGAAGTAAACCATTGCATGCTGGTGCCTAACATTAAAGAAAAATGTTCACACAGTTGAAAATGAATGGTTTTTGCATTTCAAGGTGACAAGTACAATGTCAGACACAATCAATCGATCACTGCATAATTATTATTGCAAATGATCCATATCCATGCTGCAAACCTTAAGGGGAATTTAATGAAGCAGTAAGCACATCAATAATAAGATCTCTTCAGTCTCTGTTAAATCTCGTGATTCATAAATATGTTGTCACATTTTATTCTTCCTTGAATTCCTGTAATTATATTTGAGAAGCTAACTGAAAAGTAAAATTCAAAAATGTATCAGCTTTTCCTTGATAAAAGGAGTACTTAACTATATTATATATACACCACAAAAATTAAATTTACAAAACACTACTTATCAAATAAAAGGCCAAGATAGTCAAACATAGAACAATCCATGAAAGAAACTTGAAATGTCAATAATCAGACTCAGACTAACACATTTAGCTGACTTAAAATCTGAAGGTGGCAAGGTTTTGGTAGTTAGGGGACTGCCAGGGTGGCCTCTGTGGGAGGAGTACAGGGGCTGCCCTGTGCTGGACATAGCTGGTTCCAGGTGGCTTTGCAATGGACTCACCACAGGTGACAGCCAAGCCCATCAGCCAGTCTGGTGATGCAGCTGTGAAAACATAAAGAAAGGGCAGAAATGTTGGCAAGAGAGAGACCGAGGAAACAAAAAGAAACAGCTGAGGAAATGCCAAAATCGGAGAAGGAAGAGGTGCTCTATGGCAGAGCAAGCACATCCCCAGGGGTACTGCAGCCCATGGAGAACCCACGCTGCAGCACAGGAAAAGAGTGACAAGGAAGGAGCTGCAGAGAGAAACTACTTTTTTCCTGATTGCAATCCCTTGCCTGCTAGGGATTGTTCTATCTGTTGCCTCACTGAAGGAAGCAAGTTTAATGAGATAACAAGAGCGGTTGTTGTTTTTGTTTCCTACTACCTAAATCAGAAATTAAATTGAAAAAAATCATTGAAAAAATTATAATTGGCAAGAAATAATTTCATTTCCTCCAAGGCAAGTCTTTTTTTCTGTGACAGTAATCAGTAAGTGATCTCCCTGTCCTTATGCTGACCCACAAGCTTTCTCACCCCTGTTCTTCCTATTTTCTCTGCCCTCCCTGTCCCACTGAGGCAGGGATTGAGCGAGCAGATAGGTGGCAGATTGGCTGCTAGTTTGGGCCAACCTGTGACACAACTGTAATTCTGGAGGGGAAAGAATATATAGGGTATTATATCCATATGTGGAAAGCAGTCGCTTCTGCAGAAATGTTCGACCTCTGTTTTCTGATTGCAGCAAGAACAGGTGTATTTCTATACTAACCCATTAGAAGGATCTAAACACAGATTCATCTGTTTGGCAAGGAAGGAATACCAACCTAGGAACAGAAGGGAACCGGGAAGCCAATATGGAGAAATGGGAAAAGAAGATCTAATGAAGATGTGATCAGATAGCTAGACTTCCTTTACTAATCATCCCCTTATGTTGGTTGAACTCTGAGACAGTCAAACTAGTTACACAAGGTATATCAAGTCTAATAGCATTTGCACATATAAGTGAGAAACCATAAGCAATGGTTTAGAGACCATTGGCTTAGAGACCGTCACAATCTTGTTCAGCTTCTCAAACAGGCATACTTCACTGGAATAAATATCCAAAAGCAACCAGTCAAGAAATTAATCTCAAGACATGAACAAGGTTTTTCAACTGCCCAGAGAAGCCTTTAGGACTTGTTCATCTTTCTGACTTGCCAACCAAGACTATTCAAACAGTTCTACAATTGTAGATATAGTAGCATACAAACTCCCCAGATTGTCACAGGGATGGTATTTACAAAGAATTTGCACTAAAAGATTGTCATAGCAGGAAACAGGAGAACTCTAACCTGCTTACCCGGTCGCATTTCACACAGTCTTTGTTCAATTCTTTCCTCACACAAGCATTCCTGGACCGATAAAAAGACATCCACACAGTTCATTCAAAGCTGTGATGGAAACCAGTGCTATTAAGAGGTACAAGAGGAAGGTAAGATTAATTGGACAAATGTAACTTCTTTCTAAATTAAGGAGGAGAAATCAGTTCAGTAATTGAAGTATATAGGATCTATAATGCAAATTCAAAAAAGAACAGAGTAAGCCTATCGTATAGCTTTACACAAAATGCATAAATTCTACTGAAAGAATTAATAATGATACACACATTCTTAATATCCTACTTTAACTCAATTTCATCACACATTAGCACTTACATGTATGCATGTCTGTATGTGTCTGTTTCTAAAGGGATGGATATTGTTATAAACCAAAATTGCTTAAGCCACAATTATGCAACACTGGATAAAATGGAGCACAATACTGATTTTGTTCTCTTGTTCATATTGCTACCCTATATAAATAATAGAATCTTGTTTTACAAAATACTGTAGCAGTCAAAACCCCCAAGACTGAAAGTATTGGATGACCAAACGTTGTTGTCAAATATACTCAATTGAAATTACCTTTCTATTCTATTTAATTTCTCTTCTTCATATTAAAAATGCGACTTTGCAGAATCTTTTCATGCTTTAAATATTAGTGTGATATTTAGCTTTTATAATTCCAAAATGAATTATTATACATATGATTTTCAAGCCAAATTTTGTGACAGATAGAAAAAGATAAGCTACTGAGAATTGTCTTAGATTCTACCTTAATTAATTGTAATCCTGTTTTCATTCAACATCTCTATCAGTCCTTTCATTTCAGCCATCAAGATTGCAGATTTATAAATTGTAACACTTCATTATTCAGGTTTATTGAGTCAGATACCCTTGAAGATCCTTAATATTCATATCAGCATACTCTATTATTAAATCATTTTGTATTTTTCTGTGTTAATAATAAAAGGTACATATTTATTCAACATCAGCGGTCAGGCCGTCAGATACAGAGAATGAAGCTACATGTTTTATTCAAGGTCTCAGTGGAAAGCAGCATGCAGATCATTTTGACTGAGGGTACCTTCCGCTTTTCAGCTAGTATGTTTGATTTTTCTTAAGTAAAAGGATCTAAATATTTTGATTACTTAATAATTCTATGCAAGAAAATCTATACTGCTGAAATGTTCCACTGGCAATGTTTTCAACATACTCATTTAGTCTTCCAACTTAGCTCGTATCCTATCTCAACTGTCTGCAGCTCTTTAAACACAGTAAGTACCGCATTTTTATCTTAGTCCATGATGTTATTGGCAAGCCCTCACTTAAGAGAGAAATATCTTGCTTAATGCACGTCAGTGTTGCAAAATACACAGTAAGTAAAGTTACTCAAAAAATGAGAAGAACTGTATTGCCCAAAGGATATCGTAGCTCCTTGCTCCAGTTTTAAAAATCTTAAGATGTATTTTGTTTATCTTTTCTTTTTAGTAATCTTCATATCTGTTTAGGGTTCTCATTTCCTTTAGATGAAAAGCCTTTGTGTTGCTTCACTTACAAACTTGTCCTGTAGCACTCGGTGCACAAAGAACACATGCTAGGTTTGAAATTACACATTTCCCTAATTCAAGAGAAAGGCATACTCTACGCCTGCATATATTTTGTAGTGCATAAGAACCAGTAAGACTTTTGTTCAGCTGAATGGAATACCATCTGCCTTCAAACAAGTGAACTGACACGGACTCTTATATGTGTATTAAGATGTCTCTAAACAGAAGTTTACTGACAAAAGCACCAGAAATGCTACTATAAAGTAGTTTAAACTCTTAAATATATATCCAGATTAAATTTCTGATACAGTCTTTCTATGAATCCCTGTTCCTCCAGGCTTCTCCCCACATGTTCATCAGAGGTATGTTTTGCTAATGCAGGCAAGCACAAGTTGGACCAAAAAGCTTTATTCTTCAGTGCTGTCAAAACAACATTCAATTGCCAGAAGAAATTATCTTACTGCTATTGCATAAAATTTTTTTCAGTTTGTTTCTCTGTATCTGACTACTCTAGTTTTGGGCAAAACCAAATTTCATTTGCTGACATGCTTTCTGCCTTATTTGATCAAGTATTATTCTGAAGGTGCTACTGAAAATCTCTGCTAAATATAGAGAAAATTTCAGAAAATTCATTCACTATTATTAAAAAGAATAGCAAACTGACAGGAATGAAGCACATCTCTGACTAAACAGACATTAAACAGATGCTTATAAAATTTATAAATATTTTATAAAATTCTGTTATGGTATATTAAAGTAATTTTAGTTGAGCATTTTCATTGCCTATAATGAAAGATGGAAAACCAACAATTTGTATATTTTAAAATTTATTTACCAATGAATT
>JAOXJM010000071.1:14541203-14551247 GCA_026413425.1 Tringa solitaria
TTTTTCCCCAATTTTTAATTATTTATATTACTTTAGCATTTCTGTTGCTTTTGATGTAAGAAATTAGTTTCTGTTTTCATTTGCTGTAAAGCAAGGTCAGAATAATGTCACAGGAAAGCCTGAAGAGCAACCTGGCAACAATTTGGTCATTAGACATCACCAAAATTTAAAGTATTGAGTAAGGATTTCTTGGCTGTCAGATGAACTTGTGTTCAGTGTACAGTCCAAGGACTGAAAAGCAAGGTGGAGACAGATGGGAGCTACCTGATCATAGACTCTGTGACACATGCGTGGGATTTACACAGTTCATAGTTTCCCTTAGAACCAGGAATATGAAACTTGCTTACCCTTTTCTTAGCTTAGTAAGGTGATGGGAAAAAACGTGAGGGGTCTGACCCTTTGTCTGGTGTGTACAGTTAATTTGTGCTGTTTCTGTAATAAGGGAGCTGCTTATTTCTCCCAACAATCAAACGGTCTATCCTGACAAGACTTCTATAATTAAGTGAAGTTATTAGTGATTGTTGTTCAGTTGGTAACAGCTCAATGCCACGTCCATAATTTCAATGACAGGTGCTATATTATTGCTGCTTCTCCACTGCTTTCAGCAAGAATAGACTCACGCAATAGTTCTGACAAGGAAAACCCTGGCTACCAAAGGAAAACCTCACATACTCTTCTCCTGTGTGTACGCTGTCATAACTGGGCTCCAGCTTCAGTCCTGATAAGGGAGGATATCAGTATGGGATGATGATGGACTTGACTTAATTTTAGAATAAGTTCTGTGAAAGGAAAATAAAGGCTTATAAAATCCTTTCCAAGAGAATTAATGCAAGGACACCGGGATCAGAATTTACTGGCTACTAGAAAGCATTGTTTTAACTAAATTTCCTGAAATGTTAGTGTGTTTCTCCAATTTTCTTCTCCTAGTTAATGCTCAGGTGTTTCTGTAAATCTTCATCTTGATTTTAGAGATTATGCTTATGCAGTTAACAAAAAACCCAAATATGTTCAGCATGCAATCATTCACATTTGAAAAAAGCAAGTTGGATATCAATATATTGAGTACCGGTAACAAGTGGCTCTCGGTTTGTCTATTCCTTGAGAACTTACACTGGTTGAATAAAATTGAATTAATTAATTAACTCAGTATACTCTTGAGCAGAAAAAGAAACTAATACAAGCAGAAAAATTATCTCCAGGCAAATGTTTGCTTAGCTCTAGGAAGCATCTTCTTTCCACTGCCCATATAATCTTTGATTCAAGCTAGCACAGAGGACTTACACTCTTATAACCATAATGCATTTTTTAAAATCCAGAACAGAGTATTTCCTTTTTAACAGTAGGACACATAATTATATTCTCCTTAGGACAGGCTAATCTGAAACCAACTATTGCTAACTCTTACCTGTTCATTGAAACGCAGGGAGATTCTCTTTTCAAGATACTAGACTCAAATTTGCTTTGGATTAAGATCTTTTACCCAGTAGTAGAGCCAACTAATACGATTCCTCAGGTAACAACAGCCAACATGCTTCTGCTAGCAGAAGCATAAATCAGTTCACATCAGTTGACGTAGGGGACCTGATGGGGTGAGGGGGAAGGGATGACAACCAGATAAATAAATAAAACTTGACTCAATTGCATGATAAATTAATACAAAGTTATGTCTGTGACTTCTTTATTTTCCTAAGGTAAAATTTTGTTTTAAAAAGGGGAGTAGGGGTTAACATTTGATAATCATCACTAATATGATAAAAGGTTGCTATTACCAATGACTTAAGGACTACTTCCCTGTAATTTTCAGTTTATGAGTTTATAAATTGCTTTGTTATTTAGTGCAGTCTCCTTAAATCCTGAAGTCTTTATGCACTGGATGATAACAAATGGATCAGTTTTATCACTTATAATAGTTCAATAAATCATGAAACAGCCTACCTTTCAGCAAAGCCATCATATAGAACTTATCACAGAAAAGCTATTAGTTGTTATTTCTGACTATGTATCTGACAAAACAAATTCATGCTCTGTCTCCTTGTCACACTTGTTCTTTAACAAGGTGAGAACAGCCTCATAACCAAGTGTTAGTTATATCATTGTTTTCATTTGGTGAGGGGCATGCATATCTACAGTACAGTGTGTGCTAAGAGCGCGCCACCTCCCCTGAGGCTGCCAGGAGTACCAGTGCTGATGGCAGCAGCGCTGCTACAACAGCCCTGAGACCAAGGCAAAAATCTGCTCCTCTGCCACCTGAAATCTTGTCCCCTTGGGAAGAACGCCAACATTAGCCCTGCCTTTAAAGCTGCCCAGGATCTCCACAGTTTTTCTCACAATATCAGAAAGGCCTCTACAACAAAGTCCTGGTAAAGGCAGGTATTGTCCATCTCCAGGCATGTAAAATGACAAACAAGTAGACATAGGAGGCATTATTTTAGGGAGGCACTGTAGGGGCAGAAAAATGGAAAAGTACAAAAGTAAAAGACATGGACATTCAAAAAGCAACGTGGAAGAGAAAAGAAATGACATAAGAGAATTCAAGATCTACAGAGACAGGAAAAAAAGATGATGCTACAGGTGCTACTCGCTCCCAGTATATTACACCAGTCTGCAAAAACAGCCCTGAGCTAACTCAGTTAACAAAATGGCTGAGTATGTAATTTTTACCTGGTGACTCACAATTTCTAGATTACTTGTCTCGTTAAAGCTAGTTTTTATATAATGTGTCATGATTGAAAAGTGCAAAACCCTATGATACTTCACATACTGAATTGTCCAATCAGGTACACAGCCAAAGTGATAGTCTGGCAGTGGCACAGATCTGGGAAATAACTGGCTTCAGAATCTTCTTTTGGTGTTTTGTTTGAAATTCCTATTCCTCAGGAAATCAGGAACTGCTTGAGGAGCTCTAATGGCACCATCACCTCGAGAAAAGGAAGCTGTGACACTGCTCTTTAATAAATCAATGCTTCTTTGGCTGCCTTCCAGACCACAAAAACACTTTGGGCATCTTTGCCTGCCTTTCATTTTGTGTCTGGTAGGACTCTCTCCATCATCTTTATGTCTGCATATATTCTCCACAGCCCTTGTTTTTTTTTTTTGCTTCTACCTTGAGACTCACTGAACATTACTCTTTAATGGTCTCAGAATATGTTCTTCCAGAAACCCTTGACATTTCCTGGAACTATTTGTGTATTAATGACAAATCAGTATGAGGCAATAGTTAGGGATGCAGCAGTGTGTGATGTGCTGTATGTGTGCACGTGGTTCTGATTTTAAGAAGTGATACCAAATTATTTTGAGATTACTTCAAATATATTGGTAAACTTCTGCCCATCAGTTCAAACTATGTGAGGGAGCACAGGGAATGCCAAAAGACAAGCAGCTATGAAAGGTGCCTGTTGGGAGTCTAGCAGAGGGAATGTCTTCCTGTCATCTCAGAGGATAATGTATCTGTGAATGGACCTGCACGCAGTTATCTGTGGTCTGGTCTCGTTCACATTGAATGCTTAAAAGTACAAAGACTCATCTCTAGATGTAGAATTTTTTTAAACGGGACATGATTGTTTTTGAAGAACAAGTATTTCTAAAAGACAGTTAAGTGCAACACGCAACTACTTGTAAAGAAGTACTTGTATTTACAGTAGTACTGCATAGTTAATTAGCTGAAAATCCATACTGCAGGTAAAAGCATACAACATTGCTCCAAGCAACACACTGAGACAACAGACTTCTGCATTGCTTCCCCCCCCAGTGCTAGTAGATGATAACTAGGCCACTATACCCCCTCCAGCAGCCCCACAGTAGGAAAAAAATTTTTCCTGGTTGTAAAAAAATTTGGGGAATGGGCAGCTTATTGCAAAAGGTCAGATTTGGAATACTTTTGCCTGTGTGTATCAAGCCTTACAAAACATCAGTCCTCAGATTCTATACTCGCTTGCACGAGCACCAAAAGGCCAATAAAGCAGCCCATAAGCAAACCAACTTGTGAGTACTTCACTCTACCCCACTGCGTTCTGGTGCTATCAGAAATACCTTCAGCAAAGTGAGGCTGGATTCCCTGACCATGCATTCTCACAATTACAAAGTTCACTTATCATACAATTCTCTTCTTTTGTCTGAAATCAAAATATTCCCCATATTGTCTCCTTACATTAGCAGCCCATTCTTTCAGTTATTAAATTGACTGTACGTTAGAGATGCCACGCTTACCTCAGACACTCTCCATTAATAGGGATCCAGCCTGGACACTAAATATTTAATTTGTGTTCTGGGATGCTCTGAATCTATGTATTTTCTATTTTTCTAAGGGGTTCATGGTTCACATCAGTTGGATACTTCTTTGCCAGCAACAAAATGCAAAGTTAACTATTTCCAACAGCAAATGCACATGCACCTACACTGAAATAAAGCAAAATAAAATAAATTATACCTTATTCTGAAGACAGTGAAATTCTAAATACACTACCATATGAAAATGTAGATTCTGCTAGTAGTACAGACTGGAAATACTCACTTTAGAGTACGTGTAAAAACTGATATTAACTTATTTCCTCATGAGGGAAGTTCTCCAGTACCGTCACAAGGAGTGATTGTTCTTCCTTTTATGCTATGATCTTTCATCACAGACAAATCACTAACGTGGTGGCAACATTTTGAAGCAGCCTGAGATTACTCCACAATTCTGAAGCACTCCCCATGACAAAAGGTTGTCGATACTTTGAGTTGGACTAAAAGAGAGCATCAGCGAGTGGTAGAGCAAACATCTGGTGCTTTTGTCTTCAAAGAAAACTATGCACATAAGAAAAAGGAGCAGCATCTCTTAGGTAACAATATCACTATCACTTTCTGTCTGGAACTACAATCATCTCAGTTGGGCTCCACATGCAGAGTAAATTACAAAATGCTGATCAAAGGCATCATCGTCATCATCGCTTTTCACCGAGCAAGACCTTTGCAAGTATCTTTGCAAAGTGATCATTGTAAGTAAACAATATTAAAGCATTTCAAAAGATACTTTGATTTTTTGACATATGAAATTTAGTGTGTCAATATGGACAAAACTGCAAAGAACATTCAGAAATGTGTACCCTGCTTCTATTTAGTTAATGTATCCAAAGTACATGTTACATACAGAGCAAAGTGGTAACTAGCAAGGCTTGTTTTCCATTATGATCTGCACTTCAAACAAGGAAATTCTGAATGAGTAGAGCTCATTAATGCAATTCTTTAAAAGGCAGAGAGACTCCCGGACTGCAGTATCAGATTGCATAAAAGCCCATATGGCCCCTCGGTGGTGATATTTTGCATTGCTTCCCTCTGAGCATTAAACTCAGATGCTCTCTGTACAGTTAGTGAGTCCCCACATTAGGTAAGTGTTCTGAATTAAGGTCTTCCATGATTGTGGATATTCAAACATGCAAGTCAGAGAGTGTGAACACCTAATTAAACATATGCTAAACTTTTCTTAGCCTAAAATACATCTTTTAAGATTATTTCTATGTTATAAATTCAAATACTGTTTATATTCTTTACACCAGCTGGCAAAGGAACAAACATGCACTGCCTGTGCCTCCAGCACTAAGCTAAGCAGGCAAGAGGCAGAGCCGTAAACTGAGTGCTCCATATAACGCACTATTGGAAGTGCAGAGCAATACATCATAGCTGTGCTCTAGTTTAGCAAGAGAGCAAAATAAGCAATGCAGAAACATGGCGAGCATTTGGGTGGAATTTAGTTTAGAGGAACATGCAAGAACATAAATCTGCTTTTGCTATTTACTATAATAATATCAAAACGGTTCAAGTTTTCTCCACATTGTTGCTATACTAATTGTAGTATGATTACAGTTGCACACTTAATAATGTTTTTTTCTATTTTTAATAACTTCAGCCTTTTCCAATGCTTTCAGAATAAAGCTTGCATGATTCTGAGTCAAATGCAGAAATACTGTTTTATTAAAGCATTTTGAATCAAGACTCTTTATCTTTTTCTTTCATCCTATTCTAAAGGTTGGACCAGATTATCTTTCAAGGTCCCTTCCAAACTGGGTTGTTCTATGATTCTTCGGATTGGGAATGACATCCTGGGCAATATCGAATAGTGTACGGAATACAAATTCTGTTTTCAGATCAGTTGTATTTATAATGATTCCAGCTGGTGTTTCTTAGACAGTCTTCTGGGAGAATTTTTAATAACAAAGAAGCTTTCTCCTCACAGCTGGCAATGTGGCTATGTGTGAGATCTTTAACACCCCTTTAACACAAAGATAGATGCACCGTATACCTTTGCTCAGACCTGTGCGTGACCAATGAGCTCTAATTTTTACAATGCCATTTTCTACACAGACATTTATTTATTAAAAGCTTTTAAAAATTCTCAAATATTTCTTATGAGAACTTGACTAACTACAGCAGTCATGTCATGGATACAATGAAATAAATAATTACAGAAGTGTTAATATGATGTCTAGAAATTTTTTTGCTTTTACTATTTCAACCATTAATTGTTGTCTATTAAGTGCATCTCAGTCTACATCGCTGTGTTATTACTGTGTATTACTGAGGTTTTGTTTGCATGGGACTAAAAAGAAACTCTGTTGACTGATTTGATTAAGGTTTTCAGATGCATCTGTTATCCTAGGGCTTTGGCTTTGATGGAGGAGCATCTTTTCATAGCAAGTTTCTCATTCCCCACAATTACTCTTCATGGATGCTGTGTAAAGAAACTTGTTTTCACTTCACCCTTCTCCCAAAAATTTCCACATCATTCCATTTTTCTCTTTCCTGTCCTTTAAGTGTGTAGCTGCTGAAGGAGACTGTTCAGTGCCATCTGGAGCACAAAGCAGTAGCTGGGAGATAGTGAAGATTTACTTAATGCAATGAAGAATTTATCCCAGGAACTTTTCATTAGAATTTATTTATAATAATTTTTATCAGGCTTTTGAACTGACTGCTGTTCACTGATTCATGAACACTATCGCCCTTTCATGTCACCTCTGGTTTCATCTACATAAATCATTTCTGGTCTATATAGTAATTTTCCATTATTCTTAGCTACACTTTCTGGAGAGTGGAGTGGGAATGAAAAAAAAAAACACAACAAACCCAGCAACAACAGATAAGCTTGAAGTTTAAGATATCAGAAGAAATGCGGGGGGATGAGTTTATTATATTAAGGTAAAGTGTGTTATTTTTGGTGAGCTTTGTATGGTTTGCTCACCCATCCTGAAAGGAGCACATATTTATTGTAGAGAGAAAGTTAAAAACCATCAGAAAACTTCTGTGAATACAAATAAAAGCCAAGGTTTTTCATATATGACAAGCTACAGTGTCCTCTAAAAATGGTAAAAGTCTTTCTGATAGTTAAATGTAACTTTAATACAATTATGTGTTATTTAGGATAAGTCTCTAATACCTATTCAAAAGAAGAAAACAGTGAAAAAACATTTTTAAGATTTTTTATTATTTTGGGTCAGTCAGAGGTATTATCTTAATGTACTGAATACAGTATGTAAACTATTATTTTTTTGCAGTCAGATCTGAAAACTGTGTAGTAAGCATTGTTTGCTATTTTCAAAACAGAAAGAGCTGCATGGCTTTGTCAGAACACCATGATTACTCTGCTCTGATGTCAAAACATGAAAAAAGTACTAAGTTTGGATACATATGAGTTTAGAAAATTTTTGTTATATTTTATTCACTGATAAATATTGAAATGTTTTCCTCTCTCTCCCTATAGAATAGATACTCTGGATACAAGATTATCACAACTTGTGATACAACACAACAAAGAAAACCCTACAATCCTATACTGGACTCCACATTTCCATCTGAGCATATGACTTGGAAGATGACAAGCGCCCAGCACCTAGATATTTCAAGGGCTTAGGGTCAGTTGGTGAGTTTATGGGCTTTCCTAGATTTACAGGTTTGTTTTTTTTTTTTTTAATCTATATTTAAAAGTGAAAGTAGAATATTAAATAATTACAGTAACATTCCTTTGCTGTATTTTGGATTGCTACTTTTCAGGCAAATAGCAGGTATAAGATATCCTTAAGTTGGGAGCCTAGAAAATAAGCCAAACTCCAAAAAATAAACCACCTTTTCAAAGGCATCATTACTGAACATGCTGTCAGATTTTCACTTGGGCACTGTGGCAATAGCACATGAAAATTCCTAGGAGTTTTCATTACAAAAAATGGAAATGCCAGTTACAGTATCAAGAAAAAAAGAAGGGAGGGGAGAGGGGGGCAGTATGGGAGGTATGAGGGCTGAATGACCAAAAGTCTGGATTTTTTCCAGCACCTGGAGCTTTTAGTTGCAAATGTGCATTCACAAAAATGTGTGCCTGAAATTATTAGTAAGCAAAAGTATTTACAGTACCTTCATGCTAAGAAGCAAACAAATGATTAGTTATCTATATCACATAAACCGAAGCATACAGGTGTGATCACTATCATTTGATCATGAAAAACTGTGGGAATAAAACAGGAGATGAATGCAATCCACCTTAAAATTCCCAGGCCATCGTGTTAAGTAAAAAAGGTACACCAGAAATCAGGGATGTATCTGAACCATAAACTATTTGGGACAAAAATGGTGTCTTACTCTGAGCTTGTAAAATGCCTGTAATTTATGGTGTTATATGAATGATTTTTAACAACGATGAAAACAGTTGTACAAAGCAGTAGTTCAGAGAATAGGAAAAAAAGGAGAAAGAGCCGATAACATGTGAAGTAATCTATAGAATGCAGGAAAAACCAACCAAAGGAAATGACTAAATTGAGGTAATAAAACTATTAATTATGTACTCTTTGGAGGACAGCTGCTATCAAGTAGGAAAGTGACCTTGAGATAAAGGCCACATTTTTTTTACTTTCAGTATTGTATTCAAAGGGATCTTAAGAATCCAAAGGAAGAGGCAACTACTGTATGAAAGAGAAATGTTATAAATTGCCCCAATGAACCTATGAGCACATTTTATATGTGTATTTTTGCCCATTACCTATGGAATAACAGCCTATAGGGTATTTGGTTACATATTTAGAATACATCTGTAGACACCCCTTTACATAAGGGCTTGAATTTCCAATGTTAGTTGAGCATGAAAAATGCCTGTGATAGGCTGTACTTGGGTTTTGTATCTAAGCCATACTGTCTTTTAAAGATAACAGAGGTAATCAAACCTTCAAAAAACACAACAGCAAACAGATCGGGGGGAGAAAACACTCCTAAGTCAAGGTCAGCTTCTCCCAGGGCTGAGAAACAACAAAGATATTACAAATCAGCAAAACATTTTTACCTTTCTCAACTTCCTGGTTTATAAAAAAGATCCTCTAGGTATCATGCGACAAATATAAAAATACCCACTGTACTGCTGCTTCCATCTCAATCAATTTGCCCCCAGCCTGTACTGATGTTGGTGCTTGCCCCAACCCAGGTGCAGGACCTTGCCCTTGGTTTTGTTGAACTTCTTGAGGTTTACCAGGCCACATTTTTCAAGCCTGTCAAGGTCCTGGATGGCATCCCTTCCTTCCAGTGTTTAAACAGCACCACTCAGCTTGGTGTCATCCACAAACTTGCTGAGGGTGCACTCAATCCCACCATGAGATAAAGGAAGATATTAAATAGTTTTGGTAGAGACCTACACTTTTCTCATCACAATCTCATCATGATCTTTTAGGACTTACCACCTGTTCTGGTTTTACTCTCTCTTTCCTCTAAGACTTGCCATCTAAACCACAAGATCTCTCTCAAGCATGTATCCGATAGATGGAACAATGGAGTTACCCCACTTCAGTGACAGAGACTGAGGACATTAGGATGGTGATTTGCAGGGATTTCATCATCAGCTCCTTAGAGCTGTTATTTTTGCTTTTAATTTTTAGTTTGACTTTGAATGCTTTTTTTTCTCTGGGTGGTCCACGTATTTACGTAATTAACGTAATTTTCATATCTTGCTTTGTTGATGAACTGCCAATGTAACTTGACAAACTTTTCACAGAATCATTTAGGTTGGAAGAGACCCTTGGGATCATCGAGTCCAACCAT
>JAOXJM010000071.1:14554951-14575797 GCA_026413425.1 Tringa solitaria
CAGTTTCAGCAATTAGGAAGCACCATATTGAGAAAATACTTGGCTGTGCAAAAATCAAAGTTGAATTCAAGAGGAAGTGGCACTTGAACAACAGAAAATCCTCTGCCTACTGTTCTCAGAGAGAGATGCCAAAACATCAGGAAAGGAATGGAAGGTTTTCTGAATGACATTCCATCTGCAGCAGAGACAAGGAAAATACCTAAAGGCTTCTTTACTATTTCTGAAAAAATTTAAAGAAACCTGACATGACTGGCACCATCATTATTCAAGGAAGTGAAGTGCTGCAAAGTTCTTCTCTTGAGCAAAGGAGCACATTATTTTAAGTTAGCACTTTAAGAGGGTAAGAGCATCCTCACGGTGGGAGTGTAGGTCACTTTAAACATGAACCATAATAATTTTCCTTACCTAGCCATTGTTACTTTTTTAATAATCACCATAGTTATTAAACAGCATATTGGAGGCTAGTGGTACCTTAAGAAAGTTACTATGCTTAGGAAGGCTCCTAAAATATACCAGAACTGGTATATTTTAGTTCATACCAGCAGGACTGACGATTTTACCACATTTCTTTGGTTGCCTTTTTTTGTACACATTAAATTCAAGCTAGTTGAAAATTTAAATGAAATCACACTCCTACAATTAACCTCCCTCCTCAGAAGCTTGGTGGGCTATTTAAAAAACTTTTATTCTTCTTTAGATCTTAGTTCCAATAACTGTTTTCCTAACTATGTTGGGAATTACTCTTTATGGAACAACTGGGAATGTAGTTTGTAAAGTGGCGAGTGAGCTTACTCTAATTTCATCCCATGTCAATATGTAATACAGACCAGGAACCAAAAATACGGTGCATTCTTATTAATCTCACCTACCTGTATCTTCACCACACACCTACACAGATGATGACACAGAACTCACTCCAAGAGTAACTACAGAAATTAAAGAAGCATCATTTTAAGACACTTCTCTATCATGTCAAATGCAGCATAACCTACATGAATTCCTCAGAAAAGGATGGGTAGTAAACAGGCATCGGAGTAATACAACTCTACTAGTGTATCTTAGTGTTTCCCCTTTTAACCCTTTTTCCTTTAAGATAGGGATGTGTAATACTAGGTAGTTCCAGATTACCCTTTCCAGGTAAAATATACACACATTGTTTGCAAATGCATACCAAGAGATTTTCAGAAGGAAGAGAAAACCAGTGACATTTGTATTAATGGACAGAACTAGATGCCCAGTTTTGCAGAAATTCTATGAAATACAGTGTTGTAACAAGGTAAGACACAACTGACTCATGAAACAAGCTTATATACCTGTCCTTTTCCGCAGTCCAGTGCGGGAAAAGGTAGAGTTGAAAGCACAGGTTCTTTGGCCAGCTACCTTGTAAGGTCTGCTACGGTATCACCATAGCAAATTATTTCAGAAAATGCTCAAAAATAGTATCTACTTCACATCCTCTTTACTACTGTTCTATGGGGTTTTTTACCTCCCTCAGCTCAGAAGGATTTAAAAATTGGCATCTGCCACTGAATCACAATTTACCTCCTTAGTGTTTAAGAGGAACATCCTACACAGAAATTATCAGCAGATTATTCTTAGATCACTGGAGAAAGCAAATACCACAACGATGAGCTTCAAAAATTTTCTTTAAAAAATTTCCAAAAATTCCATCTACACAGCTTAGCACCCTACAACCTGATGAACTGATGCAATGACCAAAGACACAAAGCTAAATATTGCAGGTTTATGGTTTCTTAAAAATGATGCTGGACAGAAATGCATTTGCTTTTGTTTGCCTCTACCTGGCATAACTTTAGTACATTTTTGGCTGCATGTTGCAGCTTATTCATTTACCGTATAAAAGACAAGATAAATAGAATGATACTGAATGCAAAATCTCCCTTTGTTTCCTTGAAAATTAGAGTACTGTAAAAAATATACATTGATATTAAATACAAGATGATAATAAGACTCTGCCCTTCCCATATTTCAGACCAGAAAAGGAACTCTGACTGCATAGAATGCATGTTGATAATAAATGAATGTGAAAGAAGCTGTTAATTAGAGCAACAACTAGGTCACTTAAAATTTCAGATCAAGGAAGTTAATCACACCATTTACCATTAGACTTCATTGGTATTCACAGAAACATTTATAAAGCCTTCTAACATTAGAGTTTAAAATTGCTCTAAGCTCACCTGAGAGAGCTCATCAAGTACTGCTGCATAAGGACCAAAAGCATTAGCTTTCTATAGCAAAACTCATGCATGTAAATACAGATACAGAAGTTCACTTTAAACAATTATGTTGAGTTGATAATGCAAAAGAATAATTTCTTAGTTGAAAGGAAGGTTATGTAAAGCTCGGTAAGATTTAACTTAGCCTGCGAGTTTAAAAAATGTCCTTAGGCTATGATAAAAAAATAGAATCCCAGGTTAAAGTCAGAACAGTAAGGAAGGTTCAGTGGAAGCAGCAGACAGACTTCTGAGGCTGTTACAGCACTTTTTTATAGGTTTATGTATTACAGCTTATTTCTACCTAGGGCTCGTATCCTGATTTTCTTCACAGCCTTAAATGACCTGTACCATTCATGTTTCAAAGTCATTTTTTCAGCCCCAAACATGAGAAGAAAATTGTTTTAAAATGATTTTGAGCAAGCTGTGTTTTGTGTCTTTACAGGTCATTTATAATGCATCAGAATGACAATTACATTAAGCTCCACACAGCGACTCATAAAACAGCAAGTGGCAGTAGGAAAGAGCTGAAGAAGAGGATAGGGTATATCTGTCCAAGAAGGGATTTATAAATCAGGATTGGAGAACACAAAACAGAATGAGGAGCCCTAAATATTATCATTATTTTCTTTAAAGGAAATACTGACAAAGAGCAGTGTGTGTATTGTGTGTATGGAGCTGGAGAGAGCAATACTGATGGGTCAATTCCCCTTCAAAGACACATTAGTTTTTTAGTACAACTTAATTTAAATGAAGCAGATTAGAAAGCAAAAAGAAAAGAAATATGAAAAAAAAATATTCAAGGCAGCACATGGTAATTAAAATCATTTCCAAGAGAAGGCAAACATTAAAAATGGTATAAATGCTTTGTATTTTTTTATTTTTTTAAATTGGGTGGAAATATACCAAAGTTAGCTTGTGCTATAAATCCAAATGGAAAAAAAAAACCCACAAACCAGCCAGCTGTGCGAGAGATAAAATTCCCATAGCCTACTGCAGGTTGGCAAGGCAAATAACTTACTAACTTGCAGTCACTGTCATTTTCAAATCTTAAGCAGAAAAGGGTTAAAATATACAGACCTGCTTAATTATTAGAATTATCATTCATTGTAAATACAATGTATAATGGCCAGAGGCTCCAATATGAATAGGAGTTTCATTACTCTAAATGCTTTATTCCAGGAGAGTGAGTCTCTGCTTTGCATTTAGAATTTAAAAGCCAATGAAACAGTTAAGAGGTGAGAAATCTTGTTTGAAAAAATGATTACAGTAAAATTTGGATATTTCTTTCTACAGCCACACAATGTCTAATTATTTTTTGGCACTAGTATGCTTTAAACAAGCCTTGTGCCTTTCTTTTGGAGCTTCTTTAGGACTTGTACAACAAGGAATGACTACGGAATCAAAAAAGGAGAGTGGCAGACAAATTGTCATCTTAGACTTAGCAAGGAAGGTGGGAGAGAATATGTCTTTTTTATTATATTATTAGATGATGTAAAGATAATCTATTTTAACTCAGTTTAACAAACACAAATGTATGTTCGTATTTTGATGTTTTAATCCTCTTCTCCTGTTACATTTGAATTCTTTCAGTTGGGATGAAACAATATTTTGTTTTGAAATTAAGAGACTGCCTCTCACCTAAGTATTCACAGAGGCCTGTAAAACCTAACTCCACCAATTCAACATTTCTTTATGAGCACTGCTCAGTTCGGGAGCCAACCTAAAAGTGACAGAATGCTCAGATTACAGTCTGAGAGTGTTGAAGGTGCAGAACCTGGCAGTGGGGGGCTGTTCACAGCATGACTAAGGTCAAGGGTGCCAGCACTGAACTATGACCAAAACATCTCCACACAATCTACTGAGATTTCACTGTGACCTTTTGTCACAGCACATGGCCTGCTGTAAACTACAATAGATTCTGGGTACTGGGCAAAGGTTTGGGTATTTGAAGACCAGGAAGGAGAAAGGAACAGCTCTACTTTGCTTGGCACTGTAGCTGTTAGTCTGGCCGTATCTGTCTGTGTGAGACTTCTTGGTGACTATACTTCTTGTCCTACAGCCACAAGCTCTAACTCTGTGGAGTGGTACACTTTTTTTCATCACACCCCAGCCTCAGGAACGGAGTTTACACTCATAACTATATTTAGTGTAACAGGAACATCACAGCAGTAGTGGAAGGAGATATACCTAATCTTACTAGGTTAGAGACGTGTTTTTTTCCTAAGTTGTCATGAAACGTCACATTTTAACACAAAGGCATCATAAAGCACTGAGCTCATGGTTAGATGTAAATGTGTAATAATGGAACAGAATGATATATAAACTTCTACCGCATCACATTTTATCTGTGACTTAGAAAAAGCACACATATTTACTTGAAGAAGGAGCTGGGGTTCTCCTCCCATTATATTTCAAAGCAATGTTTTTTTTTCATTTAAAGGAGAAAACAGTAAAACCAAATGAAAACTTTCTTTGTTCTCGGGGCACTGCTGCCTCTTCAAAAGATTGTCCTTCGGGTACTACAGCAATATTTTAACTTTGACAGCTGCTCTGTTGAGACATTACTACTGATAAAACAAAGCTTTGTCACTCCAGCTCCAGTATAATAGCGATGCAGTCACAGATCAGCAAGAGAAGAATCAAGGGCAGTATGTGATGCATCATTCTTGCATAACTTGTTTACCAAAAATCCTATTGCAACTATGGTGAAGACCAGCTGAAGCATCTAAATATGGCGATGAGGTTGATCTAATGAATGGATGAATGTTTAAGAACACTGCATAGCTTATTTTAAGATGAGAGTGTATTCTTTATACTTGCAAGTCATGCAGGCACTGCTGATGCTTAGTAAACTGTAAGCAAAAAAATCCTGCTTTTTCTATTTCCAGTAATATTTTTTTTTGTGTAAAAAGTTACACTTCCTTCAGGCCTACCTCTTCCTTTCTACTTGCATATGGGATTTCAAGAAAATACCCATCATGTGGTATCAATAAATGCAGGTCTATTAAGCAACATTTCGATGACTCAAAAGCTCTTTTTTTTTTTTTTTTACATTAATGAAAAGTCTTAAAGCCTTTCCAAATAAATACTAGAACCAATCAATCACTTGAACAAGGAAATACTCGTGGTGAAAAAGCATCTGCAGAGATATGTAGCATATGTAACAATTGAAAGGAGCAGGGTCTAAAACCAGTTTAAAACATTGTCACTTTAACATAGGAAAAGGAAAAAACAAAATAAAGGTCAGAAACCTGGGCTGAGGAGTTGTACACAGCCAGTATACACCCAAAAATACTTGGACCTTTTCTGCCAGTTCCTTCACATTCTGAAAGCACACATACTATAAAAAATCCAAAGGGTAGCGTCTTCTTGTTTGAAACAATCTGGTAGTGGAGACAGTCTGAGAAACAGTGACCTTTACCACTACTAAATCTTCATGTGGTACATAGGAAGAGCACCCTGAATGTCAAGAGAGCTCCTATGAAGAAGTATTTACTGCCAAATCTCACTAAATTATGGAAGGAAAACTTTTATCTACTGGAACAGTTTTATATCAAGATATGTACAATATTTACTACCAAGCAAAAAATGAACTAAATACATTCCTCTTAAACTAATCCATCTGTCAATAGCACAAACTAGATTCTGCTTATGTTTTAAAGAAACAGAACATCTTGCATATCATTGCACTTACCCTTAGTTGTTCTCTTTCACAACTCATCTGTTGCTTTGAACTCTACATGAGGAAAAAAGAAAAAGAAAAAAAAACACAACTTTGAAAGCTTGGCATTCTTGCCACAACAAAGTTCCTAGGTTTACATATCTTACACAAATAAATATTGCAAACACAGCCATGAGTCTAAACGCAATATTGTATACTGGATCTAGATAGAATCACTACTGCAAAAAAGTATTATTTTTTCACTCATTATTTTGAATTTACAAAGGTCACACCCAAATCCATCAAAAGTCTGAGGTACAAAAGCATTTTCGAGATTTTAAGGATCTCATGGGCAGTCCAGTTCAGGAAGAAGTTTTCCCCTTTTTCTGTTCTATCACAAGTCATTGTATTTCTGAATATTTTCCCACTACTAAGATACCATGAGATATATTCACAGCACACTTTACAAATAAAGATACAGAAGCTTCAAGAAGTGATAAAACTATTCCTATGACAACTTCCAGTTCTGACCTGGTATAAAAAAAAAAATTCTGAAGAAGACTTGATTCCAGGGCATATTTTTTTTCCATACTTTATGTTCTGCCAGGTTTATGAGGAACACTCCTAGAGTGTGAGAGCTGGTTGCTGAGCAAGGCCTCACTACCATGTAACAGCAGGTGTGAGCCATCAGTTAATGGCAGCACTAGTTGTGAAGCCACCACTCTGCCAAAACGAAAGGGACTCCTCAAGGAATATCTTGCTCAAGGAACCTAACAGCAGCACCAAAACACCCAGTTCTACCTCCCTGGTTTCTAAATGAATCCTGCCACCAGGACCTCCTGAACACAAATTCAAAAGCTCTACTCAGGTGCTCAGGAAGGCCCTCAGATGTTCATTTGTCCAACCTGTATTGAGAGGGGTTTTTTTTTGCCTGGTTGATTTTTGTTTTGTTTTTAAAATAAAGCATTTTAGAATGCTTCTAGAATTATTAGTGAATATCATTAGCATTGCCATTTCTGTAATTAATGTACCCGGCAAACACTATTCAAAAAACATGAAAAAGAAATCTGATTAAATGTTTTCTAAGGATATTTTCAGAGGTTCAGAGTACCCTTTTCGCTACTTTGCACTTATAAAAAGTTAAAACATGAACCAATACCCATTTGTATGAGACATTTTTACTCTCTTGCAATGATGAAAAGGGGAGCTACTCAAGCAGTTAGGTTACGGTTACCTACAAAAGAATAAAACTGCCAGCCCATTTTTCAACACAGAAAAATGAGTCCTAATAAATAAGTTACAAGCTAAGCCTTCTATATATATAACTGAAGTTTTACAACAAAGTCCCTGTACAAAAATGCACATCTAACAGCAGCAAATACTCTTCTGATACGTTTCTTAATGTTGTCTAGCAGGGAACAAAAGGTAAAGAAATTCAGCATAGGTCTGTTTACAGTCTTCCCCTAAAGAATAAATTAAGTACAGCTAAAATGACTATTTCTTGCAGACTAATGATTTCCTTCTTCAAAGTTCATGCCTTCACACCATTTATTAATTACTTGAAGATTGTATTAATGTGCATTATAAGCGCACTTACATAAGTCTCAAGAGTTAATTTTAGATCTGGATCTGCTGTAGATGCATCTACTCACGTTATTAAAAAAAAAACAAGTTTGAAGTGAGTTTGGATTTTTTCATTCATTCGGGTTTTTTTAATATTATTATTTAGTTTTTTCTCTGTGTAAGCCTCCACACCAGAGATTTTAACTCCATTTTTCAGAAAAAAATATTAGTTGAAATGTGAATAATTGTAGTTTAGACAATGGTCTTACACATGTGAAAACAAACAAGTTTAAAATCATAACCATCAAAAGTTACCCACTCTGACTGTAGGATCTATTCTATAAATGTACCAACATCACTATTTCCTTACTTAGTTTTGTCTTGAGCAGTCATAACACAGGACAGATATCACTATGGTTTTTTCACAGTTAAAAGGGTGCACAAAGAAATGAGGAAAGTCATTTGCCAAACTAACAGCACATGAGCTCCACTTCACAAATTGACCAACATTCAGAATGACTTGTCTTTTTGATATTTCACTGGTCAGCTTCTTTGGATAAAGCTGCCGGTCTTACATTCTATGATTTGTTTTCTACATGTACCAGCTTTTTTTCTGGAAGAAATGTCCAACCTCTGCCATTAATTCCCATATTTCTCAAGGTACTCTTCAGCCATTAAAAAAAAGAAAACTGAACATACAATATGGTGATTAATTGAAGAAAACAAAGGGCAAAAAGGAGAATATAATAGAATATATATTGCATTACAGAATGCTGGAACATTGTGGTTGCTTTTTATTTAATTCAACATAATTTTATCAAACTTTCTTTTCAATCTCTTGTCAAATTTGCCTGTTTTCTTCAGTCAGATGCCTAGAGAGAACAAGTCCTGCAACAGGGGTTCATAACTTGCCTGCAAAACATAGAACTGGAGTCTTTGTAGGTATTAAGTACTTCAGGAGTAGTAGAGTAGCAATATTTTTTAAGGCTTCAGAACCAGCCAAAAATGTGATCATATAGAAAAGATATTCAGCATAGAAATCAACAGGAGATAAGGGTTATTAAAAATGCAATACTATAGTAAAAATAATAATAAAAAAGTAATAAATTAATAACAATTGCATTGTTACAAGAAACAAAACCTATCAGATTTACATTTGCTTTACTGCCCTGGGATACGGAATTAGATAATAATTCCATCTCTTCTGTAATGTATTTATCCTCTGATTTTCTTACCTATGTACTGCACAGCCACACATGGCTCACGAGTTTAGTCTCTCTGATAAAATTATGACGTAAACAAGGAAAGATTAACAGTTCTTCCTATTTCATCCACCATATTATGCTGGTGGGGCTGGACAAACTGATTGCATGTTTAGCTAAACTATGAAGATACTTTATTTATTCCACAGCAGCTGCAAACTATGGTATTAGTTTAGACTCTTTTGAGATGATTGTGAAAAGTCTTTTGGGAAGAGTTTCTGAAATTTGTATTTACTATTTTATTTCCATTTAGATATAGAGAAAAATATATTTGGATTGTGCCTTTAACATCACCCTTCAAAAGAATATGTTTTCCTTGTTTCCACTGGGAGGAAACTTTTGGCTTCGACCTCACATTAGCTGCACAGAATTACAGGCATTCTGTCTACAGATAGAAAGATGACATCGTTAAAGAATTGTATCCAGACAGGAAAAAGTAGGGAGGCTGGAATACTTCAGCCTGGAAAAAGAGATGGCTGGAAGTAGGTGTCGAAGAAATCCTAAATAATATGAAGGTGGAAAAGCTAGAATGATTGTTTCTTCTCTCTTCCAAAAAAACCACCAACTGGCTTACAGCAAATGGAAATAATGGGTGGCCAGTTCATACCAAACTAAGTAAAAAGATGACTGTTCATACAATGTGTAAATAAAGGACTATGTGCTATGGATAAAAAAAGGTATTGAATAAAAACTCACAGAGGATTATTAAATGCAGAGACACCACCTTTGCCACACAAAGTTCCAGGATGCAGCAAAAAAAATTCTGGAGGAGATTGCTTTGCTCCCCTCTACCATAGGCATAAAGATGGTGCCTTGGATTTACAGACCTCCAGTCTGACTCAGAACAGCTGGTTTCATGTACGCTAACAATATAAACATGCAAACTTCCAATATCACTGAGTATTTGGAAACCAAAGGTGGTGGTGGAGAGGGGGCCATTTCAGAATGGAAAAAAGGCCAAATATGTAAAAAATAAACAAACAAAATGTATAAAATATTTGTAGAGTGGACCAAGGGTTACAGTTACTGACTATTTAAGCAGATAATTAATTGTGTATTTTAAATAGTCATCCATAAGGCTACCTGCTACTGTCATTTTAAACGTGAAATTGTCAAATATCCAACATCACAGATACCAGAACAAGAAGTGTTATTTAAGATTGAAAAGAAGTATTATGAACAGTGGGAGAATACAATCAGGAGGCAAAGAGTGAGCAAGAACAAAGATGTACAAGTCAGGAGAGGGCAACTGTGTCGTAGCATCCGACCGCTACACCACATCTGGCAGCAAACAAACAGAACAACATTTATTTTTAAAACAAACAGCTTTCATATCAATGAGAGTTGTATTTTAAAATACATTTTGACTCAATCTACCACTACATCCCTGGTGTTCTGTTTACTAAAAGAAATGGAGAAAGACAACAGGGGCGATGTGCAGGACACACCGATGGCAGCAATTTCCTTTGTTCAAAGTTCAGCGAGTGATTGATTCCAAACTGTATGTTTTAGCTACAGTAACGAATCAATTTCAGTGAGAGCTTCCCTCAGAGAGTGAGCTTCCATGCAGAAAGCTCCCTCATCGCCCTTCATATGAGAAGCTTTCTAGAACACATGCAGCAAGGCTCAATGATAATGCATTATTAGGATGAGATTAAAAAGAAAAAAATGAAACAAACAAAATTTACCTTAATGAAAAAAAAACCATATAGTTTAAACAATGATGCCATTTGTCTGTCTGTCTCTATTTATCAGTTCAAGTTTACTAAAATACATCTGGGAAAGGCCCATTTGGGCACAAGTGGCTTTCCGTGCATCTAACCAGTGCCAAATTTGCGCTCTCATTTTGTCTTTTTTGCTATCTGTGCCAGTTTAAGAGAAACATTCTGGCAGTACCAAGCACTTAAGGAAAAACATAAATAATGTATTTACAATATGTGTACCTGTACAGATAAATAAGAAAAACTGAAAGCAATAACATATTTAATAAATGATCAAGAGACCTTAGGAGCAAACCTTGTGCATATCCTGCAATTTTAAATACAGTGCTTCTCAATCCTAAATTTACTTTTTTATGTCTCTGGATTGAACCGTATAAAATTTATTTCCTGTAGTTCAAGATTGCATGGAGAACCTGGTCAATATGTTAAGTGTCATTATGTCAAGCTCTTACATACAAGAGTTTAGTGGAAGAATGCCTAAAATATTGATTCTCTTTAAAGGATTTCATCAAGGAAAATTTTTTAAAGATTTTGAACAACAGTCTTATAAGACACTCATGCTATCAGAGTCTATCACTTTAAACACAAAAAGACCCTCTGTGCAACCTATTGGTGTAATTCTCTGGCAAGTTCATGAGTGCAAATGGAATGAGGAAGTATGTTCCGTTTTTAGCAGGTCGGAGGCTTTTAAATGCATCTTTTAAATTCATTTATCAGTCATCCATTCTTCATAAGGATACGCAAATCCAGACAATATAGAACTAGCTAAGACTACACCTTTTTTAGCACAGCATTGCACGTGCTTGGGAATGTTTCCCTGATACACATTTGGACATTATCAGGCCATTTCAAAATCCATTACATAAGATGCAAACATACAAATACATATAAATAGACAGACATCCCAGCCTGTTTGATCCAAAACTTAGAATTATTACAATTACTATGAAGCTGCATAACAGTTTAATCAGTGGTTGCCACCACAAACACACTGAGAAGACTACCAACATTTTAGTACTTATACTACCATTTTAAAAACGTAGCAGAAAGCAAGCCCTAGGAAGAAATTGATACACAAACAGTAAATAGAACCCATCAGTGGACAGAATGAGAGAGCAACAGTATTACTCAAGTTGCAACAGTCCACCTGGGTAGGTGTTAGGTTTTTTTTGCTGCCAAGTTTAAAATGACACTGCTAAGTGTGATTTTAAAGAAGGGGTTTCAGTGAAGGGACAAAGAGAACAATATGATAGTGGCAGCATTATTTACAGAAAGACTGCGCTTAAAATGTAAGAGAAAAATCATTTTTGTTACACTACAATATTCTAAACTATTTGTTTTGCATTTACAAATTCAAAATACTTTCAGGATTGAGAAGGTAACTTGAAATGGAGCACAGTCTCAGCAGTCGAAAGATAACCAGTGAACATCTGAAATCTTTTATGTTCTAGATATTTACCATAAACAAACAGTTGTGGTAAGTGAACTTAACCTATGTTCTGAAAAAAAGTGTATATAATGCCATCCTGTTTCCAGTGAGCGGTCACACTGGAATTACTTATCCATGATTTTCTGTGCAGCTTAAGATGTCCACTCAAAGAGTAGTTCTAGGAGAGGCCCTGCAACATTTTTGTCTTTCCTCTTCCAACCTCAGAAAGGACAATGCAAATGTAATTACCTGAAGTGTAACAATATGCCTGTTTTCATTAGGAAAGGATAGTTTACAGTCAATACCTACACACGAACGAGTCAGATGGGAAAGGCTTGGCACCGATCAGTCAGTGCTTTTACTGGAATGTAACTTCACAATTAGTAATTGCTTATTTATCTGATTAAGGTCTCATATTTCTCCTCATTCATATGTAGATTAAATAGCTGAAATAAAAGCATAGATTACTCCATCACAGTCACACTACAGTAAGACAGTCCATATGATTTCATATTATCTATCATTGTTTTCTCTCATTAGATACGCATCTGCCAGTAAAAGTTGTCTTCTCTCAAAAATTAAATGCTTAGGGTTTTTCCTTGCCATGTTGCACAAAAATGCTGTGCTGCACAAGGAGATAGACCATACACTGCTCTCTGGTGTATTTCATGTGGAAACAGTCACTTCCCTTACATCATTTTATTACATATTGGTTTTCATTATCTCATTGCTCTACAGAATTCAGAAGAAATGATGCTTCGAGTTATTTAATATGTGGAGAGAATATAAGCTTGTAAATAAGTGTATAAATAATGTTGTGTATTAATTTAAAATGACTTCTCAGTACTTCATGTGAAAACCCAATGCACAAATGAAGAAACAATGTACATTCCAAGAGCTCATAAGCCTGAAGTGCTCAAATACAGAAGACTCGTTAAAAAGTACCAGTAACTGCATAAGCATATAGGATGATTTGAACTGAAAATGGGGTTTTGAGAGTCTTTGCTAGTGACTTAGAGCACATAGTCTTTCAAACTGAAAATCAAGAATATTTCTTCCTCAAGGAGTAACTGGGACCATCCTCCTCTTCTTCTATGAGCTGCTCACATTTTTCTCCACATACAACTCTAGAAAGCTTCCAAATGTTGAAAAGAGTATAATGAGATACTGTGCTGAAAACCTATAGGCTATTGTTTTCCTAACATAAAGATGTACAGAATTTGTATGTCTATGCATACACAAATTTTTCCAGAACAGGGAGCTCTGGGTTCCTCTTGGCTAGGTGTGTGTGTTTGCATGCACTGAATTTTAATTTCATGGGGTTTTATTACAATCATAAGTTATTGTGCTATAGCAGTAGCTAGAGGGACTGATTTATTCTCAAATGCCCTTGGCTTGGTATTGTATATCGACTAGCGCTGCTGTCATAAATATCTTTGGGTGAAGAACTGTCTACAATTCTGTGCATAATACTAAGCAGAGTTAAGGTTTCAAGTGTCACATACAAGTGGGTTTATTTCTACTGGAAGAAACAGGCAATTATTATGGCCCATTGAGCTCAGATTAAGCATTTCCATCAAAAAAAAAAAAAAGAAAAAGAGCCTAGTGCTACAATCCTTGTAAAGCTGTAAATGCAAATGGGGACCATCTCATCTTCCATAAAAAATAATCTATGGTTTTATAGGCATTTCTCCCTCTCCTTGTCTTCAAATCCTCAAAGTAGCAAAATACTCCAAACAGGGTAACTTTATTGAGACAAAAAAGGAGCAAATCTCCAAAAAAACCACAACAAACCAAAACCAGAAATACTGTAAAAAAAAAATAAATTGATAAAACAGTTTGTAGGCAATTATTTCCCTGTGTAAAATGGCTCCTTTAATCAATTGAGAAACCCCAAAGTCCAGTTTTCACTTTTTCTTGGCTCTAGGCTAAGGTATGTTTTTTCAGCAAGATTATCTGTAGTGCTTGACCGACACTGTTAACTGGCAAATAAAAGTTTTGGGGGCTCAGGGTGGGGCAGATATTGTGGGGTTTAGTTTTTGTTTTGTTTTAAATAACATTACTTATACACCCAAAACGTGCTGCAGGTCACAAAGAATACGTAAGTCGCTGAATTTGCCTTTGGTTCCCCAAACATATTCAAGGAAACTTGTGGTGCTGCAACACAGCCTGGAAGCTCTTAGTTTTCTGACACCCCTTTGAGTAAAAGACCTGCACAGTGGCCTAACACCAGCCAGCACCGCAGCTTCTCCCCTTCCCCCACATAGTCTCTTACTACATAAGTTGTTCCCTGTTTTTCCACGGAAAGTTCAGGAGTGGTGGGTCTCTGGTATGCTTTTGGGAAAAGTACCACGAAGACAAAAATTGGTGTATGTTTATTTTGCATCTACACTATGTGACTAACCCCTTGGAACACTGAGGCACCAGTGTGTTATTATTGGAAACTGCTTTCCCATAAACTTTAATATAAACTAGGAAAAAAGGTCTCTCAGAAAATATTTTTTGCAAGTACCGTTCTAGAAAAACACTTGTGCGGTAAAACCTCAAAATTAAATTCTGCATGCTTGTTCTGCTTGTAGTAAAATTCTGTATGGAACAATCCCATGAGAAATTTTATCTGCATTAGCATTCAAATATAAACTCCTTTTATACATAAAAGGCAAGCTATAGTGCATTTTATTTAATTTCCCTGCATAACACAGTAAGTATCATAAGGAATAATCAGAAGGCAAAGACACTGTACTAAAAACAATAAATGGACACTATGAAAAATGTAATTACAAATACTACAATGTTAAAGCAACAACCGGTATAGAATTAAAAGTATGTTATCTTAGAATTCAAACACCAGACCAAGCCTGGCATATTACACTGTTTACTGCAGCATAAATAATTTTTGTTTCATAAGCATGTTGTTGTTACAAGAATTTCCTCTAGTAAAAACTAGTAACTTTTGGGAATTGGATGTTAAGTTTCTTTCCTTGAAGTCTCTATCCAGAAAAAAAAAGAATGCAGATAATCACATGAATACCAACTAAGTGATAGTCTGAAGCTAGTGCAAATATAGAATAAAGAAATCAGATATATTAGTTAATTATCTGAGTATCACATACCACCACCAGCTTTTGAAATGAATTCTAAGGGTCTGCATTACATAAAGAAAGCAAAAAATCTGATACACTGCACAGGAGATTTTTTGAAGTAGAGATAATTGACAGAGACAATAACTAAAAACTATGGACCAAGAACAAATAATAAAATTAAGACAGGGTTCAAGTAGAAACTTCATTTTGCATAGAATGGTTTCTTATATTTTGAACAGAAAATTACTACTAGTCTGTTACAGTACCAGTTATACGACCTGCAAGTAACAACTCAGAAAGACACTACAAGGAAAAGGAGAGGATACAAGATTGACAATAAGGATATCACTGGCGACGGGCAGGGATTTTCAGACAATTACCAAAGCTAGTTATGTTACAAATTGCTACTATAGACACTGCCTGTGTCTTATCAGTAAACATCTGGAAGGCTACTTGCTGTGCTTGTGTGCTGATAAAAATAAGTCAAGTTCATTCAGTCACCAATGCTTGACAAATTACAAAAAAACCCAAAACACAGCTTTTATCTGGCAGGTCCACAGTATTGGCTGAAGAGGCCATTATAGAAGGAATTAGCCCAAGAAACAAGATATTGCCAGGTCAGCAAGAAGCCAATGAACTGATTGATATCCAAACTTTGATTTGTCCCCTTCCTCAGAATTGCTCTTTTTCTAATTAAAAAATTACTCTTTAGAGTATTGTAAAGTGAAATAGTGTGTGTATATATATAAGAGAGTTTGATTTATATGAAGGGATCAAAAAGATACTAAAATGTCATTCTGCAGTATTAACCTAATAAATCCTCAGTAAATTTAGTTGGGAAAACTTATTCAACTGCAGATAAAATAGGAAATCCTTAGAATTTTTAATATTAACAATTTGAAGTCTGTTTTTAACTGAGTTAACTGAGTTAATTAACAGTACAGTTTAAACTATATTATACTATTATATTAAACTATAGTTTAATTTAGTTGGCTGGTCAAGCTATTGGTATTCTTTTTCTTTTTCCTTTTCCTTTTTTTTTTTTGTTTTGTTTTGGGTTTTGTTTCTCAAACAGGTAAGAACTTCTGGCAATAAGCAGGATTCACGTGCAAATTTTAAACCTTCTTACTAATAAATAATCTGTGCCTATACTGTTACATGTACTTTAAGTAGATATTCTTGTCAATAAAATTTGATTTTAAAAAAGTGAACACCATGAAGTAAATTCATTAAAAATTATAGTCTTTTCATGTATCACTCTACCTAAGGCTTGAAATTTTGGTGGATGACTTCATTATCTATGAAACATACACGTGCAACGTCTTTTGCTCTTGGGAGAGAACTGAAAGGATGTAAATGAAGATGCAAATTAATCACTAGAATCCCCATGTGTTTTACACTACTCAAGGTTTTTCTAGGAATTTTTCTAGGGGTCCTAAAGTTCTGTCTTTGAGACATGCTCTGCAAGTCGTGATCATTGCCCGCCTGCTCCTCTGGAAAAATGGCAGCCTGGCAAAGCCTGCACCCATTTCCCATGCCAGTGAGCCCTCTGTTGCCACTCTCACTGGCAGTGCGTGGTGTTCCACAGCACGGCAGCCACAGTGCTCCAGAGGAGGCCTGGATCTGCTCTCTGTGTTGGGCTCAACTATAACATACCAACCCAGAAACCCCATCTGGCAGCAGAGGAGAGCAACACTTCAGGAGCCTCCCATCCCACCAGCATGGACTACACAGCCTGATAAATTAGAAACATGGATGCTATTGCTCTCAAAGAGTCTGTTGCGCCATAGCTGAATACGGCTAGTCGTCTGCAAGCCTGTTAGTGATAGGAAGGGCCCCACAACAGGAACTCTGCAGAGGTATCACTTGCAAATTCTGTGTCTATATTCACACACAGCTAAAGTAATTCTGAATACCCTTGCTCAACTTAGGAACGGTCCCTTAAAAGAATTGCTTTCTGAACAGCCAAAATTCCTTTCATACATTCCTCAATACATGGGGAAATGTACCTTTCAGGCCTTAGAAGCATTTATCTTACCTTCCTATTTCTCCACAGGTAGCAAATGAAAGAGAGGGACAAACCTAAAGTTTCTTAGATTCTTTGCAGCGTCGGTATCCTGAGGGGAAAGTGTTTTATACTGCCCAATATTCAAATCCAATAACTACATAAAGAAGGGAAGGGCATAGTACCTTAATCTCCTCTCCTAAACAGCTTAACTAACTATAGGAGATGCAGTGCCTCGCATTCAATAACTACTTGGTGCCTTTACTTGTTCTAAGAATGCATTACAAAGACTGTCAATAAACTTTAATTAGCAGTATATTTTTAGTGGCAGTGCTACAGCTTGCTGCAACGAAACATTTCTCCAAAGAATTTCTAAAGCTTTCCTAAAGAAACCTTGACACTTAGTAGTGAAAGACATTTAGAGATTGTCATATAAGAGCATCCATTAGAGCAGTATATTCTTCTCACTCAGAAGTGGTAAAGTTGCCTTGAACAAGTAAGTCTCATTTAAAATGTTCTTGGCTTTTCTGTTAAGAAAATGAACAATCACTGGCAAAAATCAGGTGCACCTGATAAAGTTAAACATTTTCTTTCACCTTTTAATGAGACCACAGCAATGGCCTTACTGTCCTAAAAATAGAAAAGTAGAAGGAAACATTTAAACTTGTGTACGTATGTGCACGTGTATGCACACCCATGCTCGTTTTTCCAACTAAATGTCACGTTCTTCAATGACCTCCATGATAACAAGCTTGAAATTGTAGCTTCAAAATTCTATTGTATCTATACCTTTTGAAATAATTTTAATGATGCATTGCACGTGATCCTTATGCATGGAAGCTCTGCTCCCAACATCTCTAAGAAACTTTGTGATGAGCCACCCTGAGGTGAGGTAAACTATGACCTGAAACCCTGTCAGTTTAGAAGACAGAAATTTTTTAATATATATACATGAAAGATCTAAATATCATCTCTTTTTACAATAAATGTAACCTCTTTTCTTCTTCATATAGCTATACGTATCTTCACTTTCCTGCCATATCTTAACCCAGATTGAAAGTCATTGAGGACAAAGAGTTCCATCTATGAGTTTTCTTATAGATACCTATCTATAGCTCTATATGCAAGGGAGACAGAGAGAGAGAGAGAGAGAGAGAGGCGTCTCTCCTACCTGGATGTGTACCTATATGTTTTCATTGCAGCACAGTATAAATCAAATAACTATATTAATAATTAATTTCAACATCTCATAATAATATACATGTTTAATATAATAATTAGCATGCACACTTCAAAGGGTATGTTTCATCCTTGTTTGCATGCGAGCAATGCTCACAGTGCGGTGGTGCAGCCTGTGTATTCAGTACAGTGGAGTCATTGCCTCCAGCAAGTTGTCATTTAACCCACGATGTTTCATTCACTTTCTTTCCAATGTTTGTAATAATTCTTTGCTGCTTTTTCACCTAAACAGATTTTGCTACTTTACTGGATTTTGCAATGAGATAAATATGCAAAATTACTCAAAGTAATTTTGGCCTGCAGTTTATTTATTTTTTCCTCCTTTCTATTTCCAGAAATGCTGTTTGCATATACCGCCAAGAAGCAAAGCAAAACCAAAGACCCGAGGTAAGTTCCACAACTGCAAGAGGATGTGTGTTACCAAAGAGATGTTGGGTCAAGTTGTTCCAACTGAAAGTCCCTCCCTTTTTAGCCAGTCAGCTCTGATACTAAAGAATTACTTTCATTCAAGCAGGAATACACAAAGTATCACACAGAAATAATGTGGAATTCCTCAAAGCTCTGATGTATGTGACCCTGTGGGGAAATGAGAATGGCAGAATTTAAAAGAGCAGGACCAGTGTCATCACGTTCTGTGTGGTTAAATCAGATTAATCACCATCGAGTCCAGTGGACTCAAGATCCAAACAAACTCATTATTTTTAAGCTAGGCAGTCTTTGGGTTTAGCAAGTTTTCAAGCCTGGGATTAGTTTATGAGAGGAATTGATTTTTAGTGTTATGATGTAGGAGCCATTCTAGTCTGCTAACTACCTGAGACACTGAGATCAATTCTGAGAGTAAAACATCAATTACCTCGCTTACTAAGACAGGATAAGGAGCAATTAAAAGGGTAGGGAATGCTTCTCTGCATTAGGTTGTCTAGTTTTGCAGTGTATCATAGCAATTGTTTTGATTTCTAATTGTGTTTAGAGACTTGAATTCAGGCCTTTTACATCTCTGTTATGTATATTCTGACAAAGGGTTGTCTCTTACTACTTAGGTAAAAATTCCCAACATGCCTCAAACATGCACATCATTAAAAATAATAATTAATTTCCATTGTGAAAAGATGCTTTTGCTTAAGAATTCTTACCTGAAATTAATTCTTCTTACCTGAAATTACCTGAATTAATTCTTAATTACGTGGTAATGTTGATCATCAACAAGTCTAAACTATAGCATTTTTGGTATCTGACACCCATCATTACATAAAGAAGTAAATCTTGAAGGAACTGAGCACCTCTGGTTAAAATACAGCCTTTGCCTTACGTCTGCTGCGTGGCATGAAGGTCTCTGAATTTCTGAAGTTTACAAAGACAGTGGGACAATCCTGAAAGCCTAGAAATGATTAAGAAGTGGAGAACACAGCAGGGAAACACCGTGCTGCTTCCTAACATCAAGCAGCACAGACAAACCTCAAAACAGGTAAGATACATAAGCTCCAGTCAAAATCCATGAGGGTTCAGAAACAGCAAAAATCTTACCTAAGTGACTGAACAGGCAACTAAAGCAGTATTGTTGCATACCTAGAGCTGGTTATGAACAGGGTGATAAACACATTTGTTCATTAGATTTGCCAGGTCAAAAGCAATGGAAGTTCTGCAGAGAGTGTTCAACTTAATAATGCCCTGACAGCTTTCCCTAAGCTCCTTCCCCTCCCCGCCAGTTACCGAGACACTGATGGGGTAGGTTTCCAGGAACCCAATAACAGCTCCCAGCACCTGCAGCTACTGAGCATCGTTGCCAATGGACTGCGTTAGAGCTGGAGACCCCAAGCCACAGAGATTCCGTGGCTCTAGAGCAACCACAGGATAAAGCTTTGTCCATTTTTTAAAGGATTATAAAAAAAGATCACCTTCATTCTAAATAAAGGCAAGATCTGTTTTGAAACATCAATTTTCCATACAATTCTGGGGTTTTTTTCTTTTACTTTTCCTCAGTCTCAGCTCTCTTTGTACCTCTCTCTGGTTCTTCATAAAGGTAAAGCCCTCTTGTAAAAAAGTGGAAATCTTGTTGTATCTAACGGTTGCAGCAGTGTATGAGTATGACAGGGTACAGGTGTAAACTGCCAGGAGACACATGCTTCTTGCTCAGTGTATGCTTTGCATTCTTGTAGGGTTCAATAATTCGTTAAAATAGAGCATTCTTTAGTAAATGAAGCCAGACTTAAAATACATCATGGAGATGTCTTGTTTTTTTCCCAAAGCCTTCCACTTGATTCCTGTAATTCATATGTGTACATTTAGCAGCCTGGAGACTAAGAACACTGCAACAAAGGAATAAAACAAACAACCAACCACCTTTCATCTGTCCAAGTCAGATATATATCAACACTGAGAATTCTTTTTACCTGAAGGGAATAAAAAATGCCTTGATCTTATGAAAATAACAATTTGCAGGCATCTATTAAACAGATTTTTTAATTTCCTACATGTTTTTTATAGCTGTTTTCAGTTCTGTTTGATTCCTAGAGCTGAATCTACTGAGTAAGCAGAATTCTACCACACTTTATAGTGTGCGTGTGTGTGTGCTTTGCATTCTAAGATTTGGGCCAACATCGATTTTATTTCCTCTTAGTATTTTATAGTTATTAGACTGCAATAAAT
>JAOXJM010000071.1:14579817-14598141 GCA_026413425.1 Tringa solitaria
AGAAATATTTCCTAATATCTAACCTGAACTTCCCCTGGTGTAACTTGAAGCCATTAACGGAGCTGGCTGGACAAGTACTGATCACACAGGCCCATCCAGCTTCCAGAGCTGACTGCTTGACTCAAAGACACTTAAGCAAGATATGCAGAGCTCCTACCCTGTCACAGGAGTTGTAACCAGTATACCTTAACACACAGGAATGGGAATCTTTCTGTTTGCTTGCTATTTCCTTAAATAATTGTCCCCGAGATTCTCTGCCTCAGCAGAAAAAAAAAAGCACAGCAAGAGTAGCAAAGTTATTTTGTTCATGAAGAAACCTCTACATCTGCATGTAGAAATGGTATCAGGTTCTACTGAAGAGTCTCAAGAAGCATGTAGTGTCAAAACCTCAGACCAATTTATAGACAAAAATTTGTATCTGGAAAGTGTTAAATTTATGTAGTTGAAACATAACAATATCCATCCAGTACTGGAATTAAAGCACTCAATGATTTCCAGTAGGCAGAGCAGAATGATCTACTGGTGGGTTTAGGTTCTTCCTCAGTGGTGAGGCAGCCATCCATTTCCCTTTCTGTAATTGCCCAAACCTACACAGAAACAACAGCCCTTGTACTCCCTAAATGTTGAGCAGCTCTGAGACCAGTCATTGATCTTCTCCCCTTCTCCTCCCTTCCCCCAAAAAAGAAACAAAAATGGATAAACACTGTTGACAAGAGATAGGGTGAAATAAGCAGCACTGTCGCTCCACTGTTGCTCTGAACGTTTCATTCTGAACAGAGCAGAAAGGACCGAGCTCTCCAGATGATGTGGCCCCAGGGAGAGGGCAGGACTGAAGAGCCTTCCTGAAGCGGTAACCTCTGAGTACTCCTGCTTGGGCAGTGCAGGTCTGTGGCACCCTCCACACAAAAACCATGTCTTGAAACAAAGATCAAGCCAATGGCAAAGTTGGGTCAAAATAACAATGGGTAGGCTCATATGGGTAAATTTAATAATAAAAATTAGGTATGATTATTCAAGTAATAGCAAAGTCTATATTTTAATGAAGAGTCTTTCAGTTCTTATTAATGTGACATATGCTATATATTAGTTGTTATTATAATAGGCAGATGACCACTGATTCCTACCTTGAGGTGCAGGTCTGGTTGTACTTATATTACTATTTTCTATAAATCTGTTCTTCCCCCAATCAGTGTGTAACACTGAGCACACTAGTGGCCATAGGGAAACATTTACAGAAGTGGACTAAATTTGAATTCTCTATAGGTCTTTAAGTATATTATTTTTCCCACCAGGTCTTTAAGCCTGAATAAAGTCCAGTTGATGTTCAGCATGGGAAACCGGTGGCTCTAAATTCAACATGTGGTCCTTTCTCCTTGTAGCCAACAGTGAGAAACCAGTTTATAAATTGTTAAAATTTCACAGTTAACTAGATATCTTGCACACATCTTAATAGTTTGCTTTGATTAAAATACAAATTTTCACATTAATTTAATAATTATCCTTTATAATGCAGACAAGTTGCAGTGTTTGAGTGCCACTTTACTTAGTGGTTAATCAGGAAAACTACTGTGGCACTGGCCGATTAGGCTGGCTCAACTGCTGCCTGCTCAATTTTTCCCCATAATTGCAGGATATACTTTATTGTGACAGGGGCCCGAACAGTGGAATTCCAATATGCTATACATCAGGTTCTCCATTATTGGATTAGCGAGATGTGGCATCATTACCGCTGCACTTTCATGCCTATCATTGATCGCATCGTTCTTTCTATTTCACAATTAATGCAAGTCAGCTGGATTGATCAATCTTCTGATGAGTTTGGGCCACAGTCAATATATTGTTATGGCTCTGTGCTACTGATCTGGATGTTTTATAGCTCTGCCTAAGGATTTGTCATTCTGGCTACAGATTTTCTTGGGGTTTTTTTAGATACTTCTCCTCCCACCTTGCTCCCTAAACCACAAAGTGTTTATGAATTACTTATGTCACATGAAAAAACAAGTGAGCAAGAAAGTCACTAAATTCATCATTGGGAAGAATTTCTTTTTAAAAAAAAAATCACACTCTTGGTTGGCTGAGTTACAACCAGTCTGATAGCTGAATTTTGCACTTTAACTCACTGGGCGTCCAACGAAATGCAGCAATTTCCGAAGACTGCAGCTATTTTCATTCCTTGTTTAGACATACCAGCATGTTCATGAAATGTGGAAATTCATTAATAACTTGATGGTTAATATTTTGCTAGCACTGTGATAATTCTAATGATTTTTGAAAACTTCTTCTAAAGGGTAGATTTATTTGCATGAAAATCTTTCTCCATGAAAATCTCTTTCGGTAAGAAATGATGGGACACAGAGGAATAGCGAGCCACAGTATTTGCTTTGTACCACTCTTCTGTTACCCCATGTCACAAGCATAATTATCCATAATTGAAAATTTTCTCTACAGAGAATAATATTGTGTTACTGCCATTTTTTAATAAAACATAGCCTATGCACAAAAGTACACTGCTGTGCAACTTCTGAATTATTTTTTTTAAAAAGAAATGGTTTTTCTCTGGTTACTACAGAATGTACCCACATCCATGCCTGTATTTTTTTTTAACATCCACTAAAAAAAAATATATATATGATTTTGAAAAATACCAAAACCCCACATCCAAACAACTAAAACTGGAATGGAGCTATGCTAATGCTAGCGCACTATTATAGTTCCCTTTTCATTCATCTACATCCTAACTTGATATACACGATGACAAGCCTCAGTTAACAAAAGATGCAAAATTTAAATATAAGAAAATGAATGAACTGAAACTTGAACAAAGGGTAAAGATTTATAATGAATACAGACTTGAGTTTGGACTTTCTGGACTGTTTTGCACATTACACAGAGAACACCCTCATTACATGAAGAATAATTGCATTTTTTTCATTAGTCCTTCTTGTCTAGTTGCCAATGCCATTGTCATGCCATTGCCATGCCATCACCAGTGTGATTGGTGACAATCACAAAGTATTAGCAATGACAATTACATTGTGATTTTGTGACAGTGATACCACATTTTTAAATACCTTTTTTCTTGAGGAATCTAAATATACAGATAAAACCAATGATAACAAAAATCATTAAAATTTCTTCCAATTAGAAGAGCAAAACAACCTCTGAAACAGTTTTCTGGTATGCCCTGAAAATACCACCGCTAAAAGAAGAAAAAGCGGCACACTGTCTGACAGTCGTAAATGCTGTGTTATATATAAAATGTGTTTTATTCAAAGCAAGTAATGCGTTGCCTGCTCTCCTCAAAGCCAGTATGTTTAAGGAATTTTAGATTATCCATACATAATTCAGTTCCACTCAAAGTGCTCTACCTAAACAATTTTCCATTAAATTTTCTAGTAAATTTGGAATATAAAAGACAGAGCTTGTGCCTTAAACTGGGCTAATATAATACAACATTGAACTGTTATATAGCTTTCAAAGGTACTTTTAAAATCAGAGAGCAATCCTTTCCCACTGAAGTGTGGGTGCTTTGTCATCAGTGCCAGTCAGACAAGGATCACTGCCGGGAATAATTGTTTTTCTCTTTTAGGAATAACATGAACTAAGAAACATGCCCAGTAATTTAAAGCTTATTTAAATCTTGAATTATTACATGAATCTATATTTAGGCTACCTATATATATGGCCTGGTTTTCAGAAATGCAGAACACAGCAAATGTTAGCAAGTCGCTGTACCTAAATGTGCTCACATCTTTAAAAAAATCAGGCCATTATATTTAGATGCCTAATTATGGGTGCAAGACTCAAACAAACTCAAAATTTTAGCCTAAACGAGCATATATTACATCACAGTTGTTTTGAAGTTGCTTTAAGGTATGACACATGATAGTAGATAGCTCATATTCCAGTCAAAGTGGAAACCTCTGAAAATTGATTATATGTATGTTACAATTTAATACCTTGGGTGCTTACGGAGCAAAAAATCCTATTTTACTTCTGTTAAAAAAACCTAGTGTTTATAGTTACAAAGAGAAACAAATTAACATTCTATTTAATTCCACTACCAGAAGATTTACACTATACACAGAAAGCTGATATGTTTCCGGAAACTGAGTAATGAGATAGCAAATAAAGACATTCCTAGAAACCAAGTAATAATGATGTTGTGTTTGTAAAGAAGAATTTTTCATATCTCAGATATCTTGGCTTTAATTTATATCACACTGCATTTCACAGGAAATTGGAGAGCAATCCCAAATATTGCAACTAAAAGATTAAAAATAAAATTTTAATGTTAACTAAAATTCCATATTAGAGGAAAACATCTCTGGTATAAAAAAGCTCTCTTTTAAAATTAAGGTGCTTCCTCCAACTTTCTTATCTTTTGCTTTTCATGTCTTCAAGAAGGAATCAGCTGTCTTCTTTTTTCCATATATTCACCAAACAACAAGCAATGCTGGGCAAAATTTATACCAAAACGTTTTGGTTTTGATATTGGTGTAGCCTATTGTAGTCTTGTTAGCCTTTCAGATCGAATTTTCTGGTTTTCTTAACAAATTCCTTTAGAAAGAAACTCTGGGCTCCACAAGCCTATTGGTACTGCACAGATCTCCTTACCTACGCTTGCAGAGAGCAGCTAAACTGTATTTAAAATCTCAGTGAGAACAATGAGAGGCCAAGCCCTCTTCGTAATTCACACTTGGAAATCACTGGCTTTAAGACGTTCATTAAAACAGAGTGTGAACGCTGAAGTGTGTCTTTCTCTCTCTTACTCTCTGTATTTTTGTGTATCACTTACATAAATGTATTTATATGTATGTTTTCAGGAATATAACAGGAAAAAAAATTCAAAAATCAAAATTCTAAATTTTTTGGCTTTGTTGTGATTTATCATTTTTGTCATGTGCTTGCCCCTGTAGCATCATTGCAGTCTTCGAGAAATCAGTAAAATATCAGGAACTTCGATGGATGTGAATTCAGTCATTTCCAAGAAAACATTGCACTCTTACACAAACTGAAATTCCGTCCTCAATTACTGTATTTGGAAACAACTAGCAATGAACATCTCCTATAGCCATAAATCCTAATTTGTCTTTAACAGTAGAAGAAATTAACCATATATTTTTCCTTTCAAATTGTCTAGGAAAATCACAGGGAAAAGAATACTGCAGACAGAAGGATTTGTATTATATACAGAAGAAACAACACTGACCCCCTCACGCCCCTGCCTAATCTTATGGGTTATTTAATCCTTGCATAGGCAAGACGTGCAGTCTGGATGCATACACGTGCACTCAGTGACACACACATGCAGCTCAGATAACAGGAGACACAGTCTCACCTTCTGTTTCTACCTCCTGAAATAAACCTTTATCACTTTTTCAGAGGAAACGACTTTACACAAGTAATTTATGAGGTAATACACATAAATGCTCCAAGCACAGGAAAACACTGCTTTCAAATAATGCAGAGAAACTTATGTCTCCCAGGACTTTGAAGATATTGCCAGGATTTCTTTTGCAGAGGTATAGCATAAATACTCTAAAATGCAGTAGCACACATTAAGTAATCTATACTTCCTTCTGAATTATAGATGTAATCAAAATGAGCCAACATCAGTCTTCACCATGCTTGTCTTTCTATAGAATTTAAGCTGAAGCTCCAGCTTTTGTGTTCCCTGGGTTTTATGCTATCTCCATTGTTTACCTAGGAGATTCTGAGTTTCATAACGTACCATAACACATCATAAAAAAAGGGATAAACCTGGATGCTTCTCTCCAAAGGCATAGATCAAGTTTCCACCAACAGAAGCACCATGAGTAGGTGTTGGTACCAGCTTGAATTTATATTTAATTGCTTATGTTTCGACACTGTTTTTAATATTTACTTAACTTCTTTCTAAAGACAGTGCCAGCGTCATTAAATCAGAAAGTAGAATTCTGTTACAGAAATCATAATCATTACAGCTTAACCTAAAACTGCTAATGTAGGCTTTTCTTTCGTCTAATTCTGCAGACAGAAAAGCAGTTTCCTGTGGCTCACTGATCCTGACAATACCCTTAGATCAATTCCCACGATTCCCTCATCATGGCCAGATATCATTTCAACAGATGTCAAGAACAGCTAAGTGCACTTAGGCCTATTTGTTAAATTCCTAGGGGGAGGTAGATTGGCGAAATTCATCCTGTAATTAAACCGCATATTTCCTTCAAGCTGCCTCTTCCCTCTTCCCTTCATAATCCCTCTGCCTCGCATCAAATCATTTAGGCACTTATTGGCTACAATCAATACAATATGAGATACATTAATTTAGTCCCTAGGAGATATGCTGGGAAGAGGCGGTATTGCTCTGCAAGCATTCTGAAATGTTCATGCAAGCACGCTATCAACTGCAGCACTATAGCACTTATAGTCAGCACAGGCAGATTTATGACAATTCCATACTGTGTGCCCACAGCTCTGGTCTGCAGCCAAACATACATAAATTGGATTGAAACGGGAAACACTAAATATATTACCTAATGCACACAAATGCTAAATAGCATAAATCACTGTGACGATTTGGAATGGTTGCACAGAATCTGAACAATTAAGCTCAAGCCTTCCATATGTTCAACTACCCCTTGTGCCTCGCTAGGGAGAGTGAAATTAGGACTGGAAAGAAGAATTAACGAGGGTTCCCATTTACAGATCAGGACTTCAAAGTAACAGCTTTCACTTATATCTGCATCTTTCCTTTCAGCTTGCACATCCTCCTGTTAGGGAATTTCTAGGATTTGGTTTTGTCTTCAGAGAAGTAAGATAGGATGAAGCTATCCATTTTTTGTAGAAAGAGAATATAATAAGAAATCTGAAACGAGGTTATGTTTCTTTTTTAAGGATATACTATGAATTTTTTATTTATATGCAAATATATAAACCAAGTCCCTAACATGTAACTGTGAAACTGAGGACTTGGAAATGTCAACAAAAAATCATATTAAATGCTTCGTAAATCCTAAGCGTGCAATGCATTGGGAAGCTGCCAGCGTGTACACCAACGTGTCACTTGCAATCAAAGTTATATTTGTAACAGTAATGATAACAAAAATAGGTGCACACAAAGATTACTAACGTGGTAGGCTAACTTGGGAAGCGAGTTAAAAAAAACACCCAAGACTTAATTGGATTATTTTCCTGCAACTGCAGAAACGTAATCTATCAGACAAACAAAAGTTCTGTGTACTATTGTATATATTCAATTTTTAAAGTAGTGAACTCACTAGAAAGCCTTTTTCTCTATTTTAAAATGAGTATCATTTATAATTTCCTGATTAACAAATTCTAATTTAGATTGTGTGGTACTGTCTATTTGAGTTTGTTTCCCATGAAAGCATGATGAAAACCTGTGTCTTCAGGGTGTGGTTACAGTTTGTGCAGACACTGAGGAGCGCACGAGAGCAAGCGCAGGCAGAACGAGGTAACGAAGCTGTGGCAAAGGCTGAACACACTCAGCGGGACAGAGGCTGGGATGGGCACCAAGCTCTGCCGTGGCCCTGCCATGCTCTCATTAATTTGGATTCTCAAAGATTTATTTCACACATTTTGCTCCCACTCCTTATGTATTTGCATGGTTTCGTGTATTTAAGATTTGAAAGGACCATTTCCTTTACTTCCTTTTTTTGTTTAGGGGTAAGAGCTATTGCTTTATTACCTAAATGGGGTGGGGAAGGCTGTTGCACTTCACAGGTTCTCCTATGACCTATAATATATTACAATTAAAACAGCCACAATCTGTACAGGAATCTTTTCCACTGGGGAAAAAAGTTACAGGTACCAAGAGGTCATCATTCTGTAATGCAGTGAAGCAAGTAAACTCTAGGAGAGAAAATATAAAATAACGCTTCAAGTGTTTTATAAAGGATTTGCATTCCTTTAAAATGCATTATTTCTCATTGACTAAAGCTACTTCCTACTTTAAATTGGTAACATCAATTACAGTTTTAGCCCCCCCAAAAAAAAGGAGAAAATATTCATTTTATAACCAATAACCCTTCAAGTTTACAAGGTTAACTTGAATAGAGTCTCATCTTTAATTGGGGAAGGAAGTCTGAACTATTGCCGTTTATGCTGGTAACTTTCAGTAACTTAAAGCTATTTCCCAGAAATTCATTTTGGACTTTGTATCATTTCTTTTTCAAGAACAGCTTAACCAGATTATATTTATCTTTCAACTCCACAACTTCATAAAAGTCAGCCCCCTTCTTGAGTCACCTTGTGCCTGATCTTTTCTAACCTGCAGCCAAAGGGGCAGCTGCTGATTATTCCTGTTGAAACTCACTGGGCTGGTTGGTTTTTTTTTTTTTTTTTTGGGCACTGTTTTAAAGGCATGATCTATTCCTCATTTGTCTCTTAAAAACAGTTTCATGGACACTACTCTTAAAAGCACTCTCTTTGTCCCATGGGGATTGGGTAGGAACATGGATTATATTCAGATGAATAAGAATGCTTGGAGTGATACAAAATAAAATGTGAATGGACTTCTCTGTCTTTCTCCTACTTCTGAGATGGTTGGAGTGGGAGAAGTAACCTTCTATTTAGGGGAGCAGTTTGTTGTTCCCTGGGTGAACTTGAAAAGCTTCTGACTTGCAGACTTGCATTTCATTCAGAACTAATTGAAAGGAGAGTTATCTCACAGCAGATTACATTTCCTCAGAGTGCGTAAGTTTTTACTGACATGAAGACAGCTTGTATGCTCAACATTAATGTACAAGCAGCCTTCTGATTCCTCAAAAATTTGGAGAAAAGAAAAAAAAATCTTACCTAAAAAAAACACTAAAAAAAAAAAGGGAATACAAAGTGCATACTTTCAATATGGAAATATACTGCCTTAACCTTATACCCCTGAGATGTACAATTAAGTATTCTAGAAATTAAGAAATTAATAGGAAAAATGTTATCCAGCAAATTTTATTTTACTTTAATTCATTAGAAATATTCTCAAACTCTCCCTGGAGAAAAAGTACAGTTTAGAATTGCTTACATCTTTTTTAAAAGCTGAAGTTAGCTTTTCCATTTCATCTTTTCTAATCTTATTTTAAAAGTTTGCAATAACTGCTGACTTTGCACTGCAAACAGATAATTATTCCAAATGTCTTTCTTCTGGTATTTCTTCTTGGTATACATAATTGTTTTCTACCTTTTTTACATTTTACTTCTGGATGCCATGAAGATTTGCAAACAGAAAAAACACCAACACAAGAAAAAACACACTGGATACACCTGCTTAATGACGATAATTAGGTTACTACTAATTCATATAGCTCTTAGTGCAAGCTGGGTAGGTAAATAACTAAGGCAGAGAGCTTCAGATCAAAAATAATTAGTCAGAGTTTTCTAATATTACTTTTAGGACAACAGCTTCATTCCATCTGCCCTTTTTTTTTTTTTTTACCTCCAGGTAGTCGTTTCATAATTACTGGAATAGCAACTGAGATAACTCTTACATTTAAAGGAAACTTCTGCTTCCACATTTCTTCTCTTGAACTGTTCCTACTTTTAGGTTTCCTGATTCGTAGGAGGGCAAAGGAGGAGTAAGTATTCTTCTGAATTCTCTCCTAGTCTCCACTAGTTTGTGGTTTTACAACTTCTTGGTACATTTTTGTGTTTAATATTTTCTGATGGAATTCTTTTCCATGAAGTTCTCAAGTCTTCCCTTGGATCCAAGTAAACATCTAGCATTTTCAACATCCTGTTACAAGAATGCCTACATCCATATATACATTGTAGGGAGTATGGCTGCCTTCAGCTCTTTCTGAACCCGATGCCTGTAGCTTCGTTTCACGTTCCTATTGGCAGTGAAAGGAACAAAGAAAAAACCCAAACCAACAGCAACCAAAAAACCCAATTCGATCTTTGCCCATCTTTTCCTATTTTTTTTTTAATAAATTTTATGGACCTTTTTCCTATTTCCCATAGTTTTTTTCTTTTTTGTGTTGTTTCCTTTTCTACTCAGCTAATGTTCATCATTTTACATGTGAAGTTCGCTTTGCCTTTTTCTCATGCTACAATTTAAATTTATTTACATTGAGTTCCATCAGTTTCTTGATCTCATAAAGTCCTTCTGGAATTTTTAGTTGATCCTTAAATATTCTAAACAACCTTGTATCATGAGGAAATCTTGTCACTAAAAGACCTCTCTTTCAATGAATACGTTGAGCTGCACGGGTCCTAGTAAATAACTTTACACCACTGTGAACACTGACTTTCGACTTCTCTCTTTTTCATCTTTAACCAGTATTTTTGTCTATGCAAGGACCTTCTAGTTCATCACAAGGCTGCACGGTTTCTTTAGAGCCTTTCCTGAGGGACTTCACCAAATGTCTTTTGGAAACCCAGGCAAAAGATATAAACATAGATCTTCCTTATTTACCATTTCATGCTGCGCCAATACCTGCACATAACCTTTTTAAAAAACTCATTCTGACCCTTTGCCTTTGTCATATTTAACAACATTCTCACTAATTCTAGTCCTCACTCCACTTTCTACTAAAAATCAGCAGCACAAAAACGGCTGATATTGCAAGTAGGAAAGGTAGAAATATGTTTCTGAAAGTGGAAATATTTAGCTGAACGTGCTAACACTGAACCTTTTTAGCTCTCTTTTACTTTATGCCTGTCATCTTCGTTTTCTCACCCTTCTTCACTTCTGTTTGGGATAAAAACTACTAGCAGAAGCAAGGATGGCAGAAAAAGAACTAAATTCTTTCTTGCTTCTAGCAAGAGAAAGCAAAGAGGCATGAGGAGATGAAGATGACAGGACTTATATTTGTATATTCTGGGGAACCTGTCATTATTCTACAATAAAGCTGCTTTAGTCTCAGTCCAGGCTCTGTACCACAAGAGAACATTCTTCCTCTCACCGCTCCATACACTTCATAGCTTGTGGCATGCAATGCAGCATCTGTAAGATGCTTGTTAAGGTGTTTTATACTAAAAAGTTATATAACATACAAGCAAAGGCAGCTAACCAAAATAATATGGATAGCTTGAATTCTAACATATTTGCCATATAAGTATTTTACTTAGCACCTTTTTACTTTTGTGTGTCACTGCTACTGTGAAAGTTGCTCATTATACGTGAGGACACTCACTCCCTAAAAACTGCCGTAGAACTAGACAAAAAAGGCAAAAAAAAAAGTCATAACACATCAAGGACTTTCAGCAATTATCAACTTTCAGTCATTATTATGCATAATTGTATTTCAGTAGGTTAGCATAGAGGGAAAGAAAGAAATTCCATCTCAAACTCCCAGGCTGGTTAGTAAGTTTAATAGTCAGAAAATAAGTGAATAATAAAAAAATAATATTGTAAAACACTAAGTGAAACACGCAATCAAAAAAGCAAAAGTACTGAGAAATAGAAGAGTTTTCTGTGAACTCCTGTTTTGTTTCAATTCAATTATCTTCTCTTCCAACTACGATCAGGTATAACAATAACTTGCCGCTTTATAATAATTACATACTAACTGTGTGATTGGAATAGCCTGAAGGCTCAGATTTGGTTACACCTGCAGACTAAAATATTTTATAAGCATTATTAAAAGCAAATGAAGGAAAACTAGGAGAATAAGATTAGCATTATATAAAGCAATGCTACTCTAGAATGCCTCATTAGGAAAATTAATAGTTTTCTCTTTAAAGTGAGAAAGTATGAAGTTAAGAAATATACATCTCAGACTACTGAAGACAACAGGTTTTGTGCTATTGTATATTTTTATTTTAATGCTTTATTCCATTATAAATGGGAGTACATACTGTCTGTTTACTATATTTTTGTGAAAACCGTTCAGACCTTTTTTGTTTCTAGACATTAGTTAGAAATCTTGGCTGTTAAACAGTCAACTGTTCTCTGCCGTACCTGTAAGGCTGTCTCATACAATCATAGCTACTATTATTTCCCCTGTGATCAGACAACCTAGATAAATATGTCAACTCCGTGTCGGGAACAGTATGAATTCAGTCTTAACTTCATCAAAATTTGGTATTTAATATTTTGAAGCTGTGTGTTTATTTCACATTTATGTAAGGCCTTCTTCCACAAAGTAGAAATTCTCATCCTTGTTAATGAGGCACTGGTCCACACTGCCTAATGCAGCACCAAGGCAGACACACAGTAGTTGTAAACCCGTTTGTGTTTTTTGGGGAATGCAGTTCACAGAGATGCTTAACGGGTTTTTAAATCCTGGTTTGGAGCCCAGGCAGTTAGCCCTGCTTATAGAAATCCTTGTTCCCCTTCTTTTGTTATTTCAAGAAAGCCCTTTCCCTCCTTAAAGGAAAGACTTAAGGCCTCTTGTCTTTTTTAAGATTACTCCCTCTTTTCACTTTTTGACATTAGTTTTCTTTCTTTATACTTCTCTGTACTCACTCACTCTGCTCCCTTTTGGTTACTCCCATTTTAAGACAAAGATCAAAAATTTTGCTTGCTGCATTTCTATGTTTCATAACCTCGTTAAACTTGCTGAATGCGGTGTTTACGATCATACCATGGAGTTTCCCTTCTGCAGTTCTCATTCTGTTCTCCCATGCAATCCATCTGTTTCAGGAAATGTGGTTGGCAAAGCCTTCTAATGAACATTTATCTAAGCCAAGGCTAAAAGCTAGTACTTCATGTTCATACTCATCTAATCTGTAAACCACTTTCTATAACATCAGCCAGACAGCTGATCATAATTCCTCATCTAATTACCCTCTCTCATCACCTATGTCATCTCCTTGTCTACTGTCAGCTTTTTTTTCAGGTGCCCTAAAAGGTGCCTGTCCTTGCTTTCCTGCTGTTTTTCCTACACATCTTACCTTTGGCTATTTATCATCTATAAAAACATTTTCATATGATTCATATGATCATCTCTCTAATTTACATGTTTGACCTAAATTTTAGCTTGCCTTTATCACATCTCCTCAAAGATACCTAACAATTGCTTCAAGTTCAAAACAGAACTTTATTTTTATCTATTGCCCTTCAGCTTCCAGACCTTCCTTTTTTGACCTTCCATAAATTTATCATCTTGAACTCCTGGCAAAACTTCCAGATTTTTCCTGTGTAACATTGCTAAGATCTAGCACTTCATTCAGAGAGTGTCTCACCTGACACTTCATCACACCATTTATACAAGTAACATTTTCATCTATCTTGGCTGTTTTTCTTAAATCACAGCTTTTTATGTTGCTGCTGCAAACATAATTGTGTGAAATTGTTGTTTAGACTATTTCAGCCATCTTTTTACATCTTCCTTCTCTGTCCCCTCAGACAGACCTACCTCTTTCCATGTGTCTTATGAACAGAAGTATCAGTTTCCCACCTTCACCATCACTTACTTATAACATGTTCAGATATATTCTTTTCTTGCTTCTCTTTCATGCTGCCCTTACATTTCCTCAGATGTGTAGATTTATATTAGCTATTAGGAAGAAATTTTTTATTCTGAGGGTGCTAAGACCCTGGCCCAGGTTACCCAGAGAAGCTGTTGATGCCTCATCCCTGGAGGTGTTTAAGCCCAGGCTGGATCAGGCTTTGGTCTGGTGGGAGGTGTCCCTGCCCATGGCAGGGGGTTGGAACGAGATGATCTTCAGGGTCCCTTCCAACTCTAACCATTCTACAGTTCTATGATTTTCCCCCTCCTCAATCTCTCTTTGCTTCACTTAGCTGCGGTGGCTACCAAAACTTGACAAACTGGTACCCTGAACTGGTGTCAGGTAGCATGATGCTTTACTGTTTCCTTATATTCCCTTCCCAGTGTCTTAAGAATGACATTCTTCAGGCAAACTTAATGTTTTAATTTTGGACTTTCCAGCATGTATTACAAGAGATCTTTAATACATGGCTGGATATCCCTGACTTTACAGCCATATGAATATGCAAAGAGCAATAAGAATAAACTACCAAACAATATAAGAACAAGCACCCAAGAGTTAAGCAAGTAAATTTAACATAATGAATAGTCATTAAGGTACTCTTCAGTATTTGTAGGTTGCAAACTAAGGCAATCTATTTCTTGAAAAAGTGATAATATGTATCACTGAAGTCACGATGAAAGATTATAAAGCAAAAGAGATGCCTAGTAAAACCTTTCTACATACAGGAAAAAATGCATTAATCAGCACTTTCTCATGTAGTTGTCTCAACTCGCCCCTTTCACATTTGCACTTTTCCTATTTTCCCATTTTAATTCCTGTTCTTAAACTCCTGAAATGATTTGTGCTCTCTTCCCCACAGCTGAAAACCTGACAGAGATTACTTTGCTTGCAACGCTAAGATTTTTGGGAAGATGGGGAAAAAGTGAAAGACGTTAGACTTTAAAATGTTTAAATGTTATAGTCAGAATCATTTATATAGTTTTGTTGTCTTGCTGATTCTTATCCTTTCTGTAATGTATTTTTTGTCAGTTTCTAAATTATTGATTTTAATCAGTCATGCCACAACCAATTGTTAGTACAACAGGAAACAAAAACATAACTCTTAATTATTATTAGTTCTTTTTTCAAAAGAAGTGTGGTTTAACTTTTGGTTTATATACTTCAAACAACTTAAAATCTATTTGTTTAAGCCTAATCAGTGCTATGTCTGGTAATTAGGCAAGCAGGATGACAGAATTACCAGGTAAGTTATAATGTTTCCCACAAAAGAGATTAAAATCACCTCAGTTGGGACGATGTAATGGAGAGAGATCAGTAGCACCCAAATTATACTTGCAGAGAGATCTCAGTGTACCTAACGGTGTCTCAGCCCAGCTGCTGGATGGATCCACTTTGTACACACACACACATATAGATCTCACTAGTGAACTTCCATACTGTCCATTCAGATTGGGGAGCAGGATGAGGCCATTGGTGCTGCCTATATTCATTTGGGTGCTCTGAGAATCTGTCTGTGATCTGTGTGGCTAACTAAAGTGTGTGTGTCTATACATATATATACACATATGGATGTAGTGTGCGCGTGTACCTCTTGGACTAAATCTTCAGCCTTGCTACTGGCTGGACCTGGGGATATGGTGCAGCAACAGCCTCACCTCTTGGGTTGTTGGCTCTGGCATGATATATTTTCTTGTAACAGTTTCTATTAAGCTGTATTTAAAAAAAATAATCCAACACATACATATGTGCAAAACATACATATAATACAAAATACATCCTATGTTTACTTTCTTAAGTATTGATGTTCTTAAGTATCTTGACTAAAAAAACCCCAGAAAAATCTCTTTTATTGCTTCTACGTCTCCTACCTGAGCTGCTACGTAACTTCTAATTTACTGACCTAACAATACATCAACAAACTCATTTCTTTACGTACAAACATTACCTATTACCCTTGCTTAAGAGAAGTGAAACCATGGAATTGCATGAGCACATGCAGTGCACGCCAGATTTATTAATGAAGGAAAGGGTTCTCCAACCAAATGGAGCAGTGACCCAGCTACAGACAAAGTCGGGTACATTGTGCTCCTGTGATTTTTCTCAGCTGACATGTCTATTCCAATATTCAGACAAAAAAGCCATTTAACCCTGATCTATGGAAAGAGCCTGTCAGCCAGGGCCTGATTCACCTGAAAGACACCAGAATTACAAGAAAAAAAAAAAACAGTCTGTTTGGGCAGTAGTGTAATCACAATCCTGTTAAAAAAAAATGGAGTTGGATTGTGATGTTTTGATTTTTGCACATTAATGCTAAACCTATAACTTCCTCATAAAAGCAAGATCTGTGGCTTTCCTTGGCCTAAGTGTTTTGTCAGTCTTATTCAGGCTAGGATAGAAAGATTACACAGTTTATATCTAAATCCACCAATTTCCAGTAAAATTTCTCTTCATTGCTTTTGAAATTTAACAATAGCATGAGGAATCTCCCTGGAGCTGACATTAGGGTTATGGTGAAGGTTGGTTTCTCTGAGCTCTTTCAGAACAACAGAACTTTGTTTGTTAGGAAAGTTTAAACTTTGGGGGCAAACTGGAACCCTAACAAAGTTTCTGGTACTTTCTGTTATTAACTGCAGCATATTGACAGCATTATGTCCTAGGACGACATGATTACAAGAGGCACTGTCAGCTGCCTCCTGCTGCGCACTTAGATTTAACGACAGATCTTTCCTACAATGTCTTTGGGAACATAAACTCATTTTATGACTAACAATAGGAGGATTTTCTAAAACATGACTGTATTATTGTGAAATTGTGCAAGTATCAGACAGTCATGAAAATGCAATTTCAAAGGCATACTACCACTTTAAATTTTTTTCTGCCAGTGTACTAGTCATTTATGTTTCATATCTTAACGTATAACAAAGAAATGCTTGAAAACAGGGCTAAATACCTGCAGGATATGACTTTATAGCATTAGCTCTGATTATAAACATAAAGGTAGCTGATGCATTGTAATAGAATTTTTCTATGACCCAGGCTAAGACTGTAAAATGTAAAGCTTCATACTGTGCTCACCGTGTTCACTTAAAAGCAGAAAAAATAGTGTTGCATTTTCACCATCATCAGCAGAACTGCCATCCTTTCTCACAGGGTTTTCTAATCCGTTCTGGCACCTGAGGCATCTGAACAGTTGGTGGGAAGAACTGAAACTGTGACGAAGGGAGTCTCATTTCAGATTTGCAGTCCAATCACTCACAAAATCTGCCAATTCATTTTATGGCATGTACTGTGAAAATTCATTATTTAATATGAGCCTAAAAATGTATTGGTCCAGTACAGTAGCTTGACTTGGAATTAGAAAAGAATGAGTACCACAGTATGTGGTGTCTTTAAGCTTGTAGGGAAGTAGCCCAGCATACACTTAAAATGTCCTTTGTATGTTTCAATCAAGCAAAACATTTGTTCAGCCAACAAGCTGTTCTATTTCAATATTTTTTCTATGTATATTTTATGTGACTATATAAATGTATAGATCTATACACACACATATGTCAGCTGCTAGAAGAGTACAGCAATAAATGACTAGCCTTAGGTTAGAAATGGTTTCTATTTCAAATATTTTCAGCTCAGACTGTTATTTATTTCAAAACTTCTCAGGTATTAGTTCTTAAAGTTCAAAAGTAAAAGAGATACAAATTAATTTAAAAATTTTAATGCATTTGAATGCATCGGTTCTCAGCTAATGGAAATCATAACCACTCAAAACAGGTTAACTCCCCACCTTTTTTACTTTATAGCTAGATGGCTTCGGGGAAAAAATACACCTCAGGAACTATGGACCCCATATTCATAACTGTCACGAGATACTGATGCTAACTTAGAGCTACTCGCTCTTCACTCTCCTCCCCAGCATGGCTTGGTTAGCTTGGTTGCTAAAAAAGGCAATTTCTCTATCTTCTAGACCTGTCACAAGCCAAGACAGTAACTGAGAAAAAATTAGCTTACATTAAAAGAAAGTATCGGGATGTCTTAAGGTATGTTTTCTACTTGTGTCCAGCCCTGTTGCCTCACGCTGCAGAATCAAAACTGCAATGTCTGTACCTCCGAAAAACACAATACAGTGAGAAGGAGCTGGGCCATTCATCTCAGCCACGTGTAACGGCAGAAGCAGTGGTTCTGGACCATCCTCAAATCCACACCTGGATTTGCTGCGGTTCCTCACCTGGGCTGGCTTTTCTCCTACCCCATTTCTGCTATAGAGAACAGCAAAGCTGCAGTATAATTTTGCAGTTTGCAAAATGTCAAATAGCATCAGTTATGTAGTGAGATGAGTTGATTAATGACTCCATTTACAGCTGATGACTATGTTTTAAAGTTGCACTCTAATTTTTTTATTATATTTTTTATGTTACAAACTTATATACAATTTAGAACTTTGCAATTATTTATCCCACTAACAAAACTATAACATGCAAAATAAACCTCAGACAGGCTTGTAAGTTTAAGTTTTTCTTTTCTTCCCCTTTATATCTCATGCATTCTCTTTAATTCCTTACTTTTTATAGCAGCAGTTTGATATAATAAACCAGAGCTTGTAAAAGCCATTAAGAGTAAGCTTGTTAGCAGCAATCCTATTAAGTTACCTCACAACTGATGTGCTGTAATGTTTTCACATCAACTTTCTTTAGCTTTTTACATTGTAGCATTTCTAAATGTCTCAGGTTCCAAAATTTTAGAAGTCCCGGTGGACAACAGGATGCTCATGAGCCAGCAATGTGCCCTTGTGGCCAAGAAGGTGCATCTTCTTGATGCATCCTGGGGTGTGACAGTATGATCAGCAGGTCAAGGGAAGTCATTCTCCCCCCCTGCTCTGCCGAGGCCCCATCTGGAGTACTGTGTCCAGTTCTGGGCTCCCCAGTTCAAGAAGGA
>JAOXJM010000071.1:14604671-14617021 GCA_026413425.1 Tringa solitaria
CCCCCAGCAGAGCCTCCCCCTCCCCCCCCTTCCCGCCAGGGGAAAGCACTGCTAGTATCAGATAAAATACCCAGGCTCCCAGACCTTCCATTTTAATCCCAAGAAACTAGGCAACCTCAGGAGAAGCTCTCACTGTTACAATTTACTACCTCCCAAGAAGCTAATAAAAACAGAATGATAATTTTTATATTGATTAAAAAAAAAAAAGAGCTGTAACCCCAGACATTTTTATTATTCTTTTTACCTGAGCTGTGAAAGTAGACTCTAATAGTACACACAAATGTTTTGGTTTAGACTTTCTGTTTAATATTTTATGTACCTGGATTCAGTGATTCAGCAATAACCTTAATTTGAGAAACGACAGATGAAAACATAGTATTACCAAGTTCAAAGATAAAACTTCTTTTGGCTTCAAAGTTATTTGTATTAACACTCCGATGCAATCTTTTGTGATTATTTCTCATATGTTGATAACTACTGGAAATATCTAAGAAATTACACTTCATACAAAACATATTGTGCCTCAGTGCTGGGACGTGCTTGGGGTGGTGTTTATCTGACTGTCATGTTCTGTTGAAATACTAACTTAAAGAATAGTAAAACGATTATCATAGCTAAATAGTAACTTGTTTAGGCTACAAATTAGGCAATAAAAATCCAAACCAAGAAAGCGCAATGAGAAATTTCACTGAATAATAGTATCTGCCACCACCAGTGCACAGGGATAAACCTACAGTTAAGGTATTACTTTTTTTAAAACCTTTGGCTTTGTCCTGATTGACAGATGTGCAATTTCAAAACACAAATCGTTCATGAAAAAAACCCAGTGACATCTCTCTACATTATAAAAACTAATGGATCAGAACACTGATTACTGGAAGAATAAATCAGCTTTGGAGATCTTAAGATGTCATAAACTGAGCATCACACACAGTGGATATGAGACATATTACCAGAACCATTTGATTGATTTATTGTTAGTTTTGCAATCAGGCTTTTCAACCCTTTTTTTTTCAACCCATTATCACTTGTGCACGAAAGTATTAAAAGCCCTTTGAGTGCAACGTATATCAATAATTTCATCTATTCTGAAAAGATTTATTACAAGTAGCAATTAAAGATTCAGCTTTATTTTTAGAAGCGCCCCTATGCTTTCTTTTAACTAAACACAAACAGGATAAAGGCAAACCAGAACGGCCTTCCCTTAGCACTACCTTATATGAAAATTAACAGAAAGAGATGAAATTCCTGAGTCATTTTAAGGGTAAAAATGGAAACTATTTTCAGTTTTTCTATCTTTCTCCCCCTCCGCACACATACATACTTTTTTACCCCCAGGAAATAGTAAAAAAGAGCTATTCATTATTACTATAAGGAGTCGTCAAAATCCTGTCAAAAGACAATTTTGATAGATTGCAATTTGAATAAAAATGAAACAGGCATTGTATTTATATGACAAGTATAGATGTGATATTAAATGATATAAGGGAACTTCAGAATGTTTTTTTAATTACCTGTTTGGATAAAGCATATTAAAATGAGACAAGCCCAAGTTAGCTCAGATTCCTATAACCCAGCAACAATGTGACCCACTTGAAATTTCTTTTTTAAGACTTGGCTGACTTAGCCAAAGCTAAGGCACACATCCTAATATAATGGGCCAGAACATAAACCAAGATTTATTTTTAATCCTCTACAGCTATTCTGAGTACTTTTAGAAACTTCCTTAGATTTGGTTATTCAAATACACGTTTTCATTGAATTCTGCTTTCACCAATTTCTACAAAAGAATGGGAAAAGGATAAGCATGGGAAACTATAGAATTTTAAAAAGAGCTATTATCTGGAAAAAATATTTGCCTTTATTATATTTATAGTGCATGCCATCTGCATTCCAACCTAACACTCTTTTTTATGTGTATATGTTTGAATATTCAATTACAAATAAACAAAATAGCAAGTAAAACAGCAATCAAACAGAAGGTGGATTTGAATGCAAACCTGCCACCTCTAGCTGAGCCCCGATCAACTCAGCTGCTCTGAGTATTCTCTGAGCCCCACATCTGAATCCTTCAGCTTTCTACTAAAAAATTTAACAGTCTTCAAGGCAGAAAGCATTCAAGCCACATGTAGATTGGTAAGAAACGCATCTGAGATACTAGAGTGAAAGTTTAACTCCAGTGAATACTTCACTTTTATTAAGTCCAATCGTGTCCAAAAAAGGATTTAAAGAATTTCAGTTTACCTTGTACAAGTAGAAATTCTCAGCTGTTGCCTGCGTTTCAATTTGGAAAATTGTATTATCACACAATAACTCAGGTTGGAAGGAACCTCAAGAGGTTTCAAGTCCAAACTCCTAATTAAAGCACAGTCAAACCTATGAGGTCACACCTGGCTGCTCAGGGTTTGATCTAGATGTTCTTTACAAACCTCTAAGAGAGGAGACCACACAGCTGCCTCTCTAAGCAGCCTGTTCTAAAGCTTAAGTACTCACACCGAAAAAGGTTCCCTATATCCAGTGTGAACCTACCTTGTTTTAACTCGTGTCTCTTTTCCTCTTGCTATGCACTTCTGTGGGCAGCCATGCTCCGTCTTCTTTATCTCCTCATAGGTACTTAGGAGCTGCGCCAAGGTTCCCCCAAATGCTGCTGCTCTCTAAGTTCAAGTCCTGTTCCCTTAATGTCTCCTCACAGGGTATGTGCTGCAGTCCCAACCATCTTGAAGGGCCCTTAGCACCAGCTCTTACCTTCCTTATAGTTTTGAGGGGCTCAAAACTTGAGGCAGTATTCTAGGTGAGGTATAATGACTGTGAGCAGAGGGGAACAATGGCTTCCCTAATCGACTTTAAAGCAAAGCACCTGGGCTATCAGGTGCCAAAGCCTGCCCCACTCTTTATTACCTCCACCTGTTTTTTCTATTTGGGCACCAACAATACTGCTAGGGGCAACTTGGAGGCTCTGGTCAGGGGCTTGGGGGCCCAGGTAGCAGTTTCCTCAATCCTGCTAGTGAAGGGAAACAGTGTAAGGACACTGCATGTTACCAATTGTTTGCAGAGCTGGTGTTGGCAACACCAACAGCGCTTGTGTATCTATGATTTTCAGACCTAGTGTGAGGATCAACATCTGCTTGGGAGAGTTGAATCTACCCCACTAAGCCAGGCCAAGGTATCTTTACCAGTAAAATGGCTCACCTGGTAAGAAAGACTTTAAACTAGGAAGAGGGGAAGAAGAGAGTTACCAGCAGCCCTGTAAAGGAGTTATGGACAGGGATTATGAGCAAATGGCCTGAGGTGATGTGAACAAAAGGGAACCCAGAATCAATAGAAGAGGGCTTAAATAGTCTCCTCAAGCATGCCCATGTAAAAGCAGGGAAATGCCTACAAAATTATAGGCAAGAGTGTAGGGCATAAGCAATCCAGGAGGTTCGTGGAGTGCACTGATGACAAATTCCTTTTGATGCACCCTGGATGGGGGATAGACTGTGGCCTCAGCAAGTCTGGTGATGACACAAAACTGGGAAGAGTGGCTGATATGCCAGAGGGTCATGCTGCCATCCAGAGGGACCTTGATTTCTTTACTATGAGGGTGACTGAACACTGGAACAGATTTCCCAGACAAGTTGTAAAATCTCCATCCTTGGAGATATTCAAAAGCTGCCTGGAAATAGTCCTGAGCAGCCTACTCTAGGATACGCTAGCTTGAGCAGGGGAGTTGGAGCAGGTGACCTCCAGAGGTCCCTTCAAACCTCAACCATCCCATGACACTGGCCATGCTCCTGAAGATACTGCCCAGGATACTGCAGCCCCCCTTTATTGCCAGAGGACACTGCTGGCTCATGGTTAGCTTGCCATCTACCAAGACCTCTAGGTCCTTTTCTTGCAGATCTACTTCCCAGCCAGTCAGTTTCTGGTATTTGACCAGAGTCTTTGTATAAAAACAGAGATTGCCTACTTGGTTAGTACTCACACATGGACTTCTCACAGAAGTTGCATTCAGTGCCGACTCTAAATTTTGGGCCAAACATACTAAGTTTCTTTCTAATTTTCCATAATAATGCTACTTATAGAATGCAGCCATGCAGTTGCTTTATAGACATAGTGTGCTCTAACCTACATGTTTCTGAGTTATTTCTGTTGTATGCAAAACTTAAAACAGAGCAATACAGCTAAACTAGCTGGGAATGTCTATATTATTACTTTTTACTATTTCTTTTTTTCTGTATTTATTTGTCAATACTCCTTGCATAGTGCAATTAACAAACCAAGGTAGTTTACAGTTGGTCCCCACAGTATTATGGATTATAATCCTGCTACCTCCTGATTGCGTTAAGTCTTGACTTCATCTCACCAGTGTGTAGTTAATTGACTTGGGTTCTGTAAATCTAAAAAAACCTGCAATCATGTAACTGTTTTGCTTTCAAGAGGAACAGTCTCAAATATCACGATAGTGACACATGTACAGAGGCCTGAAAAAAAAATGATGTTTTTCTTACTGGTTTGCAATTAATATACGTAAGGAACCTCATTTGTAATCCACTTGTACGTATGGTGTGTAAGTATTGCAGCAGAGTGTGGGGAGACCAGCTGGATCAATACTCACAGGAGGAAAAAGAAGACTCATTTCAAGCCACTGTAACTTGAGAGAAAAGTTGAGGTCTCTTTGTGTAAAAGAATCATACTTATTGACTTGACTTCAGCAAAAAACCAGACCTGATAAGAATCTGAACATTCCTAACTCCCAGTCATGCAAACAAATCATGCTTCTAAGCTGACATAAAGCTAAAGTTTTCATTCTGTGTCAGTTTTTTTTTAAGTTATTTATAGCTAAAAGAAACACGCTCAACTGGAAGCTATATTTAGGAAAAGCTGAAAATTTTAAAAATAGGACACAGACATGAATTTGCAGTGCCATTACGCTGTTGGTTTAAAATGTCTATGTGACATATTGATAACTTTTTTCTGGTTGGCTATTTTTCTTTAGCCTCCCCCCCCCCTTCCTCTTTTTTTTTAAACATACGTCTTTTTCTATCACTTCCTCACTAGCACGGAGAGCTCCAGCTAGTTGATAAATTCCATTGCTGCCTGCTGCCATGTGACGTGGTCATGCAGAAAATATTTCTTAGGAGAAAGTGTTAGGTAGCTAGAGGCGGTATTGTCGATCATTACTTGGAACTGCAGTTACTGGTATGTGACTGTGTATTCATTTCATGCATTATAACACCTAATGTACATGACAAAATGTTGAATAGAAAGTTAATTCACAAACTAGAGTAGCTGGTGTTGCTGAAGGTGTACAGAAAATACATATTATTATTCCTTCTCCTTTTCCAGTGCTTTCTAGCAACTTGAAAATGGTGCCGTTTCAACATTGCTTAATTTCACCATTTATTTTTAGCTTGATTTAGTTCATTAAAGTTTGAAAAATGCTTTAATGTGCTTTGTTGGGAGCTGCCATGCAATTTTACTATTGCCCCTTTATGCTCCATCGGCTGTAGAAATTCATGATGACAAAACCTGCCCTTAACTAAGTTGTACCTAGAAAAAATTTCAAAATATTAGAAGGCAATTTAATTGACACTATTCAGCGACAAACAGCAAAAATACAAATACTCTCTTTAAACTATTTTTCATTTTTAAGCAAGTGTGTATGAAGGTTTCTTCAAAGTATATTTTGATTGCTATGTCTCTGGCCATGACCTAAATCTGCTTCTACTTAGGATGACATCTTTTAGGAGTTCAAAGAAACGACTGCACATGAGAGAAATATTCAAAAATTATAAACTAGAACTTGTGTTCTGGTATTCTTATACCTAAGAGGTTACTTTAAGGAAGAGAAACATTTGTCTATTGAAGCAGCAAAAGGCAACTTTTATGCCAAAGGTAGCTACTTGCATGTTAATTTGGTCACTATAAATATTGTATGCTAATACTCATATTGTATGCACTTCAGTGGAAAAAAAATATTCATCTGCTTTTAACCGTACTGTATAAAAGTAGAGTTCACTGAATCATGTGAATAGGAAAGAGGATTAAACAGAATGAAAATGTTAACTACTAAAAGCCAACAGTAAATCAGTGTTGGTGTCAGTCAGTACTTGCCTGTTTTTCACAGGAACTACAGGTATTCACCTAGTTTTATAGCTGACTACAACATTCCTATTACCAATCAAATCAGGAGTTTCTTTAAATGCAGTAAGGTTTCCTGCTAGCATCACATAAAAATAAGCATTTTCCTAAAACATTTGTTGTTTTATTGGTGTATCATTGTATAAAAATATATTTTAAGGAGGCGGTAGATCCTCCATCAAAATAGGACATGAAATTCACGTGTATGTGACAAAACGCAGGTAATTTTGAAAAACGAGAATGAAAAATTTACTTTATATCTTGACATACATAGTAGCGTTATAAACACCGGGAACCAAATGGATAAAGCTAGGAAATATGTGAAGCAGATCATGCATTTGCACAGCAAATTCCTATTCTAAGAATTTGAACATACTCACAAAAACAACCAAGCTAATGACATAGTTGAAAGGGAAAAATAGGGTGTTGAGTACGTTGAAAAGTTATCTACCTCACAAGTATTCTTTTTTTCAAAATTCTAAATCAGGAACAAATATGTCAGCTTAGCCTTAGCCAACCATGCAATACGACTGAGGAGGAGTAATCTACTACTAGAGGAAAAAATGAAATGCTTTTATTCTACCATGGTTGTCACAAGAGCACACACATTTCATGTGAGCAGTGAATATCTGAAACAAAGACCCTGCACAGGTGGAATCAAGAGAAAAGAGAGAATCACATTAAAGAAACTTACTATTGCTACAAGTAACCACCAATGAATCTTAAAATGGGATCTGGGACAAATAAGATTAACAAGATATTAACAAATGTTAACTACAGTAGGTTCTACCTGCATAATTAAAAAAAATCTCTATCATATAAATCATTTGAGAGATATCCGTTATTTGTGTCACACAATAACGAATTAGTAATTATAAATATTCTAATAGTAATTGCTAAAATCAGAAGGCAAGGCAGTTATATGCCTATACATTTATATCATAAATTCCATGTAAACTTTAAATTATGTAAACTTTAGTCATGACAAATCTAATTTTTACTGCCTCATTTCAGCAAGACTTTTGATTAAATACTGCATTTATGACGTAGAACTCATTAATAGCCAGTAAATTATTAAACATCTTAATATTTATATCTTACAACCTGTCTCATCCCATTCCATAAGGATTTCGTTAGCTGCTTACATTTTGTATATCATGACTGTTTTTCTACCATTTTTATTTTTCAAATTGTTAAATAAAGCTTCAGACCGAAAGAGTCTTCACTGCACACAGAAAATACAGGTACCAATCTGCTCAACCAAATTAGTGAAGAAGAATGACAGATGTTACTCAGTTGTGTGGATTCTCCATATATTAACACTATAAAAAAATAAGACTGGGTGAAGAGGGGAAGGAGAGAAGAATAACTGCCAAATTTTCTGTGAAAAGTTCATATCGAGATTTTTCAGCTAAATCCAGAGGGATATTTACTACACAAAAGCTTGCAGATATGTAATCAATACTCCAGTACACTGCCTCCTTGTGATAAATTATTAATAGCTGAGGGAGAGATTGTCTTCTTAAATGTAAATGACTTTAATGATAAAACCCTGGTTGAAACATTGATCACCCCATGCTCTGCTTCCAATCTGAGCCACCTGAAAAAACCTAATGTCTGTTAGGCTTCCAGGGCAAAGGATATTCAGATGGTTGCAGCGATGTTACCTACATCTATCAGTTGAGTAAAAAAGTACTTTGGGGCAAAACAAAGGCCCTTCACAGAGATTACAGATAAAGATAAATGTCTCATTTATTTATATTTGACTAGACTTAAAAAAAGCATGTGCGTATACATACATTCCCGTCTTGAAAGGTTCACCAATTCCTTTACCTGAACATAAGAAGAGTTCTTAAGAGAGTTCTTAAGAGAAAGAGTTCTTAAGAGAGCAGGAAACAAATGAGAAGTATCCTGCAATAATGATTAGCAAAGCTCCTTTTCTATAGAACGATATACATATATATACACACACACACAAACTAGTAATGGAAACTGATTCTCGTCTCCTGTATCTCCTATTCCTGAATTCAGATGCTTTGAAAGCATACGATGCTGGGTTACCCTCGGCCAGCAGCTGAACACCCACCCAGTCACCACTCACTTACTCTCCTCCTCCTCTCAAAAACTCATAGTTGAGATAAAGTCAGGGAGATCACTTACCAATTGCAGTCACAGGCCCAACAGACTCGACTTGGGGAAAATAAATTCAGTATATTACCAATTAAAATAGATCTGGATAGTGAAAAACAAACAAAACCAAAATTAACATATATCACCTCCCCTTCAATTGTGATTTCCTCCCATGAAGGGCCCTTTCTAAGCATGAAGAAAGCACCACACTAAATCTTTGTGATCTTGTTTCCTCTTGCTTTTTCAAACTAAAACTCTGTGCCTTGCAATAAGTTAATGTTTTATGCCAATCCTCTTGTCTTAATGCATTATTCAAACGGCTTACAGAAAAGTATGACACACTGATATTTAATACATTATATACTGCCTGTTCACTAACCCCACTAAAATTGCCCTTTTTCACCTGAAAGGTTTTTGTTTCATGTTATGCTTACATAAGTAAAAGTGAATGAAGAATTACTTCTGTCAGGAAGTTAAATAAAAATGAAGTACCAGTGGCAGTTGTTATTAACAAATTTAATTATATTCCATTGATTCTCTGAATTTTTGTGAGTTACAACAGCAACTTCATAGTATCACCTAACAGTTATACAGTTCTCTTCTCCCCAGAGGAGACCAATATACTTAAAAAACTGATATACAAATTACGCATTGTGAAACATTTAATCCACCAGTGAAAGACTCTTCTGAGGGAAATGGGGCAATTTTAACAGGCCACAGTATCACTACACATCATCTGAGAAAAGGAAGTGAAGAACATCTTTGAAATGTATCTTTTTGATACAAATCAGACTTCTTACACATGATAAAGATCATATTGGTACATCATGGAATATAAAAACGGCTGGGTTCAGTTGTTCCACTATCATATGACAGTAATAACAGCCAAGGCCCCAATATAAAACAGTATGCAAAGTTTAAAATAAAGATAGCTTGGTCAATTTTATACCCCTGAAAATATGGCTGTGTAACACGAACACTCCTTTTAAGGATTACAGTTTTGAGAACACATATGGAAGTGGACCTCTGCTGATAATGGAATGGTTTCATTTTAATAAGGAAAATATGGTATGCTTTTCAGGGTAGGTCTTGATTTTAAAAGTATAGAAAGGAAAATGTTGTAAGAGTGCATATTGTGGTTTACAATTTATGGGATTAGGTAGAAGCCCCCTGCAGAAAAGGGAAGAGTGGTCCTTTCTTTGGGCCTTACCAAGTATGTATTCTGGAGAGATGATTCCCAAGTCCAGAATGGGTAGGCACAAAATGACAGCAGGGAACTAGCCACTCAAACAGAGTTAGAAAAAACAGTGATAAGCAGGGAGCAGCCAGAAGGGTCTCTGTAGAGAACCCAGAACTTAACAGAGGCTACAACTTAGAAAGTCACCAGATGAAACCAAGTCTGTAAGCAAGGACCTGCCTCTAAGGAGGCAGGGGAAGAGTTGTATATAAACCCCTTTTATTTATTACTTATTTGCTCTGAGTCTTCTGTTCAAATACTTAAGTATTCTAGTTTTAGTTCTAACAGAACCTATCATTTAAAACATGGAAAAAGCCTTTTAGCTTTCTTTGGAGACTACTCTATAAGGAGAAGGTCTATTTAAATCCACTTAAAAGATCCAGCTGACTCAGGGTCTCATTATATAAGTGTACGATCCTATCACCGACAGCCAAAAAAAAGCAAAATGGACTGAGAAAACCAAGCAGGCTGTCATCATTTACTGCAACATTGAGGATATACATGCAGTATCAGAACAGCTTAATTAATTCTCAAGTAAGCAGGACAAATTTCAGTCTGATGTATAGATTGTATCTCCAAACACTAAACATTGTTAAGATTTTGGTGAATGAAGCAAAGTGAGAATCTTACTTTGTTGTTTCCAACAAAATCAAGAAAAATCCCTCGAACAGCTGCCCACAGGTCAGAAGCCTGGTTTCAGAAGCTCTAGGACAAACTGCATTTACTGTCTGGAGATTATCCAAACTCTTCTATTTTATTTGTAGATAAAACAAAAAAGGCAAGGAGCCCTTTTGGTACAGAAAATTTCCTCCCACCCCAGAGTACAAAACATATTGCAAAGGTCTGCTGCTAATGTGTGTAAACCCTGTAGAAATGTCACTGAAAAAAGATTGACTGTTAGATTTCTAGTATTGCTACAAGGCTTCAGAAAAAGAAAAAAAAAAGATTCTTCCAACACAGCAACAATTTTCATTAAAGAGTTGATCTTTCTGACTTCATGCTAGTTTTATATACCAGTCTATTTAAGTCAGGACAGGATTTTTCCCATTTCACATATGTATTTCTTCCTGACAGTTGTCACCACCAAATTAAATGTTTCCTTTCAACATGCACAAGAACTAGGCATTTTGTAGTATGTTACATCTCAGTTAAATGTAAGGCTAACTTTATCCTTTGGATAAATACCTAGTTCCCTACTAATTTAGGCTGTCTCCTGAGAGAAGTATTTAACCCTGTCGAATCTGTGGAGGGCATTTTGGCTGCACAGACTGGGATACAAGTGTGACCTGAGCAGGTGTTACAGCTCAGCCCGGCTGCAGGGCACTTAGAGATGCTACTGAGTAGCTTCTCAGGCTCCATATTCACATATAATGCAACTGCTGTACCTGTCAGCTACTAAGGTTAAGTCTCAATATAATCATGCCACTACCTCCCTGACAATCTCAGCTCATATTTTGTTCCTGCATGTTCCTTGAGGCCCGTTTTACTCTGGAACATACTGCGGCTGGAAGCAAAAACTTTTATAGCCAGAGAAAATCTGTCCTGAGCAGCAAGTTACGTGTCTGGCTTGCTATCTTTAGAAAGTCCTTTAACACTGCTAAATACTTTTGTGGAGGCAAATACTTGTTTTTTTCCTGGTTTCAGAAGATGGGGAGAAAAACGATATTCTTGCTTACTTACAAAATCAGTTTTAAGGCCACAAATGGGAGTTGGAATTCCAATTCACAGATGAATTATTTTTAAGTTGAAACATGTAGCAGAATTTCTATTCACTGTACTCCCAAACTGCCTTGCAATTTATACTATGACTGGCATAAAGAACACTTGTTATATAAATAACACTTGAAAACTAAAACAAGTTACAGGGTATAAAATTTTAACCATTCAAGTAAGTTGAATTTTGTGCTTTATGTGGAACAGCAGTCATTCTGGGACTCAGTGTAGTGTCACCCACTGAGAAACCCCAGAGCCAGAATGGTACTTTTCCAGCATTTTGCAAGCTAGTGGAGCAGGGACTCCCACACCTAACTCTTCTCTAGGGATAAAAGTTTTTTTTTTCTTCTTAATGGACTGAAAAATAATAGAATACAAAAACTGACTTTTACAAAAACTGACTTTGAGAACTTAATTGAAAATATTATTATGTGCATTTGCAAATATAAACTCTTAGTGCAGAAGTGGCAAGACTTTTCACATGTACACTTGTTCACATCAAACTGTCGTTCTAAATGGAATAAACAGCTCTGCAAAGTCCCTAAGATCATCAAACACAGACACCCATCCATGGAACCAGCACTCGCTAGAGAAATACCTTACAGAGTATGCAGCAAACACATTTAGAGTACAGAATTATCTGCTGCAACACAATTCATGTGCATTCAAGCAACAATAAAGGTGAAATAAGAAAGTATTGCCAAGATAATAAACATTTGGCACATATAATAAACTAATTTTAAACAAATAGGGAATTTTTTCAACCAATATACTTGTCCTATATGTATATATTTACAGACATGTAGTAAAATGTAGTGAAGACATATAAAGACATGTAGTAATTTTTTTTAAAAATGTAGGTCAGAACAAGAGGAGCCTTAACTTTCCATATTGGAATTAAACCAGTATGAGTAAATCCTTTGAACAAAACAGTATAGCTACAGGAAATTGCCTGAAACAACGATTTATAGCTTTTTTTTATTTGCACTTCATAAATAATGAATAATTAAAAAGAAAAAAACAACCCACCAGTATCACGTTTTTTCGTGCACCAGTTATGCAAGCAGGCTACAAAATCCTCTAAATATGAGAAAAGTTGAAGTGAATAGCACATTGTTTTTAAGGAACAATGCACTTATTTTGCTGC
>JAOXJM010000071.1:14626377-14642513 GCA_026413425.1 Tringa solitaria
TCAGAGTTAGGCTGATGGTTGGACAAGATGATCTTGAAGGTCCCTTCCAACCTAGCAGATTCTGTGATTCTGTTATGTGCACCTCTCTGACTAGCTGACATTTTGGCATGTGGTGGGAGGTTACATTGGTTTCAGAGCGAGCTGGAGACCCTGCTGTGACTGGCACAGGGCAGTTTCATGGCCTGTTTCTACACAGATACCCCTGCAGTCCTGTTAGCGAAACTGTAATTTATGCCCAATAAAGTAACTGACATTAGACATCCTCTGATTTCTTTTTCCTTACTCAGACATCATAGAAATTATAGTCATAAACTGATGATCAACATATCAAGAATCATAAAATCATTTAGGTTGTAAAAGACCTTTAAGATCATCAAGTCCAACCCTTAACCTTAGCACTGCCAAGTCCACCATTAACTCGTGTCCCTCAGCACCACATCTACCTGTCTTTTAAATACCTCCAGGGGCGGCGATTCCACCACTTCCTTGGGCAGCCTCTTTCAATGTTTGATAACCTTTCTGGTGAAGAAATATCCTAATATCCAGTCTAAACCTCCTCTGGTGCAACTCGAAGCCATTTCTTCTTGTCCTATCGCTTGTTCCTTGTGAGAAGAGACCGACCCCCCTGGCTACAACCTCCTTTCAGGTAGTTGTAGAGAGCAATAAGGTCTCCCCTAAGCTTTCTTTTCTCCAGGCTGAACACCCCAGCTCCCTCAGCTGCTCCTCACAAGGCTTGTGCTCCAGACCCCTCACCAGCTTCGTTGCCCTTCTCTGGAGCAGCACCAGAACCGCAGTATCTAAAAATGGATAATCCAAAAAGTCTTACTTTTTGTACAGACATTTATGTTACAATTCATCCTAACATTTACAAATCAATCTAGAAAAGAGTGACATGAGAAAGTTGTGCTTATAAATAAGGAATTTGAAATACTTAAATATAAATTAAACCTATAAATATATAATAAAATGCCAGCCCATTCCAGAATAGCTTAATTCATAAATACGTCTTCCTCTCATTTCATCAACAAGCCTAGAAAAGGCACAGAACACTTCCACCACACACTCCAAACACATTTTATAAACACATTTCTGATAACCTTTCATTGTATAGCATTTTCAGGCCAGTAACTTCATAATCCTCCCAAATGTCAACTGTATCTTTTCACTGTCAGGAATAAAAATTAAAAAAAAATTAAAAAACCCCAAACTATTTTACCAGACTTATTATGAAAAACAGAGAAAAGAAAGTTAAAAAAAAAAAGAAGACATACTACAGTTCTACTGTATACTAATTAGAGATTAGAAAAACATCAGGGTCCTACAAGAAGCAACTTGTCACGCTGAATATTGACTCTGAGCTCCTAGGGATAAGAAGTAATATTCTACTAACTTATATCGCGCATACCATTCATGCTTGGTTTTGATTTTTACTTTGGCTAGGCTTACAGTTTGTTTTTAAACACTGTTATCTTTTAATTATTTTTTATCAATACTGGCATGTAGCCCAGATGATAGGCAATGCTGATATTTTCCCATTTTCTTCACTTGCTTTAGAATGCCAACTAACAGAAGTAGGAAAACATTTCTCTTAATTTGCCAAATTTCACTACTGCTATTTCAAAATACTTTGATGCATTCAAGTCATAGCGCTGCAACATGTCAATTAGCAGAATAATTGTGATGTTATTAAGGATCAATGGATCCATTTACCGAGAGCAAATGAGAAAATAATTCCAGTTCCTCTGATAAGGCTTTTAAAATAATAGGAAACCATTCACATAGGAATGGATTAATTTACAGCAACAGTTTGGTAGCAATGGGATTTCTGACAAATGCTGTGCTCAGTTGAGTTTTGATTACTAATGGTTGCAATTGCTTGCAAAGAAGTGCACACCAACTTCTCAGAGATAAGAAGGAGAAAATATGGCATGAGGGAAAAAAGCAAGGGTTAATAATGCTCTTTGAGCTGAAAGTTATTGCTAGGAATGGCTAATTACAAAATTGTCACAACACAGCTGGAGCTCCTTGGCTCACAAAGTTAAACAGAACAGTCCCAGAAGAAATAACAGGAAGAATTTCCAACAAAGATATGCCTGGAGTGAACAAGCCTAAGAGGAATTACAAACCTACAAGGAAAGATGCTTGAACAAAAGAGGCTACTTCTTTGTGTTTCAGACTACAGGCAGGCTCTGACAAAGGTATTAAGGAAATTATGTGCTGAAGCCAATGAGACTTCTCACATGTCTGAACACAGGCAAATGACCTTACTGAATCAAAGCCCTAACCACAATGCAGTGGACCAAATGGGCTCCAGCAAACTCAGGACCCCTGAGTGCCCTTGTTTAACTCACAAGGGCACAAGAGAAGTGTGCCCGCGTCGCAGATTCCCACCGTAAAAGGACTAATAACCTACATTTAAGAAGAAAGGGATAATTGGTATTTTTATTACATTATCCTGCTAAAGAAACAGACAGCTCTTGTTGCATTTCTGAATCTGCAGGGCTTGGGCCAGTCATGAGGGAGAGCCACGCTCCATTAGGCAACCCCAAACCATTACAGTTTTGGAAATCACCATGAACAGAACACCTTTGAAACTCACATTTATGGCTGCCACAGAATTATGATGGCCTTTGTCATCTGTCTCAGTAATTCTTTTAACAAACAAACAAACAAATTCTATGGAAAAGAGTCTATGTTCCTATAATGTTTTCTCATGTATTCTTTAGACTGTATTTTATGAGTTGCAACATTATTAGAGGTCTCAACAATCATTTGGTATTCTCTGCAACATAATTGAATACAGTTTTATTATCCCAGTGAGTAGGTATAAATATTTAATTCTTACGTACTGCATGACAGTGGGAATTTTTTCAGCCAATAAATCTTTTCATTGTCCTCCTTTTGCAATATGTACTTTCTGTTGAGACACAAGTGTTTGTACAAAACACTCTCAGATACTTAATTGAAAACATCTGGCAAGCCATTTTTATTTAAAATTTTGCCTCTTCCCATATATAACAGCAACCAAAAATAGCAGGTGCTGTTCGTGTGTTTCATCCTTCTATGAACCCAAGAAAATAGAAACTTAAATCAGACAAAGGAAGGGGGGGATGGGAGGGGAGCAAAAAACCACAATGGAATAAATACAAATCAGTTTAACCCTGTTATTCCCAGGAATCATCTTCCTTTCATTTCCCTGGTAACACTGAGCAAAACCGAAACTGCCATCAAAGAGGAATTTGTTCACCTTATTTCTGGGGACAGAAACCTAATCTGGCCTAGGAAACTGAGGGCATGTAAGTGTAGCTGATGGCTATTAACAACAGGGATGTGGAGCCAACACATCCAACTGGTGGACTGGCCCAGAATGCTGTATGTAGGGTCTGGGGGGAGCAAACAACAAACACCTTCCCCCAGCCCCATGCTTTCATAAAAGCTTCAATAGCATGGATAGTAAACCTCAAATCAGGTAGAGTTTCAGAACATTAACAGGGATTTTTATATGTTGAAGACAGTGTTATTTGCTTCAAGATAATGGATAATTTGGCAGAAATGGCTTTCTTATGCAAAGAAACAAAAAAGTACCATGAGGGATCCCTGCAGCAAGAAATCAACATCCAGCCTCAGGTGGACATTTACCTTCATAGAGAAAGCAGTGACTTGAGAATAGGAGAGCCGGAGATTTTATTTCTAAGAAATTAAATATTATGCACACAAAGAAAAGGAAGCTAGAGATTTTCCTCTCAATTTATAAAAGCAAAAATAGTACTGTCTCCAATAAACGTTATAGGATTCCTAATTTTAGTAAAAAAAATTAAAAGAAATAGTAGAAAGTTTAACAAAGTTCTATTAATTTAAGTCTGTATATAAACTGAAGAAAATCACCAGGTCTTTTGATATGCTAACAACCAGATTCCCTCTGCCAGGTGCAGGTATCCAGAGAGACTTAGTCCCTACTGTTATTGTTTATACGGCAAATTATTGTTCTCTTGTCCTAGGGAATATCAATGTGGGAGTTCAAGGTAAAGCCTAATCTAGAAGAAACTTCTCACAAAATTAACAACTCTCATTTGTTTATGTTCAAACCCAACATGGAATCAGAGTAAGTCCTTCTGTAATTCAACTCAGAATTCCACAGCGGTACTTTGTGTGCTTTTTGAGTAACAGCAAAAATATGAGCTGTTTTGCCTGCATTTTGGTTTTTCGGTGGGTTTGGTTTTGTTTTGTTGTGTTTTTTTTTTTTTTAATTTTCAGTCCAGTAACAAAATGTAATGAATTTATTAGCCTCTTCTATGGAGAAAGATAAAAGTATGATAGCCTGCAGACACACAAGACAAAACGGGGCAGGATGCTAGAAATCACTACTCACCATTAAAATAACCATATTGTATCTTAGGATTCTCATTTCAAACAGATGCAATAACCAATCTGCATCACTGGTACTTAAATATCTGAATAAGATTCCTAAGGAAACAAACTCGTACTTCTTTTTCACTGAATTACAAGAAACGTAGCATTACAGAAGAAAACCAGTCAAACTCAGAGCTGTAGACAGTATAAACTCTTCCCCAGTTCAATGGATGCCACAAGTATTCTGCCCGTCCCAGTTACCTAAAGCTGGAAGGTTCCCTACGCTTCAGGGTATATCTTTATGCCCCAACTTATCCACAGTCGAGGTGGTAACAGAACATCTAAAGAACTTCAGTTTGAGGTTGTGCAGCATGAATCTCATACAAAAGAACAAACATTTTTTTTTTTATTACAAAATGATTCTTTGTAAGTTTGTTTGACTTGGAAATTGTCTGGTTTCTACTATGCCATGCTATCTGGTATCACTAGTGTTAGTTTTATGGATTCATCTATGTGTACAGTGTTTTGCAAATGTATTTTTATTAGTGGTCTCAACAGTCCATCCAAAAACTGATGGACCTTAGGCCTGCAGAACACAGAACCTCTTGAACAGATTAGCCTTCATGAGCTAAACAACATCAGAGATTTCTACCTTTAGATAGGACACCTTTTAGTTTGGACAGAGAAATTAATTTTAAAACGTTGTCAGCCTAACAGCACTTTTATCGACAATATTCACTCTATAGTCACTCTGTGAAATAGAACAAACAAGACAGACTACTTTTGTTTTACTTTAGCAAGGGAAAAAGAGCTGAGTAATAACTGTGATATAATGATTATTAATGTGAGTATAAGAATACCGTGAAAGCAAATGAATCAGTTTTCCATCCAACTTACTATATGCTAAAACTGCTATCACTTTGTTGAATTAAGTACAGAAACACCAATTTGTACCATCAGGAATTTGGCCTAAGCTGTACTCATAGGTTCATAAAAACTAAATGGCAACATTCAGTACTTTGGATGGCACTAGCAGCCACTTGGAAAGTTATCTCCTTATACCACACATTTTTCTTCTAAATAAATGTTCGAAATAAATGGTCACTTTTTAAGAGCTGGCTAGTTGCATATTAACTCCTTCACTGTTCCCAAGACAACAAGCTGTAATAATCACAGGGAATTACAAGCTCATGTTTTATCTTGGGACATCACCATGAAAAAGCTAATATCAACAGGCCGTAATAGCATTTACTCTGTCTTCTCCACTTTTGTCAGCCCTTGCACATTATTAATCTCAGCATGTATTTAAAAAACAAACGAAAAGTCTCTGAAGGGAATACTTTCTACTTGCTCCAATATTTACGAAACGTTTTTCTCTTGAATGCTTAGTGTCATTTTATGGAAAATTCAGACAGATTCTACACTTTAATGCCTTTTTTCTTCCCTTTCTCTCACTCCAGATTTTTATATTATAGAAAGCTATAGATACCATTTTTCCTTTCTCTCTCTTTTCAAAGACTTGCCAAATTTAGGAAATTCTTCATTCTAAATAGCATCTTTGCTTCTGCAAAAGTACTCAAAAACCCTTCTGACCCTTAACAGACAGTCCTGCACTGTCCTCCTTAAAGCCAAAACCAGTAGTAAAACATCCCAGTTTGGGCAGTATATTTGCAAGGTCTTAAATTTTTAGGTGTGAAGCCACTAACAGTGGCTAGGAGACTGAATCCAAAAGAAAAAAAGACTGCTAATCTAATATAAAATACATGCACGTACACATAGTTCTGCTCAGTTGTTGTGAGCGTTCTTAAACTAACCTTTACAAACCTTTAAATATTTTCAAAGTTAAAATCCACCTGAAGAGAGTATTGAAATCTCCAGGCAATTTTGTTTTCAACTGAAAACTTTTTGTTCTCCTTTTTCACTTTCTTTGTAATTTTCACACACCCCCCCCGTCAAAATGAGCAATCTCCCTTGTTACATCTGTTCTTCAGCATTTGGAACGGGCAGGGATAAGAGACACCCGTGGCAAACATCTAAAGCTCAGGTCTCATCAACTGAATCAAATATATGGAAATCACTTGACACACTTTCTCTACATCTGTGCTTAAGATAACTTTAAGACAAGCATTAAAACTTATGAATATATAACTGGAACAAGTCTGTGAGCCTTTTGATGCTTACATATCTCCGCTCACAAGGTTTACTTGTTTGAGAGGCTCCCCTGTGATCCTTCCAAGGCGGCAAAAAGTGTTGGAGTCCAGTGAGAAAAGTTATTGACAGCTCTCCCTTTTTGAATATTCACCTTATTCCCATGTGCCTGGCATCATTCAGAGTTTGGGAAGTCGGAGAAAATTTCTCATCCTGATACACACAACTGCCATAAGTAGACTTCCTTATCTTCCCTTTTATAACATGGTTTTTTGCTATTGATCCCCTTTGAACATGTATTAAAAGGTTCAATTGTTAGCATAAACCAATCCTTTAATACAGGGGTAGAAATGCCTTAACCATATATTTCAGTTTCCTGACATTTTCTGTATTCGAAGTCTAGTCAACAAGATGCTCCAAGAGACAGGTTTGCTCTTGGAGGCTTTTGTAGCAAAAGGGTGAACGACAATCTTTCCAGCGATAAGGAGCATGCACCAGGAAATGGAGGTGGAGCAGAGTTAAACACCCAGAAGCCTCAGCAGATTATACAGGCACCCTCCTAAATATAAGTCCAATTTGATACAGCCTTGCTTCTCCCATCTTCTCCATGACACTGATATTTTTAAGACACAACAAATGAGACGCTGATATGCTGCTTTCCTATGCCAGCAGAGCTAAAATCTGAAAAATAGCTTTTCATTTCATCCAGGAATAAGATTAATTATAGTTTAACGTCAGCAGATTTATAGCAACCCAGTGAAGAAAAAATGAATAAAATTTCAATAAGCAAGAGAGGATAACCACAAGCTCTTTGCTGCTCAGACTTCTGAATACTTAAATATCAGCATGATGTCTTTTTTTCCTGTCTAGGAGCACAATATCTACACTGCCATTCTATTCAGATCATAATACAAACCAATCTTGCATCTTTATACACGTCTGCATGTGTATCATCATAAGTGGTAGTCACTATAAAGTGTTAGTTCAAGGCAAAGAGAGCTACGACAAAGAACTACTTTTGAACTAAACAGAGTATGGTGTGGGTGACGCTAACACAAAACTTACCGTGTTCTCTTACACATTTGTGGCTATTTCTTACTGTAATAATTGGGATGAGACAAATAAGTAATTTGCTCGTATTAGATAGACTTTTACCAGAAAAAATTTACTTGTAAACAAGGAGAAATAAAGCAGTAAGATATCCTCTACGTTTTACACTAGGGATAAACAGCAAAAATGGAAACTGTATGGAGACAAAATTGTTTCATAAGAAAGAGAAATTGAACAGAAATTTGAAAATAACCATTATTTGAAAACAGAAAAGGAAGCTTAATGAAATAACATTACACAATTGAATTTGATTCTTTCACAAGCACAAAAAAAAAAAGATTGATTCCCATTTGTAATTTGGATTTCCTGTAACCATGCCAAAAGATGTCAACATTTATTACAATTGATGTTTGCCTCTAAGTCTCAGCTTTATGTATTTGTTGACAGTACAACACAATTGTAAAGATGTATCTTTGCATGTATGTATACGGTTGACAAACTAATGATAAAATAATTGGTGCCTCGTATTTATAAAAGGTATGAGTTGGATATCATAGCTCCTGCTTTCTGCATGAAGATAAGCCAGAGGCAGAAGAGCAGAACACCTAGGTCCATTCATATCACAGCCTCTTTGTAAAAAACAAAAGCCCAGGCATCAGTTCATGTGTAGTTTAACTATGCTGATCTCCAAACTTTCCACCTGGACACAATGTAAAAATAAACAGTCCAGTGAGACCCAAACAGCCAATATGTACTAAAGTGAAACAAGTTTTATTCTCAAGATAGCAACAGATATGAGTGATGAATGAACCCCAAACCAGTCAGTGAGTCTCCTCAGGTAGTCCGAATGAAACGCTCAATGCCTCGCTGCTTCCTTATCACTAATCCCATCCTACCTGCAGAGCCAATTCCCATCAGCTGCATCTTCCAAACCTAGAGCAGATCATGATTCCTACAAACCAAGCAACTACTGTCCAGTGGAATGACTAAGTCACAGAAGCAACTACCTTTGACAAGTACAAAATGTGAACAGGCACTAAAATTTGTTTTTCCAAAATGCCCTGGTTAGATTAGAGTTTTCCACCTGTCCCTGAAGTCTTACAGCGCAGTGTGGCACTTTAGCTAGTGGTATTCTAAAGAAAATGAAAGATTCTTTTCAACATTACAGAAGCCATATTTAGTCAACAAGTGACGTCCTCAATAATGAAATAATCTGTCCCTAATTAAGAACCTACTTCAGAAACTGTTCTCTAGCTGCAAATTTCTTCTTTATAACATTCAATACTCAAGAAAGCAACTTCTCAGTAATATTTTATTAAGCAATTGTCGTCTTGGCAACATTATATAAAAAAGTCTTTTGTGGTCTTGATTTATATACGCTTTTTAGGGAACATTAGAAAGGCAGATTTTTATAATTTGAAAAAAGACTTTAAATCATCTTAGACCTAAACACAGAAGTATTACAAAAATCAAGACGTATCCAGGGAGTTCAGTAAGCCATATACAGTCTTTTGGCACAAACATGACACTAATTTTTACTTTAATTTTAGCTTTATGACAACTTAAAGTTAACAAAACCAAACAAACCCAACAACTAGCTTTCATCCCACCAGTGCTTACTGAAAAAAAGAAAAATAAAAGAGAAACAAAGCCCCAAACCAAAATCATCACTGAGTACCTCAAAATGACTTTAAGCAATCTTCCCTTTACCCTCATTTCTCAAAAGCTGAATACAAGACATAATGCAAAGAATCAGTCTGATGCACTTCAGTGTATCATCTAAAATCTAATAGTGTGAGACACTACCACTATAAACTGTCCAGAAGCTATAAAAATTGTAAACTTCGATGTAGGATGAGACTAAATGTATAATGGTTTAAATACGGACATATGAAGTATATCAAATACTCCCTAATTCACCATTGCTTATATCCACGTCTGTAGTTCAAGATAACCTCAATTAGTTCAAAAAAACCCAAGCAAACAGTGGCAGTGCATTTACCATCTGTTACCAAGGTAAATTAACCAAAAGGACTAAGTCCTAGACGTACCCTTTTAGCATAACTTCACTGCATTACCAAGTAGAATCCATGGGTAAAATCTTGTTTAGGACTTGTTCACAATTTCTTAGGTCAGAAAATACCATTAGATAATTCAGTTTGATCTCTTATACCAAAGACAAGCAGATAGGCTTACTTTTTTTTAATTATTAATTTACTTTACTGTCAAATCTTCTCCAGCCTGTTTCTGCCCCCAGGTTCTATAAAGACTGGACTGCAAGAGCAGGGAGATTTATGTTACATTCTTTCACTGCCGACAATGTTTGCTTTATCAACTTCCCTACTGATATAAAGCTACCGGTAACGCTAAATATCCTGGCAGTCGCTCTTCAGATGGAAGAGCACTGTACCTAACACATTATAAAGCAAGAAACAAACTGCACAACATAATCAGTAGAGTTTGTTTCACAGTTTTACTTAATACAGCAAAAACTAAATTTCAAATTTATTTCTAAAACACTGAAATTATTCAAAACTTGGCTTTGGCACAGTTTTAGTTCTGATGTATAAAAAAGAAATATTAATTTCATTCTGAAGTGAATTCTTGGTTTTCTCTCTCCTTGATACACACAATTTTAATTTGGTGGTGTGAAGACCCACTGCATAAATGTGTATTAATTCTTAAGGTCTTTCCACTGTGACAGTGGAAAGGTTAAGGCTAAACTTAAGGTTTAGCCTTAAGAATTATTGTACAAAAAATCAAGGTATTTTTACAGTATTGCAAAAGTAAAGATTGGGACTATATTCGAACTCCTGGCTTCCTTTGTGAGTACTGTTTATGAAAAACAGAGGAGGGACTACAAGTTTTGTTTTTTGGGTTTTTTTTTAATAGCTGGTAAATGCAGAAATTCCCAGTTAGTGCTGTAAATATTGTGAAGAAAAAACGCAGTTCAGATATCGGCTACAAGCCATTTTCAGAAGCTGTCCTTATCAATATATCACACTTAGATGCTGGAATTCTTACAGCTAGATATTTATGAAAGCAATTTAAAGAGTGCCTTTAATAATAACATTAAGTGAAGATTTTGTACTGGTAGCAGTACACCCTTTAACTAACTGCATTTGTCACAAGAATAACACAGTGATTTAACATAATCAGCTTTAAATTACAGTGTTCCCACAGTATATGTAGATAAACCAGGACCATTAATTCAGATTTTCCGAAGTATCAGATACCTGCATTTGGTTAAGGGAAAAAAAAGGGGGGAGGGGAGAGTCTAATGAGTTATTAAAATAATCTTTCCCCAATTTAGCAATATAAAACAATGCAGTTTAAAATACCTTGGCACAGATCTGAAATGAACCTTTAATATAAACAGCAAAATACCCGTGTCTGTAGTAATGATCTATTTGATAGATATTGCATCTACTCATATCAATTACATCATTAATAAGGTTTTCTATAAGCCTGTTCTGCTAATTTAGAAATACCAGGTAACATATTGGTAACTTTCGTCCTTTAGCTGTTTGTCATTTAGAAAGCAAAATATGTTATTCTGAAAATCTTAACTCCTAAATAGAAGCGAACATTCATTTTAGATTTTCAAATGTCAGTCAACACAGGCCCAGTATGTCCAAGAAATGATAACCATAAAAAAAATTATCTATTTTTTGCATTTTAATACTAACAGAATACTGAGAACTATAGCTGTGACTTTGAGAAGATAGACCTTACTGACATGTCTGCAGAAATATTTTGGTTCCCAGATATCAATGGGGACATTTTCTGCCTACCCTAGTAAGAATTATTAGCTAGTGTGCCAAGGAACTAGAGCTGTGACAGCCTCTAAAGACGCTGTGTATTCTCCTACATGCTTGATAAGCTGACAAAGGGTAGAATCAGAGTTCAAGCATCCTTCTTCAGAAGGCTAACCCCAAGGCTAGCAAACGAACCCTGTAGTCTTTTGCACCCCTCAGTATTTTGGAAAACACGTAAATGAAGTTAAACCACTTCTATTTATTCTAAATCCTTAACCTTACAGTAATTTTTAAGACATGGAATTAGCATTAGCATTTAATAGCACTTGTTTTGATGTCAAGTTTAAGAATTCAAAGAAATAAAATCCAGACTATTAAAATAAGGAAATAATTAACTTGACTGTTACCATTCAGTTTTAAAATCAAAAATATGATTATCGAAATGGCAAAGACATTCCAGAAACCTTGGACAGGCCGCAGGATGTGGCAGCAATACTTCAAAATATAAACTAACCCTTCTGAAACCCGAATACGATATTCAAGGTTGCCAAGCGTTAAATGAGTGAGAATTAGTTCAGCTTAAGATCCTAAGTGATCCTAAAAGCATATAGAGACCATGGAGCGAAGCAGCAGCATCTGCAGAGGATGATTTTCAGTCAGGAAAATCCTGACACTCCTCCAGGCAGGAGGGAGTGCAAACAGTGTAGGGACTCGCTAGGAAAACAGTCTTGGGAAGACAGAGCAAAACCATTGCACACTCACACATCTTGTCATTTACTTCCTCAAAGTAAACAATAATCCCGCTAAAGGGCCAATTTATGGAAGTCAACAACTGGCCTGTTCTTCCACACGGCTTGGGAAGCAAGAGAGCTTTGTACCTGCCACTGAAAAGGCACAACAAAACATGTCACGTGCCTAGCACAGATGGACTATTGCATTTCCAAGAACCATTCCTTTTGTTCATATATTGCTTCTTTCAAAATAAAAGTATTCACTAATTTATGTTGCAATATATAGGATTCTCCCCAGCTACAGACTGAATAACATGTTTCTGTAAATGCACCTACTGTGCAGCCTGATGGGCTCAAGCCTTCTTTGAGAGAGATTGTTTCTATGTCCCCTGACCCAACTTCCAACCATCCTCAGCCATCCTGGGGACCAGTGGCTTTTTAACGTATCCTAATTATGACCTTAAATGACCTATTATTGCCAACTGGCAACCTAGAGCTTCAGAGTGAATTAAAAAATAAACATGTGTGTCTTGTCACATGATCAATAACAGCTGCATTAAATCACTTATTTCAAAGCATTTTTATTGCATTTGGGTTACTTCAGAGTCTACCTTGCTGGAGAAGAATGTGTATCATTCAGGGATATGAGAAAGACAGAAATACCCACATACACAATGAACGTTCACTTTTTTTCTTTCATTTTGAAGTACCTACTATTATGATTTTATAGTCAGAAATTTAGTAATGCTCATTAAAGTTGCCTTTCTACTATCTGAACACATCCTGGGTGCTTGCTTTTACCTTTCTTGAATTTTAATTTTTATGTTTTGAAGAATGATATGCTTAATTATTGACAGTAGCACAAGATCTTTCTGCTTAAACATTTAACACTTTCAAACATCAAATCTATCTTTTATTTGGACAGTGAGATGCACTAAATTTGTGGAATATATGAAATATTAAAATGCTTAACTACCCTACTAGCTATGTACAATTCATATATCCCCAAACCATCAAAATATAGAAAAGATTCTTTTTTTTTAGTTTTGAGATGCCATCACTAAACTGATGGCTTTGGGTTTTTTTACCTTAACTGAACTAGCGTTGTTTGCTAAAAGAGAGCAGTCAGTAGCCCCAAAGTGACTAGAAACTCACAGCATCCATATTTAATAAGATGCTATAGCAGAAATATTGCATGCATTCTGTACTACTATAGGAAAGCAATATTCATTATTCTACAGATTATTCCTTAATAAATATTTCAGAAACTTGAAGTGGAAAAAAATTAGAATAGCATAAACTGTGTTCTTGATAGTTTAAAAGCATTTTTGTTTTCTGACCTATGATGAATCCTTATGTTATTTTCATTTCTGACGCATTTTAATGCCATTATGGGTTTGAAATTCATCTTTTGATCAGTTTGAGGGGATGAAGATATTTGATGTTTTGTTAGTGTGCACAAACAAGTTAAAAGTCATCTTCCATTAGCACGTACAGAGAGCTGACATTTTTTTATTATTATTGTTCCAGGTACTTCAGATATCTCTGTGTAAATATGACAATTTACTGAATGGAACAAGAACAAATTGCCAAGCATGCTCACCGATCTCCCCTTCTGAAAGCCAAGGAAATTGACTGCTGGGCTGTCATTGTTCTCACTTGCATATGGTGATGTCAAAAGCAAAGAGCTATCTGAGAAACAAAAAAACCCAACATTATCCCTCCAAGTAGTGTGTTTTTTCAGTTGATTTGTGTAGCTGTGCGAGTATTGTGTACTGTGCGAGAATTTGCAGGTGTTGATTAATGTTTTGTAAGTTACTAGTGTTCTGGTTTCTCTGTTGTACTACTGATATTGATCTTGGATGTATCGTTCACTGATTGTCAGCCATTATGTTTTCTTAAATCAATAAACAGCTTTGATTCTATTTTATTTAAAACATGAATTGAGCAATTTTTTGGCAAGTTTGTGTGTTCACAGCTGTACACATGTACTAGGGAGGGGTATGAGAGCATCTTTAAAGTGTTGGTGGAATAGACAGAGCAGAAGAGAAGTCCCCGAGGGTTACAGTTCTGCTAATTCCATATTTTGTTTCAATAAATTCTCTCCTTTGGTGTTACCAATCTTAGAAATTAAAATAAGAACTGAGGAGTACTCCAGCTGTGGCCTCCACAATGCTGAGTAGATAGAAAAGATCACCTCCTTCAGCGGGCTGGCATCACCTGTCCTTATGCAGCCCAGGATACCATTAGCCTTCTATGTGGCAAGGGCACACTGGTGGCTCGTGTTCCACTTGGTGTCCAGCAGGACCCCCAGGGCCTTTTCTGCAAAGCTGCTTTCCACTCATCACTGTCCCCCAGGTTTGGCTGTTCACACAGTCTTCAAGCCATACAAAGTACAATGAAGATCTTAGTCTGTTATACCCTTGAAGATAGCACCATGGAAGATACTCTCCCAAAGGCAAATGAAATAGAAAACTGGAATCATTGAGAACCGATGAATATCTTACAAGATCAAAATAGAGAGGGTTTATTTTTTTTTTCCAAGTGAAGAATAATAAGGTATAAGATTCTGGGATTTGAAAGGGATTAAAGGGCACAATATTACTGCAGTTTTGCTAAGAAGAGCATAAAAAATTGTCTGGTTAAAACTGCAGACAAAATTGCAGAGGTGGACAGAATGTACTGCTTGGGACACTGGAACAGAGCAGAAAAACCAGGGTTACTATTTCCATTTTTTAAGTTTCAAACAGTCTGCTGTTGAAGCAGTCAGAAATTTGATTTTAGATCCCTTCTAAAATATGAAAGAATTAATTATAAAAATCAAGTTACATCTGAAGCCAGAAACAGATCCTGGGACTCCAAAAAGAGTATTCAGTCTCTTAAGGGAGAAACACATCAAAGCCCAAAGGCCAGAACCAGTCTCTGGGGGAAGAAAATAAAATTCATCTTCCTAGAATGAAAAAATCTTGAAGTAGCTTACATTCAGGAAAGAGAAACAGTTTGTCCTCAGCCCCTGAGGCCCATCAAACAGAAATGTGTGTTTTGTCCACGTGGAAAGTGTTTTCGAATATAAACTATTTCAGGCCATTAAAGATCCAAACCCAACCCAACCCTGCCATGGTGTTGTACTCCAAACCAGTTTCACATGTGATGACAAAAGTGGATTGGAATCACAGCATTGTCTCCCTTAACAGGCGAATGAGTAGACAGGGCTGTTAGCCAGCAGTGACAGAGAAGGGAGAAAATGAAGACACTGAATATGTGTTCTCATTTTAATGAGTTGTTAATTCATATCTCCTAGCCAGAGCCTTTTATTAGAGACTGTAAATCTCAGACAGACAAGGAATCATGAGATTTTGAAATTGCCTTGTAAATTAGTTACTGGTAATGAAACCATTTAGTTTCTGAAGGGATGGGATTGTAAAGGCTTTCCACATTGAAATAATTATTGAACATTACTGAACCAAATAATTAAACTGTGCTGTATAAAAACTCCCATAATAATATTCACACAATTTCCTTTTCTTCCTTTAAAAAATTCTACATTATGAGACTTGTTATTGATATGTGAAAGTAAAAATATGAGTGTCACAGCCAACATTACGTTGTTTCAAGCTATATAAAAGATCTAGTTCATGATGTATACAATTCAAGAGTGATTCATCTTCACCATATAATCTACCAAGACTCTTATACTTCAGAGATACCCTAGATAAAAGGGGTATTTTAAAAACATTAAGATATTATAGATTTTAAATTAAACTTTGAACAGGTAAAATAATAAAAATTCAAAGTCACGTTGGATGTTTTATCAGCGTCATCTCAAATTAGACTTTAGGTTCCAAATAATATTTTCCTTATCTGTGCTGATCAAGGGGGACTATAAACATACAGCTCAATGTGGAAAATAAGATATTCCATCCTCATTTGTTTCTTTACTGCTGTTTGAAAAAGAAAGGAGATGGGGAGGGGTGATTTACATTCGAATGAAATAGATTTTGTTCTTTCTGATGATGCTTCTTGTTTAAAAAGAAAAAAAGTACTATGATTTCACTGAATTTCACTGAATTTTTGGAGTTGGAAGGGACCATAGAGATCA
>JAOXJM010000071.1:14653332-14672782 GCA_026413425.1 Tringa solitaria
TTCTTGGCCACCTGGGCACACTGCTGGCTCATGTTCAGCTGACAGTTGACCAACAGGTGTTGGTCAACTAAAATGGATTAGACTTTATCATTGAAAAAGCTGGTGAGCAACCATGAAGTTTTCAATAAACTGTACTGCTCTATATGTGATAGATATCAGCCACACATACTGTACATATCTGCAGAGACTATACACATTTTTATGCACACTAACATATGCAACTGTTTGAATATATTCATGCCCGTATTTCCTTATAACCATATTCTCATCTTGAATCCAGTACAGAAACAAAATGTACAGAAAAATTATCTTTTAAAACATTAGAAAAGTGAAAGTATAATCGTCTCACAGGCAACTTTGGATAGTAACTTCTATATTTAGTGAATAAAACAGAAGAAATGTTGGGGGATGTGTTAAAGATTACAGGTTCTTTTAGAAATAAAGAGAAATTAATAGATTTAAAAATATTTTCATTTACATATTTTTGTTGTTAAACACTGATTTTTCACCATCAGAGGAAGCAGAGACATTTTAAAATCTAGTTCAATTAAAAATAGATTTAATATTTGACTTTCAAAATATACCTAAGAAGTCACCTGTTAAAATTTATACTAAAGTTCAATGCTAATTTCCACAAATAAAAGACACTATAATTAAGCAATTGCACTTATAAATAATAATTTTACACCTGCAATACAGGCAACTAATAAGAAAACTCCTCATCTGGGAATAGGAGGTGGAGCATAAGGAGAGCAAATGCACAAAATACACTCATAAAAATCTCTGATACTTTAAATCAAATGCATTTGCCAGGATACAAAGCAATATAAAACTTCACTGCAAGGTTGTATCGTGGCTCTATGAAAAGGCCTTTCCTTCCATGTTAACTGTCTCATGGTAGTTTCTTCATTTGAATCAAAAAGGGGGAAAGTGAAATAGTATCCCGACAGTTAAAGCAAAGTAAGCATATCAAAATACATGCAATGGGCTTATTAGTTCAGTTTTGACAGGTTGCTAAACGGTAACTCACAGTGAAGAGCTGAAAACATTCCACAATTAATTACCTCGATATGCACTGCTAGAGCTAGAGTCTGTGAAAGAACTGCTGACAGTACAAAATTCGCATTCCAGTGCTCCTCCCGCCTCTCCCAATTTACAGGAGAATAGGAAATCATGAACAATTGATACACTCTGTTAGCTCCTATCATGGAGGGTGAGCTCACATGTAGCCTTAGGGGTATCTTACACAGTTTAATGCTGAAAATAAAAGGTAATGTTCTTGGCAAAGAGCTGGGGGGATTAAATTTGGAAGGCTTGAAGCAGCTTTGAATTGTAGTCAATAAAAAAGAACCAAACAGTAATTTTGTAATTTAACTGTGCTGGTTATGCCCAATGAGTCAGACACTTGTGAAATAAAGCGTGTAAATAGAAAAATGGCTTAACTCTTTCTGCAGTCGCAGTGTATTTTCTCCCTTCTTTTTCCTTCTTTTCTTCCTAACTTCCTTTCTTCCCTTACCGTTTCTTTGTTTCAATAATACTACATGGTTACTTTCTCCAGCTTACTCTCTTGGGACAACTCATCATTCAAAGAGAAATGATGCCTTTTTGAAGTAGCTTTTTTTAATTTGTTTTGTGCTGTGGACAACAACGACCGTGCCAACAGAGCTTGTAAAGATAAATGCCTAGCAACTGTTCCAAGCAAATTAAACGTGTGGCTCAGTATTATCTGTCGGTCCCAATGGAAACTCTACACTCAAGGTGACTCCCTTTTGAACACAGCGTCTCCTCTACACCATTGCCTAAGCTGCGTGTGCAGCCCGTCATTTTGATATTTATATCGAATAAAAAAATAAATAACATTTTGCATTATGCGATGCTCACCTTCCCCTGGTTCTGATCAGCTTTAGAGGTGAAATGGACAATGGTCCCTACTAATTCCTTCAAAAGGTAGCAGCAACCCTGCTGCCAAACTACACAGCTCTGGCAATCCAGAGAGAATCGCCTTCACGTTAAATAGGTTAAGCAAGACTCTGTTCTGAAGTCCAAAATCACTTTGTGTCTGCAGTTAACCTTATGTGAACAAACAAAGGTAGAACAAGAGCCGACCGAGTTAAGCCAGTGTGGCTATTTCTGCACCAAACTAGGCACGTACTCCAGTATCCTGCCTTAACAATAAAAAAAGGCTTTCTTGTCAAAAAGCAAGCCAGCTCCACTATCCGATCACATGATTAATCGTTACATGATTCATTTGCCTGCCACTACTTAAATTTAAAATTTTTATAGTAAAAAAAGGAATTACTTTTGTTTCCATAATACAACTAAACAAGATATACATTATTAACCACTTCCTTAATTGCAATAATTTTTATGATTTCTCAAATTACTGAACCATGAATACTCCAAGCAATTCCGAGTAGAGGTAAAATGAAATTATTTTTCCAAAAATGTACCCTTATAATTACCTCACAGTAGTAAATTATTGAGGCTATCATTGTCCTGATTTAATAAGATCATAACCACATTCAGCCTCATTTAGAAAATTACAGAACACTACAATAACTAGGTTATTCTCCACTGCTTCACTGACATTATGTTCAAACTCTAGATTTTGGGCAGTTTATTTAGGAGTAGTTTGATTTTGCTGAGAAAATAAGTAAAGTCTACTTCAAAGGAGAAGGAAACTGTTAATAAAAGGTAATATAAAAACCCCCATAAAATCCTAGGTAATTGCTTATGTTTTTACTGGTGAAATTTTTCAAAATTAGCAATTTTCTGGATTAATTTTAATTATCTGCTTTAGAGGGAACATGAGGTCAACTAATTCTGAGAATCAAAGAATCGCTTAGGTTGGAAGGGACCTTTCAGATCATCTAGTCCAACCATCGAACCTATGTGAACTATTTCAAATGCTTGCTGTTGCTACTATCTACTGAGAATCTAATTTTACATTTCAAATCACTACTTCCTTTGCTTAAGAAGTGGTATTTAAAAAACACTAAGTGATTTTTTCTTATAATACAGAAAATAACTCTTGCTGCTTCTCTTCTGGCCCTGAAGCCCACAGGAACAGCAGAATAACAGAACCATACAAGTAGGACTTTGTCTTACAAAATAGAAAGTGTGTTTGAATCTGCACATGCTGAAAAATAAATGACTGATGAGTGATTACTCCCACGATTGTGTTATTGCACATAAGATAAGCCACACCACAGTGACTTCCTCCTGCAGTTGTCTTTTTAAAGCAAAGCTCACGTAACTCCTGTGCTGCATGTTGAACGCAGCCAGGAGATCCACACAGTGACCATCCACTCGGCCTTGGAGGCAGACCTCAAAGTCCCAGTAAAGCTTTGGCAGAAAATGCATGGAGTTGCTCAGCTGTCCACTGTGCTATATGGAGAGCAGCAGATTGTTAGGTTTTGGAACTGCAGCACCTAATTGGATCTTTGTTCCAATTTAAGCCATCTCAACTTTTTTGTTTGCATGAGACTACAAGGTGGACCCTTCATTATTTTGAAAAATCGGAGTTAAGTGCTTTTGGAAAATGGGATTCTGATGTCTCATTTAAAATAATATTGGTGATCACATCAGTCTCAAGGTGAAGTACAGGTTTTAATATATTAACTATTTAGAATAATCCTACAAAACATATTTATTCAAGTGAGCAAATACAGTTGCTGACATCCAAGCAGAAAATCTTAAAACTTCTCTGTTTTGGAAGGAAACAGATAAGACTTTAGAATAAAGAATTCCCAGAAAATGCAGTAGGTGCATCCTTAAATCTTCATAGAACAAATTATTTCAAGCAATCATGATAGAATAATAACTCTGTCATCATGAGTGGTCTTAGTTGAGAGATACTCAACGGTAAGATTTATCCACTCTAAATACATCTTGTCTGTAAGAAAGTCAACATTTGCTGCTGTCTAGCACAGGACTTTGGCAATTTGAGGAGGGTACCCTCAATGGGAAATTGGCATCTCTGGTGCTGGAATCTAAGAAATATGTTTAATTTTGTATATTCATTCATGATACTACATTTATGAAATGGTGTACACATTCAAAGGAACAAAAAATATCCCTTGTAAATTAGCAGTCATTTCTCTCCAGTTGATTATCTTCAGTATTATTCTGTTGCACTTTAAAACCAAGTGAATTATTACTTGGTTCCTAGAAAACATTGCATGGTATTTTTTTGTAAGATTTGCCATCCCCATTTTTGTTTTCTCTTCATTTAGTAGTTTTGAAAATACTATTACACATCCTACACTGTTGGATGTGTTTTTTTTCTTCTCCCCTCAGTCCTGTTACGAGAGTTTTCCTTGCTTCAAATGGAAAGTAAGCATTTGAACATGATGGTCTTACTCTACTCCATCCATTTTAAATTTTTTGCCCCTTTCACTGAACCGACTGACCCTCTCGCTCCCTTCAGTTTTGAACTAGCAGCAAATGTCATTTCCTTTCAATAAATCCTTTTTCCCATAGGTCACTCCTATTTGAAATGAACAAAATCTGTCCCTGGTATAAATTCTTGTCATATTTGGCTAGTCTCTGATTCAAAGACAGACATAAGAAAGAAATATATCAAGTTCCACCCTATCTACCAAGAAATGCAGATACGATAAGGAAAAAGAAAATAAGGGTAATATGCAAGGGAAATGAACAGTAACATGGGAGAACCCTGTGGTGCAGAGGAAAGAAGCATGGTGTAATATGAGAGGAAGAAGTAGCAGACTGTAAGAGACAGAGAATCACGCAGGATGATGTGGAAATTTTTCAAGACCTTTGCCCTCATGAATCATGTATGGAAGACCCAGTTGAGACTCCATGGACTGACAACTAGCACATAAAATTTCATGGATGTTAATGTTTTCAGAGACCAAGGATAGTAGGGCTGACCTCACTATGTAGTTTGCTAACATAATTAGCTTGCTTGTTTTTGGAAGAGATGCTGGCATATTTTTTCATTTTCGTTGGCTGGCATACAGAGCCTCCAGAGTACACTTACATCAAATCTTCTATTACCATTTCGACAAAGCACTTCCCTGCATCATTTCAGAGGCCCCTCATGAAATCTCAAAGACAGGTTTTTGGGGGAATAAAAAGTAAAGCAAACAAATAAAGTCACTTGCCTAACCTTAGTATAGCTTTATTTTTATTCAGCATTGTAAATATTAACTATGAATAAAGCATTTCCTTGCATACGTTTCCATATTCCTACCCACTCCGTTACCTTCAATTTAGCTCCACTTGTGCAACGGTAATCACATACGGGAGCTAAAGCTTAAGAGGACAATCCTACGGAGCTATACAACAGGTTAACTCAAACACTCTTGTGTGAAAATCATCAAAGAAAGATTAATCTGCATTTTGCTGATCGAACGATAGTCTTCCCAAAGTTATAACTTAGGTGAACAGGGCAAAACTTTCCACTGTGGCACTTTTTGATCAAAAGGAGCTACTTCCTGCCAAAGTACAATCTTTACTCATATAACTGTATCACTACTTGGGCTGGCATAGGTAGTTTAGTAAATAATTTGGGAGGGCTGTAATTTGCAAGGGCTTGTTTTTGTTGTTTTTTTTTTTACCTATTCCTAACCACTATGGGTCATAAGCAGAAATTAGATGCAACCAATGCCTTGAGAAAACTATTGTCTGTACCCACAAACTCTATACAGGTTCTTACTGTGAATAGAGGAAGAAGGGACATTTGAGATGAAAACTATGAAAGATTCCAGACTGAAGATTATAAGAACAAATACTTTGCAGTACATCTTGGAGGAACTTTTTCTTTATGAAGAACTGAATCTACCACAGCAAAGATCTATGCAATGTCCCCATATTTATGCAAAAAAAGCTGACAATTTGAGGAGCCTCAGATCTATTAAGCAAATCTTACAGGATGCAACCACTCTTTTTTTTTTGAGAAATCTTAGACAGAAATAGTGCAGCCCTCCCTTGGGTATTACATGATGATTTAAACCTCCCTGTACCTGAATTACTTGAGCCATAAATATTTTCTTAGTCCTTAGACTGCCTCATTAAATCAGAGAATTATAATTATTATGATCAGTTGTTTGAAGAAGTGATCAAAGAATTATCAGCAATCAGCAAATCCTTCTAGACTGGAAATTAAAAAAAAAAGAGCTGCACAGTGACACTAGGAAATTACCGACAGAGTTTGAGAAAGAAAAACGGAGAGTTGGTTCAGCAACACAGAATATATGGATCTGGCAGCTGAGAATCTCATCTCCCTCTTCTACAAAGGAGACTGTAGTCACAAGTGCTTTGGGGCAAGTGGAGTTCTCACATTCTTCAGCTATGCATGTATTTTCCTAGAATATACAGAAGCTCAAAGTTCCTCTCTCCTTTCAAAAATTAGTTGGATAATAATTACTGCTTGCCCCAAGTGTATCTCTGGGGTGAAAGGTATAAACCTATGGTCCTTACGTCAGCTATAATTGTTACAATTCCTGGTTTACAACATATTCTAAAATAATGTCATTAGCTCTGTATCAGTCTAGATAGAGGCTGAGCAGATTAATTTATAGTTTATATATATAATTCTAAGTATATATCCCTTAAAAAAATATTATTTCTGAAACTGACCTCTCACTGGGAAAAAAGGAAGAAAAATCCCACACAGATCTTATAATAAGGTTTGCAATCTAGAATCCACTTTCTTAAGATCAAATTACTTACATAATTCACTTGGTACAAAAGGTATCACTAAACCCATACCTAGTCAAGGCCCTTCACGTTATTTCAAGGTAATTGAGCAATTTTCCCAAACGCACTGGAGGATCCTCAAAAACTTTGTACACTTCAGTCAAAGAGTTTCTACACTTCAGTCAGCTGGCAGGACCAAAATATATGTAGGAAATTGTCTGTTTAGGTATGTATCTGCATAACACCAAAGCTGAGCTCTTCAAAACTTAGAAGTAATACATATGCAAGATCCTATCTCTTATTAAGGGCTTCTAAACAAGAGTATGTGGTATTTTATAAATAAGTGCCATATTTAAAGAGAAAACAACCACCACAACAACAAAACAAAGGGAATAAAAACATAGCAACATTCATACACTACACTAAATTCATATCGTGTCTGAAAACAAAGCATAGATTATGCTTTTGATAGTTGGAAGCATTATTCATGTGAATTTAAAAGACAAATAAGCGTGCAACATACCAGCAAACTAAGCTGAATTTAAACAAGAAGACAAACTTCAGTATAACATAGACAAAAGCTAATTGAAATAAAGGGGTGCAGAGAAGACAAATCCAATATTGTCAAAATACCATGAGGTCTGGCACTTCAGTACTCTCAGACAGCCTTTTTTGTTTGATTAAAATGTCATTTAGACTTGCTGTCCATATTAAAAGGAAGCTATTTATGCCCAGAGCTGTTGAAGAGGCAGCAGCAGCAGTGTGTTACACTCCAGCCTGTTTCTAGGGTCTGTCAATGTTTCCATGCCAGAATGTTGCAGAAGTGCAGTTGCAGCCACCGTGCGGTGATTGAGTCAATGGGGTTAATGGTGGCAATGAATATAATCACTTTGTGGCAGCAAAGGATGTGTTTAAAACACTTAAGCTAGTCTTCCCTCTCTCCTCCTTTATTTTAAACTGAGATACTGGTGACAGTCTCAAAAGAGAAGCAAACAAATTAATGTGAGTGAAGAACCACTTGCACTCTTCCTCTACCTTTTCCAACGTAGAGGAAACTGTGCCTATTCTATGGATAGCAAAGGTTTCATCTTTCTATTTAAAACTATTTGCCTCAAATTATTTTCATTCACCTAAACCACGTTTGGTTTTTTTGTGTTTGTTTTTAAATGCCTCTTGAATACCCAAAATCCAAAACAGAGTCAGTGACATTTCTGGGACTGATGGAAAGCAGGTCACTATTTCTAGTGTTCAAAGATGGATTTTGGGAGCGGAGTGTTTCATGTCCAGGTAAGAAAGCTGTAATTTTTAATTACATAAAGCCCGCATCATCTTCAAGAGAGGTAGGCTGCCATTTCTAAAACCTAGGATTCAATCATCAAAAAGAAGGAATGCTGTAGAAACAGCTCCCTAGCCTTCAGTTGATGTATTGAACACCTGTGATTACAGACATAAAATTCAGTTCTATAATTGCTGTGCTGCATGTTTATGTGCATTTAAAAAGAATAAACAAACTGTTCTACAGCTGCTGACTGAACCACATGAAGATTCCCCCCCTCCAAGTCACCAAGTATTTACCTGCATATTACTTCAATCATGGGTGTAAACATATCTTATTGTACTAGTATGAAGCACTCCATAAGAAGTGATGAGTTGTACAAGGTAGTATATGAATTTGACAAGCTGGGAAATACTCATCCAGAGCCAGGAGATACTAATAATTTGAATCTTAGCAATCAAATCAGCGAAACATTCAGACTCTGACCTCGGGATCTCTGCTTTACTGTAACAATTTGGAACCTCCATGCATAAACCAATTCTCAGTATTTCATTGTATCCTGTCCCAAAAGCCTGGACTCATACTCCGTATTTTCCAGTAAGTTGCATGGCATAAAAAAAAAGGAAAAAAAAAAAGAAATAAACTACATGTAGTCCACTGTTTCCTACGACATTTTTTGTGGAATACCTGAAGTTCCAGGATTAAAGCAGAGGTTAACAATGCCACTTGTCCTTAAGCATGAAGGTAGATCATATTGGTTTAGAGACTGGGAAACAATGAGAGATGGGGGAACACAGCATCAAGTGAAACCACAGCTTCTTTCAATAGCTAAATTAATGTATTTAGTTGCCTGCTACAATAAAAGCAAGCAATGCTTGAAATAAAGTCTCTAAGGAGTCAAAACCTATTAACTGCAATAAAATATTACACTGCCCACATAATATTCTACTTGGGAAAAGTATGTGTGAAATATCTTGCAATACCTAGAAGTTTCTTAGCTTAAATATTAAATTGCAATAACTGATAGGGTTAAAACTTCAGAGAGTTTGAAGGGCATCTTAGCCTGTTAGTTTTTAGGGAAGAATGAGCTAAATGAAAGAAAATACCATCTACTGTTAAGAACTGTAATCTTGGGAGAACAGTTGAGCTAAGCTTCCTCAGGTTAACCTACTTTAACCACGTAGGTTAACCTCTGTTTACCTGTTGTGGCTTGGAGGCAACAAGTAACACGTAATTCCCCTCTGATTTGAGGAGGGAGGGAGGGAGGAAGAAGGAAGCAAAAACGCATTTTCTAAGTTATGACCAGTGAACGTGCACGAGATTAGACCGTACCAGAACTACAAAACCCAAGTCTGATAAATAGATGGATTAAGGAACTAGACATTGTAAAGTTCTGCTTCACATAACAACCACAGACATTGCTCTCAGATGAACAACGACCAAGACCTGTGTAGAAATGAAGAACAGAGAAATGTACCTACTCAATGTGTCTCAGGCCAGACACTCAGAAGGCAGCAAAGCCAGAACCATCTGCTCTCTTTCATACTGCATATTCCTTGACTATTATGGGATTACTGAGCACAAAAGACAGCAGGTATAATTTATAACTCACCATACGATCTGTGACAAATATGCTATCCCTCTTAGACCCACAAACCTATTCAGTACGTCTCCTTATGCTGTAACGTGATCCATCACTAGTCCCATTAAAATGAATAGGAAACAGTTTGTCAGTTAAGATACTGCAAATAGGAATGAGCAAATTCAAATTTAGTCCCATGTTACACCCTGTTTTTAGTCCACTGTGTGCCTCAGTCCATGGGTTACATACGGTAGCCTCTCTTAACCTGCTCAGCAAGTAAAACAGGCCATTTAATAGTTATGTTGCAGATAAGAATAAAGGTAAAATAACTTTTAAAAGTTTGCTTGGCTTTAAACAAAGACTTATACAAACATTAAGTGTTAGGAAATGATGACTTGATGAAAACCTCTGCTGTCATGTTCTAAATTGTATTATTGCCATACAGTTTTGCCTACTGATCAAATACACAATAATATTTTGATAAATAATAAATGTTCCATTTTTAATAGTTTCTGAGAAATCAAAGTGTGGGTGAAAGACAGGTCTATTAGGTTACAGTTTCAGTACTCTTAATTTAAGTAGGGGGTGCTAAAGGAATAACATCAAATACAATTTGCATATCGAATTAGTGAATTACAAAATGAAGTCTAACAGATTTGTACAAAATATTTCAGAGCTGTACTCATTGCAATTCTTGTTCTGTTTGCTACATTACAGCCATATACCCAATTCTCACTAGATCTGGATATTCAAGTGTATTTTAACCAGATTTAGTCATAGTTTGGAAATTTAAATTATTTTTAAAAGAACTCTATTGTTCCCTCTGAAAAGCCTGAAAATAAGTTTAACAATTTAATACTACACAATGGGGTATAGGTTTGTGAATGCCACATTGATACCATTGCTCTAAATGGCATCTATTATTCCAACCTGAATGATAAAAGGAAGTGGAAGGAAAACAATATATTTTATATGCAACCTATGTGATAGCCAAAATAGCTCTTAAAAGAGCTTTAAAGGGTAAGCCAGACTATTCATGATATTCTAATGCAACCTTCTTTATGTCACAGACCACAGAATTCCTCTAGTAATTCAAGCACTGAAAAGAGTACTTCTTTCCTACTAAACAAGTTAACGTTGTCAACCCTGATAAAATGTGCCTGAAACTAGGGCGTCTTTTTGCTTCATTTACTTTTTCATTTCATGTACAGGCACCGCGGATGGTCTCAGTACAGCCTGTAAAGTAGGTCTAATTAAAATGCTTTTAGTCTTATAGTGAACTGAGTAGAAAATGGAATAAAATTATTGCAGAGTTTTAAGGTTTTGATACTGGAGGAGCAGTCAGGCAAAAGTAGAGTTAGAAACATACATACTACGGGCTTCTCCTTTTCATGCAAAAATGCAGGCAGTAAAAGAATATCTGGCTCCTAAATTTTCCATATTTTTGTATCAGAATTTCTCACTGCATCTTACAGAATGTCTTACTGACACCAACTCCTTATATGACAAAAGAGGAAATGATGAAAGTCACATTTATATCCAATAGCAAAAGATGAAAATTCAAACGTTACAAGCCAGGGTTCAATACACTGCTGCCTCATTTGAAGCATTTGCGTTTCTTCTCTCGAATACTTCTCCTATATAGGATATATCCTATAAATAAACCTATATATTGGACTGATTGTTATGACTGAAACGAGTACAAGCATAATAACTGCAGTGATTTTGCAACAGATCTCGGGGTCAGAGCTATTTAACTGTTAATTGTAAATACAGTTTTGATATCTTCATAGTTACATTCTCACTGAAATGTTTGGTAATCCCTAATGAATTTTTTCTCTACATTTCCCCATTTTAATTACTCTTTGTAACGCAAAGGTTATGCAAAGACTAAGAGGAAACCGCCTACTGTGAACTGGAAATATAGATTAACTATATTTTTGTGCACAATAGAGGGAAAGTAGAGATTCTTTCCAGAGCCATATGCAATCAAGGTTTTACAATTATTCTCAGAGGTGCTGTTGTGGATGGAGTGACACCGCCAAATGTGCAGATAGTGTGTGAAGACATAAAGAGAGATGAACTTCCCTTGCACAGCTCTATGCGCACACTGCACTGCTGGCTTGCCTGTTTGATGCTGTCTGGTCATTTCAATTTTCAAAGATTCCATGTACACAGAAGCAGATACTTCTTCATTTGGTTTTATATCCAACGATCATGGTGCTGTGTTTCTGGACTAACATAGAAGTGGTGAATATTTACTCCCGGAATATTATGAAAGTTTTGTCCCTATTAATATGTGTTATCTAACTGCCTTAGGCTTTGGCTTCATATAACAGAACAGACATGAAAGATATTGCTCCTAGCAAAGTACTGTCTCCTATTATCTTCAACACAAAGTAGATTGCTGTTATTGTGAATGTGAATTCCAAGATTTCTAGCCCTGAGACATACTATTATATTACATTGATACTTTTCCTCAGAGAGAAATAAATACAGTAATTTCAATTAGTATTCCCTTGCATGCTTGGGACACAGTATTTAATAGATATGAACGTTAACAGCATGAAGCTTACAGAAACTGTAATGGGTAAAGCACCACATCTTTTGGCCATAAAAAAAAGAAGTAACAGAAGAATATTCCAAAGATGAGACAACCAACCGTGCAACTGTACAGATGAATGGTATCTCATTACTCAACAAAAAAAAGTGAAACATTTGAATAGCAATTAATATCTCGTCTGAGTTACAGTCCTGCTCCAATATGTGGAAGATCAAGTCCAAATGGTTTGTCTTCTTGAAAGGAGTATTTTAATTAAACTAACCTCTCAATTTTTTAACCAAATATTTAATATGCGTGATGTCTGAAGCTGCTAAATAATATCCAAGTTTTCCAGACGGGAATACTAAGGCACAAGGCACAGAAGCAATTTTGGTAACAGTAACTAACTAGCAGAGTCAGACTCAGAACGTCTGTACTTCAGAGCCTTCACAGAAATCAAAGACAGAAGGGACCAAATCATCTGGTCTGACATTCAGCCCAAAGGCCATTACACCAGCCCCAGTACATCTCAGAGAGGGCAGGAGAAGACGTGGAAGAAAGTAAAAAGGCAGAGACCAGAGCAGGGCAAATAACAAACACCATTCCCCAAATGGCAGGGAGTTGATTATATGATACACGCCCAGCTGATACCAGGGGACAAATTATTTTCTTTGCTGCAGACACGGCGCAAAGGAAAGCTAAAGGCCCCAGATGATCTGAGGAAAAAAAATACATTCCTGTCCTATATTTGGCCAACTGTTATTAACACTGGCATATGACCAAGAAGCAGCAGCTAGACACTTGAGGTATTTTCACGCTTATCTATTTCTAGCTGGGTCTATTCTTTGATGCTTCAGAGAGAATAAAAAGCAACAAGCCCCCTTGCCCTTACTGAAGCAAATGGAATAGAGAAATACATTCTGTCTTAAGAGAGCTGGAGATATATATTTTTTGTGTATACTTTGAAAAATGTTGTCTTTATGCAGCGCCGCAAGTACTCTCAGGACACCAAGAGCAATGCAATGCTCCTCAGAGTCAAGGAAAACAAGGACTGAAGGGAGGGAGTCAGATCCTGAGATTTTGAGGCCAGTAAAAGTCTATCAGACCCAGCCAGTCTAACCTGAAAGGTCAGAACACAACAGGAGTCATCTCCTGAACACGTCCTGTATGGCAGGTAATGACATTATGCAGGCTCTGTCAGACCAAACCTCGTCTCTAGCTAAATCTCTAAGAACAAGGTTTTCCCTCTTGTTCACCTGTAATCTGACACAGCGAAAGTATTTTTTGATTTAGGGAAAACATGCTATAACCAAAGATGTCCTTTCTCCAAGAGGTGGAAAAACAATATCAGACTATAAAGGGGGAAAAACATCACCTTGAAAAAAATTAATTTTTCTACACAGAAATGGATGGAATATCATCATTTCAGTGGGGTTTTACATAGAACGATGGAATGTAGCTTTCATCCCCTAATAACCAATCTCAAAAATTTATGAGATAAAAGTAAAGATCACAAAAAATTCTTATTACATGATCATTCATGTGTGTTTGCATTAACTACTATAAAAAGAATTTCCTTCCATTTTTCGACTGTCATTTGGGCTTTTCACACAGGTTTTCTCCTTACAGAAAACTTTTGCTTCCAAACTTTGAGTTATCACCTTTCCATGAACTTGAAGGTCTCCTATATATTAAAAATGATCATATCAGATCACCCAGACACCTTTACTGATATTCAGCCTTTGTATAAATTGCCTAACAACTCAGGGATTCCCCAGTATCATGCTTCTCGTTGCACAGTTAATATTTTATTGTACCGCAGAAATATGAACTGAAAAGTAATTTCTGAAAGGTATAAAGTTGCAATTAATACTATGTAATAAATAACTTCATTTGTGTAAGTGGCTGAATTCAGGCAGCAGTGTCTCTAACAAATATTAAAAAAAGACTGATCTACAAAAGCTATAAATGTTCATTGGAAATTTTGCTGAGCTCTATAAGACAGCTATTTAATCTCTTAAACTAAAGGAACTTGATGATCTCTGTGGTCCCTTCCAACTCTAAAAATTCAGTGAAATTCAGTGAAAATAACAATTAAAAATCCCCACCAGTAATTTTCTCTTGGAAGAATACAGCCACAAGATCAACATTAAGAGATGTACTACTTGGACATCAGTGAAACTCAGAAGGTCTAACAGAACCTAACTAGAACAGTTGTTTCTAATCAGCTAGTATTTATATATTCTAACAATTGATCCTAGTTACATTTTAACTGAGGAAAGCATGTTGATCTAAAAAGATTTATGTGATCCTTTTGAATCCAAAGACTGTAATCATCATTTTCAGTATCTGAGGTTTCTTTTATACATTACTCAAATTTATGAGTTTTTGCAGTTAAGGTAAAAATCATGATTTTGCAAGACAAATACAGGAATACTTTTTTCCATCGCTCATCTCCCTATTTTTAATAGAACATTTAAATACTTTAGTTCCCCACATTGCTTTTTAAAGTAGATGGACAGGATGACTTCTTAAGGTCCTTTCCCAAGGCATTTTCTGTGTAAAAGTTAAGTCTTTCCTACATACACCTTAAATTTTCAACAGGCAAAAAAAGGGTACTTTTGTTTCCATTTTATGAGCAGGGGATAGAAGGAGAGTCATTGAAAGTCTTGTCTGAATTTGGCATACCAGGAATTCAACATTGCACTAAATTACAACTCATTCTTCTGCACTTCAGTCCAGCATCTTCACACAATAAAATAATTTTCTTTCACAGTTATGCAATATTTTTGCTTGTTCTCACGGGATGTGGGAGAGAAAAATTCTAAATACCAAGAAAGAAATACAACGTAATGCTTTTGTCTAACTTCTGTAAATTTTGGGTTGTTTCTAATTTAGTTGTTCTAAAAGAATGCTCTATGCACACCCTACAACCAACTTAGCAAAAAATTATCCAAGTAGGGCTAACATATGGCCCTAAAAGAAGTCTCAAAATTTAATTTCTTCCTAAAAGTACTTTAATAAATCTGCTTGAAAATATTAATTGCTTTTGTTTTAAAGTAATTCACAAAACTCATATTTCATTTACCAGAGTGACCACACATCAGTTGTATTTCAGCAAACGTACACTAAGTCCCGGCTGGGTCATTCATACGTGTCCATTTTGCTAGAAGTGCAAAAGGAAGGTTCCATTCCTGCCAATTCAGACACTAATCTTCTTCCAATTGTGCCTTTCTTGAAGTTTAAGCAGATAAAGGAAATAAACAAAAGGTGAAAGGAAGCTGAAAGAATACAGCATTTGGTCGTGATAAAAAGTCAGAAACAGGGAAACCTACTTCAGTCTGCAAAGTCATTATAATAATTTGTTTAGAAAGCAGTGAAGAAAAAAATCGGTAAATACTTTGGAAAGTGCTGGATCAATTTGCAAGCGCTGAAAGCACACCAGCCTCAGAGACCCAGGGACATTTGTATTAAGCAAGAGACACACAATTAAGCTGCATCTCAAGCTAAAACCCTGAGGGCTCTGCATTTCATTCCAGTCAACTACTGCTGTTTTTTGGCACTATTTTCATTGCAAATATGAGTAATGTGGGCCCTTTAGTCACTATTAAGCAGTAATCTGGGGAAATCATCCACTTCCAATAATCTTGTACTCCAATTTAGGGCACTCTGAAACCACATAATGAATAATATTGTCGCCAGTTCTCTCCTATAATGACACATGACATATGCCTGCTATTGCTCTTTTCAAATCAAATCCAACTGTGTTGCTTTTTTTCAGAAAATCCTGTTTATAGCATTCATTTGAGTTTCTTTCTTCACTCATTAGATGAAGAAGTAGATTTCTGCTTCATAAGCAAGACATTCATTGTTAACTTGGCATTCAGAAAGCAGTGGATTCCTTTGCAATCAAAAGAAAATAATTTTTTCAAGTGAGTAACACCATGTCAGTGTACAAGTTACTCATGAATAATAAACAATGCATTTTCACTGTAAATTAGAAGCTAATAAAGAGAGTCTCACTGCTCTTGCCCCCCTCCCTGGATGGATTTTACCTGTTACTAAGGTCTGCCACTGCAGAATTCACAAGAATGATTTCCCTGTTGACAAATGAAGAAAAGCTTTTATAGCTAAATCAAGCCATCTATCCATTTTTATGTCTTATGACCCTTATGTTTTTCATAACCATTGGAAAATGCTGGTCAATAACATACACTGGAGCAACGTTCCAAGGAATATAGCAAATTTAAATCTATGCTGTCTACAGAAAAAAATGACAATCTGCAACTAATAAAAAAGCCTTTTAAAGATACGCAAAGATTCCAAGAAGAAAATAGTCTCAGAAGAAGGTAGAAAGTTTTTGATACTTCTGCTTCTAATAAATTGAAAATTCAACCTTTACCTTACCTATAAAAGATGGCTTAAAGATATACTTTACCAAAACATTGCTTTTCTGTTTTTCAAGTAGTCTAAGGCAATGTGAAATACACTGTACTTTATCAGAAATATTCCTAAATTATTCTCTGACTTGCTCTGAAGCAGAATATCTAAGTTTTAGATAACAGTGTGGATAATTCCTTATTCATCGCGGGCAAACACAATCAATTGCATTCTAGAAATTCAATTTAAAAGTAATTTATCTTACATTAATATTCCAAATTCACAAGATTTCACATAAAGCTATTCTTGCAGCACAGTAAATTTCCAATAGACGTCGTTATTAAAATAAAAGTGATCCCAAGCAAAATAACTTGCAAACTGTGTGGTGTAGTCTCTGTCTTTGTAGTATTTACTCTGTAGAAGTGGTAGCACAGCAATCTACGGGAAAGCTGGTGGAAGTATAATTTACAGCTGGGTTTTAAATAATCTATTATACAAAATCTACATAAAAAGACAACTTTGCAGGTGACCTTTTCAAGAGCTTTCATCGTCTTACAGACATGCTGACTTATTAGTCAACTCATAGTTCTTCACAGTAGTGAGTGGTGATTTCCCTGTGGTAGTTAGATGTTATTTTGCAAGAACTGACTGCATGGTGCCCATATATTGTGCTGCTTATTTATGTCTTCTTTCTCATGCTTTATGACCATTCAAGAGGAAGGTTTATTTACCATGATTAAGAAAAATGCATTATGGAGATACTTGGAACTAACAATAATGAAACAAAATATAAGGTTGATTCATTAGTGATCTCACATTTCTTGACACTTTAATCAGGCTGCTATATTTATCCAAGGAGGGGGCAATGGAATTAGAGATCATTTCCATACGTAAGCTTTACCACATTAAAAAAAAAAAAAAAAGGCAATACTGGCATGAAATTGTTAATATACCTACTATAATGAGTGATTGAATTAGCACAAAAAATGGTTCTCTGAATATTATCTACAGAGCACCTAAGGGTAGATAAAATAAATTAACATTCATTGATATATGCATTGAAAAAAAAAGGGAAAACTGAAAACAATAGGTAACACCCATAACACAAGGCTGAAAGATGCCTGTATGAATACTTGAGTGATGTAAAAGACATGAAGGTATAGGCAGCCAACACATCCTACCAGAGTTTTTAATATTCTTGGGATACTCTCATTCAAAAATAAAATTTGTTTAATATTTTCAGTATTTGAAAACATAACGTCCACAATGCTTGTTTCCCCTTGCATACCATCCTTGGCTTCAACTGATGTACTTTGTTAGTGACCCCAATCAATCATACCAGAAATCAATTCATAACTTGTAATATCACAACTGTTCACAATATTAACAGTTCAGGCTAGCTTTTCTGCTTGTGACAGCACACACGATTTCTAGTGCAAATTATTTTTTTATGTACAGAAAAGGGGTGGTCTACTCTCTTGAGGAGGCCGCACACTGTGGAATGGAAGATGCGTACAAACCCATGGCAGGGCAAGAACAACGGAAATCTGAGATCCATGCACACTGCTGTTTCAATCGAATGCAATATTCAGAGATGAAACACCCATGTAGCAGCAAAAGTTTCAAGTGTTACTCTAAACAGAGGTATGAATTTAACAGAGAGTACTGAAAACCAGATACTAAAAAGCATACTTTTACAATAGTAAAGTCTATGTTCTAATATTCCATCATATTTTAGAAAAAAAAAAGTGCATTGATTGCAAAATCATTCTTATAACTGTGTTACAGTTATCCATTAAAGCTACATGAGCAAAATAGCATCAGAAAGAAAACCTCAGAAGTAGAAAAGTAGATAACAGTAATGATATACCTAGCATATACAGTGCCGAATAAACCCCATTCAACTGCAGTACTTCTATATGACCATAGCATTCTATATTTCTCATCTCTTAGGTTGAAAATAGAGTTTAAACATCAATTCCCTAAGCTGCAGCATGTTTCCCAGCTCATGCAAAACCAATAAAACTTCTTTAGGTTCAAAATCAGCTTCTATTATATCAGTTCAAAACTAGGGCTTTCTCAATGACATATTCCTTTGGCTGTTTTTTTTTCGTTGCTTGCTTTTTTTCATCTGCTACCTAAATTTACACTAGTAGTAAATCCACTACACTCTGCAAACGTTGTGGTGAATTTAGTAGAAAATACAAATGAAAAATATAATTTTATGCAAATAGATGACCTTTAATTTTAAAAGGCAAAGTTATATACTCATTTCACTCCTACTGCTATATACCTAGAATAAATTAATTTGCACCGAACCTGCTGAACAGCTATGCCAACTTGTGTAAAACATAACTATCTAAATTCTCATATATGTTACTTCAGAGTTAAAGCAATGAAAAATGGATTTTGTTCTTCACTTCTCTGCCTAATAATCAGCAACAGAATTAAATATTTATGTATTTACTAAAAAAAAAAAAAAAAATCAGGGCCCTACACATATATAACCAGGTATGTTAAAATCAGGGCTCGAGCTTGTTAGAAGCCCATGCAAATGACCAGTCAATGGAATCAATGAGTTTGAATCCAGACACAGAAATTTGCCTCCAGAACCCATATTGAAGGAATGGGTCTTTAAACAAAACTGAAAGCTTTTCCTGTAAGTTCTCCTGAATGCTAACTGAGCTCTTTTCCCTTTAAGTCCCCAGTGCTGTGACAGATAGAAAGAACTGGAAGGCAAGCACTGTAGGGTCTAGGCCAGCCTCAAATGGTTTTTGCATATTGCTCATAGTTGATTTGTACACTTATTTTCTGAATTAAGTATTTGCAGTAGGTACCTTTAACCAGCTTTGTGTACATGATAATTAATGACTTCTATCACTATTAACATTTTATCAAGATTTCATCTATGTGCTTGTCAACCAAACGTTCTTCAATTATTCTGATCTCTGACCCTATAACTATTTGATAACGTCTTCCAATTCATTACAGGTAGAATTCACTA
>JAOXJM010000071.1:14704638-14719693 GCA_026413425.1 Tringa solitaria
AAGAAAAATGTATTATATTTACAATTCTAAAGTATTTTAAATTATTTTCTTTTGACCATAAACAAATTACACTGACTTATTTCACCTTGTTTATATATTTTTAAATACCAGAAAGAATTGTTAAATCCTTTTGAAAGCTTTTGTCATTGATGTCAGATTATCTCTACAATGTGCTATGTGCAAATGACCATTAGAAATCGAAGGAAATCAATCCAATTTTGAAATATACATTAGGAGTATAAAATTATGACTGTTATATCACATATTGGGATTAAGAAACCCTACCTTCTGGTAGGCATTTAAAATAAAAGAGGTGTTTACAGGTAAAACTCTGACAAAAAGAAAACAGAAACACCAACTACTTCCTATTTCTACATGAATATGCAGTAAAAGCTAAGGCTTATGCCATTCCCTGCTAGTGCAGTAATTAAGTATTCAGACCAGTAAACAGCTCGGTTGGAATGATTTTATGACAAATGACCAAAAACATATCAACCATAAAAACCCAGCCCTTCAAAAATCCCTCAAGCCCAGGAAGCTCAATCAATGTGAAATAGACGGCAGCTTCAGTGATGGCAGCATTCGCTCACTCTCAACTCTGCATAAATCTGATGACAGGCAGTTTTCCTCCATTAACTTCTACACACACATAAAACAAAGAAGAGGAAGGTAGGTTTTAGAAGTCTAATAGACAAGAAGACAGAGATTTAAAAAAAAAGCCAATATGGAAACCAAGTCTGCTAGTTCAATGCCTATTACATTGATTGCTAGAAGGGAAGAAAAAGTCAAATAGATGAATAAAGACTAAAAATCAATGAATAGAGACACCACCCTATATACACAGGAACGCACACATACAAATCAAAAATAGCTTTATTTTCTGAAGTTTACATATCACAAGAGGTGCTGGAATGTTTATGTGTTGAAATGCAGAAAGTGAGCATCACAGACTCAGTATAAGAACAATGCTTTAAGGTTAAGATCAATGGTTTGAATTCCCTTGATTCCAGCTTCAAGCTTTGCTGTAACCAAGTGCACTGCAGGATGTAAATCATAATCAATACTGAACTGTGTATATATATACTGTGCATTCATGTGTGTTACATGCTAATACGCATTACATTTAAATAGGTTCATACCAAGATACTGCTGAGTCAGAAAAAGAAAAAGAAGGGGAGGGAGACAAGAGATGGAAGGGAAAGAAAGCAAAGTGATGATTTCTCTGTATATGGAATATTAAAAATTGAAGGTGGCATATTTTAACAATTATAAACCTCAGCAGTCTTCAGTATTGAACTCCTATTTTTGACCAACTCCCAGGTACCTTTTTTCTGTGTTTTTCACATGGAACTAGCATATTAATTAGAATGAGATCATCCAGTTTCATCCAATAATGCCAATGTTATCTGAGGGCTGGACAGCATCCAAATTTCATTTCAATATATCACTTTGGTATTATAAATGATAAATCAATATTTCTAATACTTTTCCATTCTAATGTATTACAATGGAAATAAGCCAGCATAGCCTGCAAGAAATATGCAGATTAAAAAGGTTATACTTTGAGCATAACGAAATGCAATTATTATTTTTTCTTAACTGAAATTTGGAGGCAACTGGTCATTGAAAGCAGGGGAAATTCAAGAGGAATTCGAAAAGCATTATTTTGAAGTTAAAACAATAAATAACAGGTCACTGAGTCAACTCTGTTGAAAAAATGTTCATTAGGTGTGATCCATATAAGTGGCATGAACTCCTAAGAATTCAAAAGGCCTAAATAAAATGCGTACGCTTAAGCACAGCTCATCATCACCATCTTCAAAAGAACATCATATACGCACTAGCTGAACAGCGACGCTTACATAGCATAGTAATAAATACATCCATTATTTAACTGTAGGGAACAATTCATGTATTTTTCTCACCTACCCTACATGCATTTAGCTCAACTAAAGTTCTTGTATGCTGTCCTGAAGAGGGATAGGCTCAATCACACGCTCATGACTTTTCTGGAACTACTATCTTTGTAAAGGTTTTGTTGGTTTTTTTTGTTTTGTTTTTGTTTTGTTTATTTTTTTTCCTCAAGATTGTAGGAGTTCATCATGCTCTGATTAACAAGACATAAAATAGGAACATAATATTCTGCCTTTTTTAAGTGGTCAAATAACGACAGTTAAGCAGAGTGCTATAACATACATTTGAGTGTATTTCAGATGCTATATCTGTACTGGTAAGTATATAACACAAAAATTAAAACAACTGAAAAATAATATTTTAATATGAGAATAAAAATTACTAACGTTCAATTTCTAAGTGTGTTATCTCTCATTTTGAAGATATAACAGAAGCTTCAAAACACTCTACCTATAGTTCTCAATATTTATTCAAAAATAAAAGCAAGTCAAACCAGGAGTTCTTACGATTAATTCATATTAATTTTTAAAGTTCAAAAAAATCAATTCAAATCTCATGTAGCATAATGTAAAAATAGCCAATTCCATTAAAATCAGTGCTGTAAATCTTGCATAAGATGAGAACTAATTCCCATTGATTTCACTGAAGTTACCTAATATATTTACTTAATCAGTAACCAAAATAAAATTTATATATCTTGAGTCAGCTTAAGAAACAATGTGAATCCGCCAGGGAATTCAGCCCTCAGATCTAAAAACCTTAATAATTTAAACTGAATTTCAAGACTTACACTTTTGGGAACATAAGCATCTAACCTGCATACACTGAAAGACTGAAGCATGGTTCACAAACCAGTTCTTCTCAGAGCACACATGACACCTAGTGATATTGTCTCAGTTTCCAAGAGATATTTTGTAAAGACAGTAACAAGGAATTTTGGGGATTTTAAAAAAATCTTTTATTAAATACGGTAAACTCCATTTGCTATTAATCTGAAGACATTAATAGATAGCACCAAGCCTAAATGAAGACTAAACTATCAGTGTCATCTTGACTGAAAATCTCCCACTGAGAATAATCTTCATGAACTTCACACAGTGGAGACAGGCCTGATCAACACATAACTTAAAATGTTTCCTGACCTTGTGCCTTGGGTATGAAAAGATGTATTTTCTCTTTTTCTTTTTCTTCTTCTTCTCTGTGGGAGCTTTTTTTTTTTTTTAATAAAAAAGTACATTATAATTCCTGTGAAGAACACAAATAATACAGCTGCTTTATGGCTTTCCTTATATAGCATAAAATTTTAATTTTATTATAGTCTATTGTTATGAAAATTGCGATTTATTTAAAGCAGTGTGTATTTGAGAATTTGATGTAATTTCCATTTTTGCTATAACTCCCCAATTATGAAACACTGCTGCAAAGGTGTAGGCAGATCCAAGACATCTACTGGTTACAAAGACAGCAACTTAGACTGTATATTGGTAGAGAAAAGAGAGACAGAGAGCCAGAGAGACTGCTGCCACAGTACCAATGAAGAACTGCTGCTTGGCAGCCAGGAGGCTGCAGACAACGAGTCCCTTTATAAAACAGCAGCCACCAAGCCTGATGGGGCAGCTCCAAGGGGGTGTTTGGTGCAGCAGGACCTGGTCGCACTGATGAGCAAACTGCAAAGCAGCATTTCTTTTCTTGCTAAAACGGATAGATTTTTCTTTTTAACGTACATTCTACCTTCATTCCAGAGCAGGCCTGTTGGCAGAACTGTACATGAATTTGCATGAATAAGGCCCATGCTATCCTTTTTTGCCTTCAGAAGCATTTGTTTTTCTCTTGTTCAACACATGAATTGCATTTGTTTAGCATGCCTCAAAGCGCAAGCATCAAAAATATTGTCCTCCTTAAAACACACCAGTGTGCCAATTACCCAAGATTCTAAGCTCTTAGTTTCTTGTCTTTTAGTTTCATGCACATTAATGAATTGGTCATTTAAAGAGAGACAGTATTTTTTCTCTATCCTTGCATCAAGTTGGGGTTGAGATGGGGATGGGCGAGAAAGAGAGCACTAAAGAGAAGTGGAGAGAGACCAACAGTGAAAGACGCATGCACACACACTGCTCTTGCCTGGAAACTTACGTACTTTAAGTCTTACACTACCAACTCATTGCCTCATTCAGATTCTCTGAGGGATCACCTTCCATTTTAGACTTCCAAATATGTAAGCAATAATGTTAAGAGATGACATGTAACCATTCTCCTAATAAGACCTAGATACTTTATTATAATATTTTCATTCAGACTTCCTTGACACTAAATCATAACACCTGCCAAGTATGAGACTTCATATGTGAATATTTTTGTTGTAGTTAATAAGTCCATAAAGTAAGTTCTGGTAAAACGCATTGTAGTAAGCAATAAAGACATGTAAGACTATGCAGTGATGTGGTTATTTCAAAGAAAAGAAAATAATCCTGTTAAGACTCCTCTTCTGAAGCTTATACATTTTAAAAGTACAGAAGTGGAACACAATTCCATGTTCCAACAATTTGGAGTGTGGGGGTGATAGTTTCTGAGGAAATGCTGGTAAGCACATCTGAAGATCCATTTGGTGAATCTCTCAAAAATCCATGCCTGGCATCTTTCCTGTCCATTGGTTTGAATAGTGTATGAATTAGATTAACTGTCCTGATTATTCAAAGAAATTTAGCTTAATGACCTGCAATTACTTTAATGGCTTTGAAATTCAGAAGGTAAGAAGGGACTATGTTTCTTTAAATGAACATTAAATATAAAATGTCTCTGATTGACTGTCATGAAAACCCAATTTTATTGCCATTTAAATTATTCAGAATCAATATTAGACATTAGCTATAGTTTGGAAGATTATGAAGACAGAAGCATCTAAAAGCTACTTTTTAAATATTGAATAATTGCATATTGTTTTGAAAATCACAGGCTATTTGCTATATATCACTGTTTCAGAAAGCAGTATGTTTTTTTCTTTTTAACACTAAGCTATAAAAAAGAAAAATGAACTCAAGTTCATCTTTGATGAGTTTGTGCTTAAGCTCATTTCCCCACTTTGATTATTGAATTTTCCAAGCTGTGATGAATGCCATTTATATTCTAGTACCATCCTGTACCTCCAGTCAAAGACAGTAAAACAGTATGAGCAATCCAACATACAAAATGTAGTAGGAAAAGTTTCAGGTCAAGTATTGGTTCAGTGTAGAACAAATAATTAAAAAAAAAGTCTTGAAAAGCTTAATGAAAAATGCATAATATTGGTAGGTAACAATTCTCAATAGTGTCTTAAAAATAGCTTCAGTAGCGTTGCTGTTTAAGGATACAACATTTCTAAAAAATAAAGAAAATGCATAGGGAATGGTAAAGCTATAAAATTCATAATATATATATAACCCAACTTCATTCATTCTTCTTTTCAGTTAAGGATAGTTAGAATACAAGGTAGCATAGACAGATCATTAGATCCCTCACTCTGGATTCCAGGTAGCAACAAGCAGAGGGAGGATGGTCCTTATGTTTTCTACCTATAGTATAGCAGAACACAGTAGAATCTGCTTTTGTATGAAGTGATCTTCAGGCTATAATGACATTCTAAACCATCTTAATTTTTTTGTGTCTCTGAGGACTACCATGTTGGTTTAGTCATCTGTGTTGGTGGTCATTTGGGCAAGAGGCAGCAACATACAAGCCTTACCTTACAGTTGATGTATTTGACCAGCTTTCTCTTTGTATGCAATGTGTATGGCAAGTAATGGCTCTCAAAATTGTACTGTCCCTTTACGTTTACCTAAGGAGCACTTAGCACACTAAATGTTTGTGGACAGCAAGAGAGAAAACTGTATTTATCAAAACAGTTTCTCCTTATGCATAGGTATATGTTTAATAAATTAGAAAAAACAAGCACAGGGAAATCAAGCGCTCTTCACTAACCATACAAACAGGATTGTTCAAAGGAATATGCTTAGCTACTGAATTGGAGCACATAAGTATGTTGTGGGGTAACTACACATAGTTATCTACAAACCAGCTGTGTGACTCCAGAGTCTTGTCTTCTGAGGAAACACAGGCAAGAAATATTTTATTTATTACATATTATATATAAAATAAGCTTTCTATATTATTATATTACATATCATATTATAATGCATTATATAAAACTTTTTTTTTCCTAAGTTAAAGGGAAACAAAGTCATTAAGTACTTGGGATCACAGGAGGAAATGACATGTGGGTATGTTCCTTAACGTCAAAAAAAAAAGTGTAGCGGGGAGGATGAAGGTCACTGAAGCCTTACATTGTGAAAAGGCAAAAAAACAGTGTAGGACAACCCTAAATGGCATTAAACTCTGGTTTTACATTTCATCAATGAATGCTATTACATAAGACCCATCACACACTGGGCCAGACTGCTAAAATCTGTTGAGAAATGTTAAAATATCTACAAGCAATCTATTTTTAATAGCTGTGAAGCATAAACAATTTCCATCAAATCCCACCACCAACTGTGGTTGACTCCTACTATGGAAATGAAATAACTTACATTTAGGCATGCAACTTTAGGCACACAACTTTGGTAACTTTTGTCTGAGAGTTTTAGCTCTACACAGAGCTATTATATTCAACATAGTTAGCACTTACTCAAAAATCTATACTGCATTTATTAATTCAAGTCACTTAGTTACAAAGTTTCTCCCACATTCTTCCAACCCACTCCTATTCTAAATTTCTAGGCTAGAATTTATTTTCAGAACATTTCCATATGAAATAATTTTTTCCCATCTAACCCTCTAACTCAAAAAATAGCATTAAGAAGATATAGTTGTGATATTTTTCACAAAATAATCCTTACAGTGCATAATAATGACAGTAGAAGTAAAAACAATAAATAACAACACTGAAATGCAAAGAGCCCTTTACAAATTTTGCAACAGCAGTTTGAAGAAAGCATGAGAAGAAATAAACCATTACTGTTTGTGGTACACCACGGATCATGAACCAGACACTGCACACGTTTTAAACAGAGAAAATTACAAGTCTTTAAAGAAAAAAAAGTTGTTTTGGGAAGCATTTCAACAGGCTTATCCACCAAATAAACAGCAAGTATTTCTGCGGGACACTTTCTCTACCAGCTGTAGGACTGTTTTGTGTTCCCAGAGTATGCTAAACAGCTTGCCAAAAATGGCACAAATCATTCCCTATGATAGTACTGAACATTTCAATTGCCTAGGTGTAACAAAACACCATATCCAGAGCTTTACAAAGCTCCTAGCTAATTTCTGAGTAACACAGGCCTAAAAATATATTAATAATAATAACATCAGCAACAAAACACCTTAAGAGATGTTATTAAAAATATCCCATTTGAGCAGAATCAAGGGAAAAAGTATTATTTCCACTCCCTCCAAGATGGACTTATGGATCAACTATGATTATTACCATTCTTACGTTTTGTGGGATTTTCTACTACAAACTTCTTGAGAATTAAAACAATTATAAATAGTGAAAACTTTCAAGTATCTCATGTGGAATCAGGAGGCCACTTTAATTGTACCCCAGATTTCATGCTAATAACTTTGCCCAACAGCAAAAACAAAACTCCAGAGAATCAACTGACTGTGAAGGCTTACTGTCCTCCTACAATGAATATCACATCACTAGATTTGTACTTCTTTCTTCGCCTTCTCATAGTCAATAATGATTTTCATTTTACCTCCAAGCCAAGCAAGAGTAATAAATCGGAATCATAAAAATTGTCCAAAAAAATTACGTGCCTTCATACAAACTGTATTTTTTGCCTCCTGTTCATTCAAATTTCACTGTAATAGACTGAGAAATGCAAACATACAATTTGGGAGCATGTATTTAAAATCAGCTCGATTCCTCTGTATACATATGTACATGAATATTGGGGTTAGAAGTGAGAAGAGAACATGATGAATTAAGCGCAGAGGGAAAGTCTGCTCCATTTCATCAGTGTTCTTTGAAAAAAGAACATTTTCAACAAAACTGTTAAAAGAAAGGAATAAATTACATATGAAATTTTAATAGTTAAAATACTTCTCTCGTTACATATAATTTTGAACATACTGAAGATCAAAGATACAAATGACTGATTTTGAGAGTTCTGATAATTTTTGTATTTTTTTTTTAAAGCCTGTCAGGAAAAGGTAGTTAAAAACAATGACAAGAAATTGGGGAGTAAAGATGTTGGTTTCTTACTAGAATAAAGCTATTTTTAAGAGCAGAACTTCTCCTTGCTTCCAACAATAAAAAGAAATTTACTGCCCCCTCCTGGACTGGTAAAACAAAGTTATGTTTTCTTAGTCACAAAATTGCACAGATGATGTTCTTTTCTTAATTAATACAGAGACTCCATCCATGTATAAAGTTGGTAGAACGGGTGATGACTTTGGCCGACTGCCATAAGTTAAAAGCCACCAAGTTCAACACAAGAGGCTAAGAACCTGATTAGATTATTTTCTTAGGATCATCCTTAACTGTATGTTATATAGCAAAATGGTATATCAGTTTTGTGAACACAGAAAAACACAATGTGATGCTGTAATGGAAAACGTGAAGTCTTAGAAAGCATCATATATAACGTTGTCTGAAGAGAGATTCAGTTGCCACAGGAAAAACTTTCTGTCCTATAGAGCATAAGCATTAATTGATCAACTGAAATTAAGCTGTTGTTTGTTTTTTTCTTTTTTTTTGTTTTTGTTTGCGAGGTAGGGGGGAGGGCGACACATGTTTTTGTCAATTCAGCTTATGCTTATGATCCCTTATTTTTCTATATTTTAAGAAAACACTGATTACTCACAAAAATAAAAAATTCCAACTGATCCTTCCAAATGAAAATATATATGACTTCATTTTAAAATTAATAAAAATAGCCCATGCAAAATTTAACTTGTAATAAAAAAAAATCAAAACAAGCCACCATCAAAAGATAAAAAGGAGGGAAATAGGTTACAAGAGCTTTAGAGAATACTAATAAAAAGATTTTATACTTAAAAAGTAAACAATTAATATGGCTATATTTACAAACTACTTTTAGACAACAACTTCATAAAAATCAACATTTGTTAGCACAAATTAGAATAAGGACTGAAAAGGCTTCGTGAAATGATAATAATGAAAGAGAAGCAGTTCAGAAGAACAATGTATATGGATGCCAAAATGACTGAGGTGAAGGGACTTGAAAGCCAAATGTAACAAAAATCCTTTTTAAAACATCAGCTGTTCAAGCTAAGCCAGTCCCACAGCCGGCAGGACTAGCTTGTACCACTGGTACATAGGCAGCCCTCAGCTTCGCCTTGCTAAGCTGGCATCTGACCTTGTCAGTGTTATATATGCATTTCTACCAGGATGAAATATGCTTTGTTAACTTCCCAAATTACTTGGCACAAACATCCTTTCTGTCAACATCAAATCTGCCTATTTTCTGCTGTCTGCTTGATATTTATTGCCACTGATTTATGGGCAACGCAAAGAAATCCTGCTTTCTTCTTCAGTTTGAGGTCCTTTATGCCCTTCCTGGAGCATCACACAGTGATACAGTTCATGATCTTGTTCAAAATCCCATTAAATTTTGTTCATAATGTCTTTTAGGACCAGTGCTGCAGTTGTAGTAGCAGTATCTACTGATCGCTGCAGCGTTTTGCCCTTTGGGATGAAAATTAACTTAACACTAGCAGATGAAGTTCTGAAGCACTCGCCCTATAACCTATACCTGTGCTTTTTCAAAACCCCTCTGAAACGACAGATGGTTTCAAGCCATAATAACTTACAGTGTCAGATCACCAGAGTAAGCAGTTCCTACTCACGCTCTGCTACGCAATCAACAGACTCCTGTCCCTTCTGTGCTAAGTGAAGCTAACTCTTCCTTCACAGATGAAGTGCAAAAAATCATCATCTCTTTCCACAAGAAAAAACTAGGCTGCTCATTGCAGTTTGGAAACAATCAAACGTGTGTTCAAGCCTCACATAGATGTTAAGAATGCTTTGAGATTTCTTGCTGATGAATATGGTAAACCAAAACACCCATCTGGATACACAAAACCAACACACAATGGAAATTCTGGCCAAAGAATTCACTCTGTATTGATGACTATGGCCTTTAATTTAGATTGCTCATAAAACTCATGTCATTATAGGCTATCCAAACATAAACATTTTATTAATCTGAGAAAAACACATAAAAACATTTATAAGCCTCAAAAATTATCACCACAGAAACTACTTCAGGCTTCAAAAGGCAAAGCACTTTACAATTACCTGCTTTGATAACACTCCTGCTTTGATAATACTAACTGCATTATTAAGTTTAATCAACTGTTAATATGAAATAAGGAGGTCTTCTAAGTACCTCACAGAACATTCCTTACTGATAATATATAAGAAGGCGTAGACAGTGCTATAAAAAAATATCCTACTCATTTCTCAGACTATCATCCACACAATATAAATTATGATTTCAGAGGTACCCACTTTGCTCCTTTTTGTCATCAAAAAAGATGGGCTTTGGAAGGTGCTATAAAGATCTTTTTCAGCTGTAGAAAGAATAGTTAGTTAGAACATTGAAAATAATACAAGCTTAAACAGAAGTCAATCTTAAACAGGAGACTTTTCAAAACATAACAAAAAAAAAAAAGAGTGATTATCAGAAACTGACATCAAAGTAAAAAAAAAAATCATAATTGTTGTAGATTTCAAAATAAAGAGATAGGAGAGATTATAATAAAAATACTAGCCCCGGTACTTCTTCCTCAGCCTGTGTAAGCAGCAGTCTTACATGTTCATACTTTCCTTTGCCTTTTACAAAATGCATAATATTCCTCTTCTCAAAATGCTTCTGGGAAGTCTTTATAGGTATTAGGTATCTGCCATCAGGTATCACAGGGGGTTAGAGAAGGAGGAAGGTATCTGGGGGAGAAACTCATGCACAGAGAGGCAGTTTAAATCTCCTTTGATTCTTCCATTAACTAGATGCCTGCTTACACCCTTTGTTCTACCTGTTGAAATTGTCCATAAAAAGTAAATCTGACAATTTTAGAAGCTAATTCCCCTTCATTTGAAGTAAATCTTGCATTACAGATAGCATTAAATGGATTTGTCTATGCAGCAGCATGGTTTAGCTGTGTAACTGCTAGCTGTATATTTCTAACTGCTGTTGGAAAATTCTAACATTAATTCAATTTTTCTGCATAATGAAGAGTGGAAAAATGGTCTTCTATTTCAAATATAGTTTGGGATGACCGACACCGATTTGCCCTCTTCAAAATGACACTATTAAATGGTGTTATAAAGGGATGACTTTTCTCCTAAATGTGCATTTCCATATTTTAACTTGTGGCGTTGTTTTTTGTTTGTTTGTTTGTTTGTTTTTTAATTTAGCCTTGTCTCTGTCTTCTCTAAACATTACCACTTCTTTTCACTTCTGCTTGTTTAACTTCAAGTATTGAAATTTGAAGATATTTGTATAGGTAATTATGAAATCTAGCTAGTGTATTGTGTCTTCTGTGATTGGAAATAGATCCGTTTCTGATCAAGGTTCAGGATAATCCAGAGAACAGTTACAGAATCTTCCAGAGGTTTAAGACAAGGCTTTGGACCAATCACTTCATCTTTCACTTTCTTATGCTGATTTTGTGTCCTTAGATTGCATTGTCTTTGAAACGTGGAGAGACAGAAGCCTTACAATGACCACTAGATTTCCAATACCTGCCAGTTACAAAATTGCTCCATCTGACAATGGTAAGGTGCCAGAGGCAGGTCAATGCATTAGGAAAGCAGCTGTGCATCAAGCCCGTTTCCATGCCTGTGGTACCCAAGCAAGGGTGTCAAAATTATTTTGGCTGTTTAATTAAAGTTTGTGTACACTGGAGGCAGGTTTTGTATTTCAAACCAGTTGCACAGGTAATACTTTTAGCACCCATCATCAACTGATAAGGTATTTCTGAAAATGTGAAGCAGGAATTAAACTGTCCTCCTCCAGATCCAAAGAGACAAGACCCACTTTGGGAGAGAAGATCTATTACAGAGTATTGGTCAAAAAAACCCTAGCAATTTAAAAAAATATAGCGTTGTAATACTATTAACTAAATTGCTGAAGAACTTAAGAAAAAAGCCCCATACATTACATTGTACTTGATAAGCCAGAAAAGAAAAAAAGGTAAATCTCAAAGGAAACTCCTGAAGAGGACATTGTGATGACAAGTAGAGTGGAGTTTTATATCCATGTTTCAAGTGGTGAAGAGGATTCTGTTCAGACTATGAACTTCTCCCTAGGCAACTAAAAGCTGCACTGTTGCTTATGATGATTAATTTCCTAGGCTGTTATGTTTCAAGGTAATAAATTATTTACATTGAACTTCAGTAAAGCTAAATGAGTTCAGACTTAGGAAGATATTTTGAAAGTGTGAAAAGGATTGGGATGAGGGAACTAAAATAAAATGGCTAGACAAAGAATCCTGTCAGCTTTAGAGGGTGAAATTTGTAAAAGTAAATGTCATGATGGACCGTCAAATATGTATGGTTGTAGCACAATTTTGAGAAAGTATTTCTGATGCAAAGTTCTCAGGACAGAAGCAAGAGAATCTTCAGGTTGTGAAGATAGGGAAGTGTATCTGGTGATGTTACCATATTGTTCTACTCCAAAAAATGCAAGGAAAAAAAAAACCAACAAGACATTAAAGTTTACAGTCAGTCCCATGCATTCCAGAGAATGCTCAAACTATGCCTTGTAGCAAGAATTCTGGATTATATTCAACTACAGTTAGGCAGGTGCAATAAGACTGTACACAACATATGCTAAGCCACTATTAGAAATGTAAATAAACTATTAGGAAAGCTCCTATTCAAAAACACTAGGTAGAATATCTGGAAACAAATATAGCATAATTGATAAATAAATCTGCCTTTTTTCTACACACTAAGGAATTTCTGTCAGCAACAGGAGTAAGATCCTGTGCCACGGTGAGCCAAGAAGTATTAATCCAGAAAAGATTCTTACACAAATGCTCTAACAGATTGAAAGGGTTAGATCTGAGGCACTTTACCAGTAGTTTTTTTTAACAGATAAGAAACAAACTTGACAAATGTTTAAGTAATTAAAATAATGTCCAATTAGTGTATCTTTCTCTAATCTCTTTCTTTTTTTTCCAAATAGATTCTTCGATGCCTTTTCCCTTTAGATTAAAGAACCTCCCCTTAGTACTACACAAAGCGTATTTGGCAAAAAGAAAATAAAGTATAAACAGATTTCAGATGGGTTGCCATGGGAAAGCTAACCTATTTTACTATCTGGATGGATCACACCACCTCCAGTTAATTTAAAAAAAATCTTGCCTATTTGTATTAAGGGATTAAAGTATTATGAATCTCCTACAATTTGTAACTCAGATAAAATACAGGCAAGTTGTAACCAGTAAATCTATTTTTGAAGCAACAGAACCTACACTGCAAGATTTAAAATGTGTCTATACTGACATAAAGAGCTTCATATTTAAAATATTACCGAGACTGAGATTGCATGTCCTGGTTTGCTTACTTTGAGCCTAACAACAAAGACACACATTGAGTATAGTATAATTTAAAGCTTTCAACAAGAGACCAGGAATCAGTAGATACAAATAATGAGTAATCCCACTTGTACCATGAGCCTGCTGTAGATCCTGAGGCAATTCACCCACTTTCAGATTTTTCATCTATATGGAGGGAGCAGATAACAATACATACCTATCTACCACAGGTGTTTCAAAGTTAAATTCTTCAATACTTGGAGGGTTGCCTCCAATTTCTGTCTTACTCAGATGCTAAAAATAATTACACTGATACTCTGAAGCTGTGTGACTGGATTTGTACTTGTGCAGTCTTCTAAAAACAAGGTAGTAAAATGTTTATTGAAAAACATTTGTTGGCTTTCAATAAAACACCTTTAGGATACCTTTGGTTACGTTTATATGACACAGGCTATACTATTTTAATAATCTATGGTTGAGATGTATGTTGATGAGGGAATTATTGCGCACCTGGGGAGACAGTGCAATTAGAAAAGTGGCACGGTAGGGGAATAAAAATGATTTAAAAATTTTCAGAAATTAACCAGTCACTATTCCACTGCTGTTTGTTTTAAGTTGCTATAGGAGCATCCAAGTGAGAAGCATGAACAGAGAATCAAAGGAATTTGTGGTATTATAAATAATTAAAGTTTCTGCCCTATCATTTCTCAAGGCTCATAAGAAGCAAGGACGTGCAACCAACTGGGTCAGACAAATGAATCCATTCACACAGCTGGTAAAAGAGTCTGCCTGAGCATAGCTAATGTGCTGGGGTAGGAATATTTGAGCAGGTGTAATTATACTAATGATTTATTGAATGTTTGATTAATTGGAAATTAAGTGAATGCACAGTGGCAGAATTGTCATAGCAAATCGCTCAGCTGTTTGGTTAAAAGGTGCTCAATCTCCCTTCAGTAAAGCAATTAAGAACATCCTAAATCACAGGAATGAATTATCTGTGCAGAATTATCTGATGTAATGATATTCTTACACACAAACTAAAACCTATGAACAAACTACCCTAATAAGAAGTGAATTCACGAACATGTGAACTTGAAACACAACTACCTTACATTGCTCATGAAAACTACAGATTAAGGGGCCCTCCTCACTTCCTGAGATATAATGTGGGAGAAAAAGCTATATAGATTTGTCTGAATAAAGTCTAAGTACCCAATCTAGAAGGCAGCCTAAAAAACCCTGGAACCTGCTCACATTACAATTGACTAATCAGTTAATTGTTAACAAAGCTATATCCCATGTAGGTCTTTGATTTTATGTTTTGAATGAGTACTGTTTTAGATTAACTTACTAAAGAAGCCTTACTGTAGCCATACTCAATTTTTGAAGCAATGGTTACAGAATCTGCCAAAACAGGGTTCGGATATCTCATTTTCATTCTGAGTTCACTGATTACAAGTCAACTCCAATTCAAAATGACTTTGAGCACTAGAGTTCCAGGCTCAGCTTGGGATATGAAACCTTGCTGTTCCCTGGCATATTTTGACCAATCATTACATTAGATTCAGAATTTGTCTTGCATTAGCTTTTTGATAAC
>JAOXJM010000071.1:14730700-14747660 GCA_026413425.1 Tringa solitaria
TGGTCTAGTTGAGGATGTCCCTGCCGACTGCAGGGGGGTTGGACTAGATGACCTTCGAAGGTCCCTTCCAGCCCAGATGATTCTATGATTCTATGATACTTCGAAATTGTGATAAAAACTGTAATGAAAGTAATGATAACTGAACTTAAATTTAGAACTACTACTCACACTCCACACTTCCTAGTACTATTTAATTTATGAGACTAAATACGCTGTGAGACAATATACAGTATCATATCAGTAGTTCATCATCCATGGCAAAAGAATATATCAAATAATATAGGTTATGCAATTTCTGATTTATTATTTACACAACTGCTCTACTATAATACCTACAAAAAAGAAGTCTTCCCTACAAACAGCAATGGCAGTTATGCCCCCCCCGCTATTAAGATTACCAATCAAAAAAAAAACCAACCAAACAAAAACATTCAGCTACTCAATATGCCTGCAAATAAATGACTGACTAAGTAGCCAGGTCCTGCAATGTGCCCTACAGGCCACAGAAGTCTGACTTCAATCGACTGGCTACAAAAGACAAGTTAATAGTTGTGGGTCTCTGGTGTATCCCCAGGAGTTCTACAGTAAAGAGTCTACTACTAATCTCACCCTCCCTTATATAAATGTTAAACATCGTATTAGACTATCCCTTAATGACAATTTGCAAATACTTTTGTAAAAAATATTGTAACAGCAAGCTTGTTATGAAAGACCAAGTTATTTGGCAGTCTCGTACACAACAATATGTAAAAATAAATAAAGCCCCACAATATTATAAGTAATAAAACTGCTCAGATAAATTTTCTATAAAGCAAAACAATCATATTACAGAGTAAAGCAAATCTCAGTGAATAAAATGCTTTAGAAATGGTGGGGTTTGTGGTGTACTTTTTAGATTAGTAACATAGGCACTTGTGTTTTGAAAAAATGAATAGAATTCCTTTTCTGAAGAGTTTCAATCATGACTGTTATAAAAATAAATAAAATAAACTCCATTTTCAAAAGCAGCACCTCACAAAAATTCACCTACTTACCACCAAATCCATCAAGCTACTTTTGTATTACACCCTTCATGTGCTCACTTCATGAACAGGCTACCACATCTTCTCTTTGCTCATTCTGAACAGAAATCAGTAAATAAAAAGGAAACCTTTATCAGGATACATAATTCCCGTCCTAATCCTCTCCCTCTAATAAAAATGACATCAAGAGTTTGGGGGAAAAAAGGAGGAGGGAGGTGAAAGAGTGAAAAGAAAGCACTGAGGTTTTTGCCACATTTGCATCACTTGAACACTGAAAGTGTTCTCATTTTAGGCTGAAGCACACAAAAATAGTGTTTAGGAAAGTTTCCCAGTGCCACTCTGAAAAGTAAACTGCATTTTCTAATGTTTTAAATTAATTTCACCTCTTCATTTTGTGGTTCTTATGTGATGCAGAGAGAAAGAGTAGCTGCTGCGACATACATGGATTTTATGAAACCTATAAACATGAAACTACACTTCTAAATATTTTAATGTAGTACAGCGATCTGGCCACTGGAAGGTTTTAAGTTGTTACTATATTCAAACAGCAGTAGAGAAAAGAAGTAGAAAGTGAAAGAGTGGCTTAAGAGAAGCCACTTTTAAAAAGTTCAGGAATTTGTTACGCAAAATGCTTAAAAAATACATTTAGTGGAGTGAGAGTTTGCCAAATTAAATAATAATATGAAGAGTCAGCAGAAAAAATATTTCAGAGTTGTATCAGATCTAAAGCAAGACAAGTAAGATAAACATACAGATGAGCTGTAGTGACAGCACAATAATACAGAACTGTAACCGTCGCTTCTGTCGAGGATGAGAAAGCCTTAAAATAATTTAGAAGTTATTATGAAATTAAGTTGTTGGAGGGGAGGAATAAAAAAACCCAACTAATCCATTTATAAAGGAGAAAGGTTTTACTAACTGAACGCATATGGTTTTTTTTAGCCTACACTGCCATCTTCTGGTTATGTAAACTGTATCATCATTGTATGTCAATACACAACCAGTTCAAAAAAGAACAAGCCTTAATAGTATGCACATTTGTATTAATAGAAGATACCGAGGAGTTTCGTGGCACTTACATGGGAAAGCACTGAATACACACATGAAAAAATTATTCTAAAGACAGAACACGAGAGCAGAACATTATATAATTATAATATCAACTGACTAAAACTATGGCTAAAAATTCCATGTAATCTATAACCATGCTTGCCTTGTGTATTTTGGTGGTTTATTTTTTTGGTTGTTTGGTTTTTTGTATGCTTGTTTTGTTTTTAAATAGTTTAAACTATTGAGTTAATAGTTTAAACTTTGAGTTAAACTATGTAATTTGAAAAACACTGCCAAATAATTTAGGATTATGGACCTTAAAAGGAAAATGCAAAAAGCAGTATTTCATTAATAGACTAAAGCCAGGAAAAATTTTTAAAGTACCCATGTTGTTACATTTAAACTACATACACATAATAAATCGACTCTGTGCTTTACTATGTGAGAAAAAAGGGCACTTTGTTTCTTAAAATTATTATTACAACAGCTTTCTCCAGTTTCCAGAACTATGGCTTACTAAAAAAATCAACTTGAGTGACTCTTTGACTATGCTCAAATAAAAGTGACATTTCTGCTAACCAAGGACTAGCCACTCTTTGGATCATCCGTCTGGCCCTAAAACTCAGATCTATATGATAAAACTTATATCACGCAGGTGGCCCAGAGAAAACTTACCATAACCGTGGGTAGGTTTTAAACACACAGGAAAATAAAACGCAAGATAAGAACAGTTTGAGATATTTACAAGAATAACTTATTTTAAACTGCGTATGAAGTTTCAGAGCTTTTACAATTAATTTTGAAGCGAGCAAGTATTTGATATAAAAGCGCAACTGCAAGAAATAGTCTGAAAGATACTAAGTTCCTTAGCACACAGAATAACTTGGTCTAGGTTCTCTTCTCACTCAATTCTTAAAGTCTCCTATGCTAGATCACAACCAATCAGATTACAGTACACTATAGTTTGGTTTAATTGCAGAAAGCAAATAAGCCAAGTTTCCAAATGGAGTTCAGCTTACAGGGCTACCAAAATAAATATGGAAATTCTTTGACAGACTTTGTACTTCTTAGCGTTCATAAAAAAATGAGCAGAACTTCTAAAAACAATGACACTTTTCTTTGAGGATTTGACTTCAGGAACACATATTAAAAGTTTTGGAACCCAATAAATCGTTAAACCTAGTAGTAACAACTAATATTTGCATCTAGTTCAGCTGAGACTGTAAGTGTCACAACTGAGCCAACACAGGCCTCCACACCTTCTTTACCTCAGATGCAACTGGATGCTTTTCACTTTATCCAGCACCATGCAGTCTCACCGCAATCACAGCTGTTCCCAAGGCAGTAACGTAAATAGGGAACCTTACCCAGTTGGTCTTAATTTTCTTAATGGCCATGGCAAGTACTGAGGGAATGTCAAGAACTATAGTTTTTTGTAGGTTCTCCCACGTAATTTCAATCATACAGCTATATTCCATTTAAATTAATTTGAAAATGCCAGTGAGTGTAAATAAGGTTACCTGGTCTTATTTGAAGAAATAATTTCAATGTCCCTTGAAAGCATTTGCTTCTCACTGCAAACAAAAATGACCAGAAACCCAGCACCTAGTGTGCACGTTCAGTTAATCTGCACAGCATAGGACATTTGTGATGACAGCTCTTTTAGAGAAAACAGCATACAATTAAGATACAATCAACTTTCTGGGACAGAGTTTGGGAGATACACACATCTGAAAAACACAACCATGTGCTAATTTGGACTTAGATCAAAACCAGATAGGGGGTACATTGCCACATTATGCATTCAATGAAAAGAGAAGACAGTAGTTCAAGCATCTCAGAGGAAGGGTAATACAGTGAAAATGCAGAATCAGTAAGGTACACTAGCTGTAGCAAAAGAATAAAAATGGGTATTCTGCAGTATCTTTAAGGTAACCCTCAATGAGATCTCTGTAACTATGTGGAAACAGAAAAGCAGAAAAACAAGTTTGTACATTTAAATGTTTCCCTAGAATAAGCTGCAGAAAAAATTTATTTCTAAAACACGTAATCTGTGCTTATATGAAATAGCATAATCCTTTATAATAAAATAAATAGGGAAATTAACACGTCAAAATTGTAGCCTAAAACATCAGGCAAGAACACATTAAAAACCAAGACTATAGTATGGCTGGTAGAAAACAAGACGGTTTAACATACTTTGATAGAAAATTCTCTTTAAACGCATGGTTTAAAACTTACAGAGTGCTTTCAATGCCTTTAAAAGAAATCAGCGCATGTAAATACATTTAGTGCTTTGAGAAGACTTAATTAATCATAACCATCAGTACATTTAGGTTGGAAGAATGACTAAATCAGGAGGTGAAACTGAAACAGAGCAGATAGAATAAGTTTTGAGTGTTTTTGTTCTTGTTGCTGTTGTTTGGTGGAGGCGTGTTTTAAAAATGGTCTGAGAATCAGTACTCAATGACAACGAAAAACAAAGTTCCTGCTGAATTTGGTGACTGGTAAGTTAGAACTCAACACATAAAAAGTAAGATAAAGAAGTTTTTTGTCCCCATTTCCTGAGTTCCATGTTGATATTTCTGTTACAGGACCAAACAGAAAGACCAAAGAATTCCATATTTGCACAGGACCCATGACATGAGTAACATAATGCTTGGCCATCAACTGCACTCGATCCCTAACCCTTACAATTGCAAACTGTAAGTAATTTTCACTAAGAGCATTCTCTGAGACAGTGCTTCCACATGCCAGCACTGAATCTTAAATTATCACTAGCAGAGTTATACATGAACTACAAAATTAAGCCCTGACCACACACAGAGGATTTCATAGATGCCACTTGGTTCACCAACATTTCTTTCCTTAAACATTTTCACTTGGAAGGATACCTTGAGTTCATCAAGCATATCATTCCTCTGGATAACAATTACTTCTGGGAAGGAAGCTTTGTTTGTAAATCTTGAGTCTCGAGGTTCTTTTCCTTGTGCTTAATGAGTCTGATTGCAATCTCTTTCACTTGTGTTATTAATATGTCCCTATTAATGATGAAGTTAATTATTTATCACAGTAAGAGAAGAAACACTATAGGGAGCATCTGAACCTATTTAAAGATCTTCAAAAAAAGAAACGATTCCATGATCAGTTCACCCAAAATTTGAGTTATATAATCTATAGTATTCTTAAAGGCAGATAACTGCATACACTTATTAAAGAAAAAAAAAAAGGAAGGCTTCCTACTTTACAAAACTGAAAACAATTAAAGACAGATTTATGTAGCTGAAATTCGCTCCTCAAGCTGAGAGACACTTTTAAGGAGATTTTGATACAAATAAAGCTATAATGAATAGATGGAGTGTTATTTTTATGTATGCTGGTGAATTTTAATACTCTCACAGATTTGCTGCAATACTGTATTCTAAATGTTTTAATCTTAGCTTTTGTACTTCTTTTTACTTAAACTGTGTAATAAAGATTGAAAATTGTTACATTGTAATAAACAGTGTGCCACAGTTCTTTAAAGCATTTTATAGAATGTAACAAACATAGAAGGGTAAAATTCTTCTGTTTTGCTGCTTTTCAAAACTATTCAAATACCATTATGCGAAATTTCCTCCCAAAGTTGGTTAAAAATAAATGGATTAAGCATCTTGCATCTTCAAAGCAGCAAAAAGGAATCAAAGCAGAAAACAAAACCCACCCTCTTAAGTTATCTAGAAATGTGTTTTACTGCTACGGGAAGAAATGGTGAAGACACTGATTGCCAAGGTCAAAAGAGCAGTGGCAAAGCCAGGAAACATGTTATTGACTAATCTTTACCTACCACACCTGTCATCTGAAAGTTACAAGTTTGATTTGTCCTATTACTATGAACCAAAGAAATACTGGAATCTGTTTAGCAGCAATAAAATAATACATGTGTATGAGGAAAGTGGGACAAAGAAAACGCAACCTTTGGTTGCAAAGGCAAAATTACGTTATCTGTTCAGGAAAAGACCATAGTGAAGCAAAGTTGTACGAAACGAACACACCGAGCAAATTTGCTGAAATAGATATTCCCTATGGGATTTCAGACAACTCACACGTGTAAAAAAAACTGCTCTGTTCCTTGATCTTCAAGTTTTGAAAGTGAAAGACAGTAATGGAGGTCGGATTATTTTTTTAAATGGCATTGCTTTTAATTCAAAACAAGAAGTTTGCCACTTGCACAGTATGCATATTAGAAAAAAACCTGAAAAAACGCCCTGTAAATTAACTTTCTTTCCTGCATTACTCTGCTGACAGGGAAGGGACAAAGAAACAAACAAACAAAAAATTCTACTCTCATACTTTGAACATCAGCATTCTCCTTTCAATACTTTTGCTGTAAAATAACCCCCAGATTTTTAAAAAAAGTTGTTACACAGAAAGTATAACAGAGTGAGACATCCCTCTACACTACTTTTAATATTGCCCTGGGTGTCCTATTTCAGTACTCAAGCAGCAGAGATAAATGGCAGAATCCCTGGATTTCACTGACCTTGATTACCAAGAAGAATTTTTCAGCTGAACTGTGCAAGACTGCTATGATTACATAAATCAAATCTGGAAAGCCCATGGTTTATACATAAACTGTAAAATCTCTGTATCACCCACCAAACCGAAAGACAACATACCTCTTTAAGAAAAATGGAAAAAAACCCCACCGTTAACCCTTACTTTACTCCTTACATAAGGATCATCAAAAACCTTTCAAAGACAACAGAAACATGCATACACATTCAAATTGCCAAATATGGATATATATTTAAACATAAATGCTCTTATAATATCAGGCTTCATTAAAGAAAAGGACATTCTGTATCACTATTGAAGAAGTCAGTTCTGAAATAACCAAATTTGGAAGTTTTGATCAAACTGCTCAGTAGCAGACATCCAGGCAGCTGTAAAAAGCAATCTATTGCTACAGAGAAAAGATTTACCTGGCAAGAGATCCAATACAACATAAAAAGACAAACAGGAATCAATGAGAAATGAATTGGATTACTGCATAGAAGCATATTCTTGCATGTGTTCAAGCTACTCGGAAAGTAATAGAACCAGCAGGTATTAAAAAAGGCCTTCCAAATGTCTGCTTACCCTTTCATGATCCAATCATAGCCATTCTGTTAATCAGGTTGGATTACATCCCAGATATTAATTTGGCAAACAAAACAATGGTCTGATTCAGTCTGTCCCCTTCAAATATGCTGAAAACAATCTGTCACTGGTAATCTTGCCATGCGTGTACTGGAAAGCCATCTGATCAATTTATGTGTAGATGATAGTAGAATCTAAATTCAAGTACAAATGACATAAGGCTTTCCCTATTCATTAATAGCTTGTGAACTCATCCTCTGCTTCCCAAGAAAGTGCTGAAACATTAGCAGTGAAGGGAGATAGTTCAAAGAGTATGGACTCCTTTCAACTATAAGTAAATAAATACTATATGTATGAACAAAAGATTGCTGGCTTAGAAGTAGGTGAAAGCATAGCTTTCTCACTGGCCACAGGAATCCCATCCTGCTGTTGCAATTTGTTTTGTTAACAGCTTCAGCAACCAAAACCTTCCTAATAGATTTTCCCTAAAACAGTGTTGATAAAACACCAATATTTTTGTTATGCTAAACAGTGACTGCACAGCATGACAGCCTTCTCTTCTGTTCATGCTGACACCCTCCCACAACCCCCAAGTTGAGCGGGCTAGTGGCAGGAAGAGATGGGCAGAGGACATAGCTGATCCAAGCTGGCCAGAGGAATATTCCATACAAAGCACCATCATGCTCAGCAGTAAACCTAGGGTAGTGGAAAAAGGCAGGGGGTGGTGTTGATATGGGGGGTTGTCTCTTCTGAAGCGGCTATTTGTCAGAGACTTGCTGGGTATCCATCTGCTTGTGAGAGGTGGTGAGTGATTGCATCACTTGTAGGTTTGGTTTTGGGGTTTTTGGTTGGGTTGGTTTGGTTTTTTTCTTCAACACTTAAACTGTCTTCCTCTGGACCCATGAGTTCCCTTGGTTTTGCTTCTAATTCTCTCCAATCCCATCAGGCAAGCGGGAGTGAGCAAGTGGCTGTGGGGGTACTTAGCTGCTGGCCTGGGTCAACCCATCGCAACATAGTAAGTCCTTTGGTTTTATATTCTTTCCCTTTCTCCTTTGCTGTGGTCATGCTGTTAAGCATAAACAATACTGGTTTTTGGATCACTGTTTTCAGACAGTCACAATTCCTGAAAACAATTCCCACAGTAAGCCAAATCCCATATGACACCCGGGTAGCAACAGTGAAGGTTAATAGAAAGGAAGAATCACAGAGCTCCATCCTCTGGAGCTGAACATTAACTGCGTAAGATTCAAAGTCTATCTGAAAGATTCAGATATTGCTGTATGCATACTACTCATTAGCCCATAAACACATAGAATCAATATACTACCTCTTTTCTCATCCGTAATTATGTTACTGATACAGAAGAGTGAGAAAAACACAGTTATGTATTAGAGTGAATGTTTAATACCTAATATTCTTAAATATTTACATGACAAATGCAACTTTTTGTTGCTGGTTCTATGGAACAAAAAAACCCCAACAAAATACTATAGGCTGTTCAATTCCTAAAAGGAATTCAATTTTTAATATTAAGATTTAAACTTTCCACAGAGATAGTTTTTTGATACACCAGTGTTATTTATCTCATGATTTAGAACAGTAAAGCACTTGCCTGCTTCGAGTTGTTCACACAAAAGTTCAAATGCCATTTCCAAGTTTTGAACACATTAGTTTCTGTGAAGAGTATACCAGGCTATGCAACCTTAACACCACAGAGGAGCAGCCTGAAATCAGGATGTCAGGTATACTGATTAAATAAAGAGAAAGCAACTGCAACCTCCTATACAGCAACATGTTTGTGTGTTTCTTTTAACATGAGCTCTACTACAAGGTCTTAGAAGAAATTAAAAAAGAACTTGCTTTCTCTTTTTTTTTTTCCTGGAGAAATACATAACCTCACCAATAAGACTCTTTAAGGATAATTCATGAAGACAGAAAACACCTATTTCAAACACCTGTGAAGTCAATAGAAGCTTTTTTCTTACTGCAAGGAAAATCAAACTCTAGGAATGGAATATTTATATGTCTGAGGACAGACCACGATTTTCAGCCAAAAATAAAAAGATTTTAATGCTTCTAGACATAAATGTCCTTCTGAAGTGCATGTGCTTGCAGAAATTGAGGGTTTTGTATGGAAAATAAACATATCCAAGTTCAGACAATTTTACTATCTAGAGCAAAGAAAAAATTACTTACTTTATAGGTCCTCAATCCCTGTATTTTGTCTTTTAGGAAGATTTGTCATTTTCTAAAACTTTGAATTAACCACAGAAGTTGAATATAATTACAAATTGCAACTTGTATATTTGTTTATTTTACCTTTTGGAGAACTGAAGAAGACAACTTTGTAAGTGTTTTATTAATGCTGTTATGGTAAGCTTAATAAACTCACATGCAATGTGTGTTTCACTTAATATATGAAATGCTGTCCTGTATTTTTAACGAAAGAAAATCAGAATGCATTGCCTAAACCTTGGGAATAGAAAATTAATGGAAAATATCTCTGTACCTCAGTTTAATGAAATAACATCTGGAAGATTACTTGTCTAACAAAAAGCATACCAACAAGGCTAATGCATAACATAAGTAAGAAAATTATGTGTTTTTTAAATGTTACCATCTGGGAGCTTTCTGCAAGAATAAATACTCTTATCGGCTGAATAAATTCTCTGATTCTCTATGAGTACAGAACACTCTAAGTGGCTTCCCAGAGTGCCCTTATTATATGAAGTTCTCTCAGGAGTTACTCTGCTGTGTATTTCTGCTCCATACCCCAGCAAACACTGACCTACTTCAATTATTGTCATCATGGCTAGCTTTCACCTAGCTTTATGAACTAATTACACTTCTTTCCAAAAACACAAAGCACATTTCAAGCAAGAATAAGAGAAGGTAATAATGACCGCTTGTAGCAAAGATTTAAGTTGAATGCCCAGAACTGTAAAATGAATTTCCAAAAAAATAATAAGTTCCAGATTACTAAAATAGGTAGTGATATTTGTCTAATAAAAAAAAAAATAATCTGAATTTAAGTTAATGTTATAGCAATTTAACCACATTGCAAGGCAAAAACCTCTCACTGCTTCTGTGACAAGACGACAGCATGAGATGGTGTACACCTCCAAATGCAGTCATACAAGCACATGGACGAGCTGGAAAGAAAGTAAATAACTAGCCTAAGTTGACTTCAGCCTCTGCTAGCTCCTGCATAGACATTTTGAACTGTTGTGTAATACATAATTTCTAGTTAGTTTGTACGAAATATACGTACATTTTATTTTAAATGAAGATCTCTAATGTCCAGCTATATTTTTGGTTAATTTGTCTTTGAATTTTTACCAAGTGGTAAAAACACTAAAAAACAAAAAAGGAAAAAGAAAATTTAAAAGCAAACCCATTAAAAGCCTAGCAGCTTTGACACCCTTCATTAGTAGGAACCCCAGCTTCTTTTCTTACCTGTCTGGATGCGCAATTCAAATTTCTATATAAGAACACCCACCTGTAGTTTCCAGGCCCCAATGTGCAGGCTCTCTGTAATTCTGACAACCTCAATGCGTGCCCTTTATAATTTCAGGTGCTGTTTATCAACTTATTTTTGTTTGCTTCCACGGGATTTTGACGGAGCGCACCCCTTCGCCCCCTGAGGGAGCAGCCTCCTTCCCTGAGGGGAGGCTGCCACGCCCTGTTTGGGCGGGAGTCAGCCCTGGCACCAGCTGGTCAGAACCGGTTCCAGCCGGCTCCGGCCCCTCACAAAGACACCTGCAAAACCCGGCACCGGCCAACCGGAATGGCCTCCTGCCATTGAAGCGCACAGCACCCTGGCACAGGCCACCCCAGCCACCCACGGTGCCCCTCACCTCACTGGAGGAGTTGGAATCAACCCAGTTCCCAGCCTGTACGTTCTTCTTCTCAGCGACTGAAGGGTTGTGGTTGGTTGGCAGCGAGAGAAATGGGAGAAGAGTCCCTGACTTGAGACACTTTTGCCTCACGCAGGGAAATAATTCTGTTCACTTCACTGTAAGACTTCCCTCCCTCTTCAGTGTTCTTTAGACCAGGGCCAAAAAATACCCTCAAAAACCTAAAAGGCTTCTCCAGGCTTACAGCGGAGTCTGAAAGCGCTGCCGAATCCCCTGCGGTCCGACTACAGGCACGCCTTGAAATGGTGGCAGACACTGAGAACCAGGCACGTAAGAGAAACCCAGGGCCTCTCCTGGCCCTGCCGGCTGCCGGGGTTAGCAAGCCTAACTAGCAGTGCACACAGCAGTGCCTGTAAATAAGGTGATTTGTCTGCACCTATTGTTAACTCTATCCTTTATGAAGTCTCCCACATCCCTATTAAAAAGCCAGGAAAAAGACAGGGAAGGAGATATCAACTTCAAACTCACTTTTCTCTAAAGCAACAATGACCATTAAACAATTTGGTATATGGATACAAAATAAAATTACACACTGAGATACACTTAATATATTTAAAGCCATGTCATTTGCCCTTGGAATCTGCCACGTTGCAAAGAATCTGGTAGGTGAGATTAATAACTGAGAATTCTGTAGGTAACGTAACTACTACGGTCAACCCTACCTCACTGACGCAGCAGCGCATGGGCTGTGAAAAGCTGACACTGACACAGAGCAGGCACCTTTTTAAAAGGAAACATTTCACTACACAGTAGACAAAGTTACACAGCCTCCCTGCTGCAGTTCTATTCATTCACAAAGTTCCAAGACTCGTCTGCATCCCCAGCATGCTAACTTTTAACAGATCAGGGGGGTTCTCCTTTTTTATATAACTTCAAAAGTCAAGCCCCCTCTGTGTTTTTATACCTGTTGAAAACTTAACGGCCAGATGCCAGTCAAAATTTCAACAAGGCTTTAGTCTTCCATGAATCATTTTTCAGTTAATTTTGATAGATAATTAGTATCAAGTCAGACTTAAGTTCTCCCTCTCCACTTGATTTTTTTTTTTCCCTGAATTTGAAAATTTTAATCTTTCATTTAGGTGAATATTGAAGTCAAAAAGTTTCTTTCTTCTGTCCCGTTCCTTGGCCCCAGTTGATATATGTCATGACATTCAATGCAGGTGTAGTACATATATTCCAAAGTAACTTCTGCATACGTTTACTTCAGTGAAATTTACTGCAGTATTTATTTACTTCAGTAGTTATTATTAATTTGCATGAAAGTAGTAGATATTTCAGAACACTATTTCTAGCTCAGTGAGCTTTTTAGGAATTATTAGCAGGAAGTTGTCATACACCTAATGTATGACTTCCTCAAAACAGAGGAAGTTCAAGAAGAATTAAGTGCTTTCTGGTTTTTAAATTCACATAATGCAAACATCGGCACTGAATGTAACAATGGATAAAGGCATGTTTTAATGCCAAAGTGTTAAATAAAAAGTCTAGAAAGAATATCAAATGAAAGGCATGACTACTAGTCACAGAAAGGATAAAAAATGAGCACCACTTTCCAAAAAACAGGATTTTTTTTCCCTTGTAAGATGTAATAATAACAGAGAACTATTATATTCTATATAGAGAATGATGTAGCTCATAGTGCTCATGGATCCTTTTTAGAAACCTCTAAATTGTATTTAGACTGGAATCGGATTTAAAAAAAAAATAAAATTTTGAGTATTTCTTAAACTCCAGCCTACCTCAAGGAAAAGCTGACATTTCAAAGGTACTAACTACTCAAAGTGCTCGCTGGCAAGTCACTCATTCCAGGTGTTTCCTCAAATGGAGCTCAAATTATCAGTATATAGCCACTGCAGAAAGTACATTCTCATATTCTGTATTTTGCATACACTGTAACTAGAATTTGCTGTTTTGCTGACTGATGCCCTCAAAATTTGTTTAACAACGCAAGCTAATCTGTAACAGGGATTAAATTTTTATTCTGTATGAATGGCAACTCAGGACTTTGGAAAAAGAAATGGTGTACCTTTTCTGTAGCTCTTCATTCTTTGGCACCTTCCCTCAAGAGGTTTAATATGAAAAAGTTGTCCTTAAAAGTAACGAATAAATAGTCTCTTCAAGAACAAATTTCCTTCATGGTCACAGAATTATGAATTCAAGATTTACCCAAGTATCTTCAAAATGAAGATTTGAAAAAAGTCTTCTCCTAATAAAATAATTAATGAACAACAGCAATCATGTTTATACATAACAGTACAAGCATACAAAATGTAACTGTTAAAGATGGAACACAATGGCAAAAAGACACCGTGCAGCAATAGCTTTTCTTTAGCAATCTGTCTTACCAGGTATTCTAGCATAATAAATACACTATCTGTATCCCTTATGTGTATTCAGCATGTGTAAAAGTCATGCAGCCGAACATATTGACACTTCAGTGGGAGGTCAAATTATTGTTTTGGCACTTCTGTCATGCCTGTCATTTCAATTTCACTTTATCAAATTACAGATTGCTAGATAGAGTTGGATTAAGGGGAAAGACAGACACACACATACACATGTGGGGGAGCAATTGTCATCACTTCAGTTGTGAAATTCCATAATTGCATGTCAGTGACAGGAAGAACAAGAGAGCAGTAATAGGACTGACATTATGATCATTCAAATACTATGAAACTTTCCAACAAGACTTTGCACTGTGTCAATCTACATGCCAGGAAATGGACTGGATTTCTGACTAGTTCCTCACATTAGTATTGCCAATATTTATTAGGCTTACTCATGCTGTGTGTTAAGTTCTAGGGCAAGTTTCAGCTACCTATTTTTCCATAAGTAGTGCTTTAACTTGAAAAGAACGAAACTACGAGAAGGAAAATACAAATCCTTTGATTAAAAAAAAAATCAATAACAGTAATATGAATAATAATAAATGATACCTAAACAACTTAGACTATGGGTTTAATTCAATTTAGCATCTGAGTTTTACAATATCTGGAGCACAACAGATCTTGAATTAAAATAATTGTGGGGGTGGCAGTCATGGATTTCAAGTAACTTTTCTAGTAATAAACAAACTACGAAAAAAAAAAAAATCCCCATACTTAAGATAATTTTACCCTTTCGTGGAAGTGTTGAAAACTTCCAGCTCTGTACTGAGGAAGACTCAAGAAGCACCATGTAAATCTGACTTACATGAGCTGAGATGTCAGTGGAAACCCCCGATGTATTTTGACAGGTGGATACTATTCTTGGAACAGCTCGTTATTCTCACTTCTGGGTTACTCTCCCTCATTTCTGAATTCTACGGTCAATCCTCTATTATTCTACGTGGTCCTGTCATACCATGGTTCAACAATACTCCTTACTTTTTATACAACAGTTAAAGACCCAGGAGAAACAGGAATCATTTGTTCACTTAGTAGACAGCAAAAGGCTCATGAATGTTCAAAATTTCCTTGGATTCCTCTGAATCTATATCCAAAAATGATTTATACACTTCCTTACGGATCCAGTGGATTCAATGATCTTACCTCATGAAAAATTGATATTTTTTTAATGTGAGGAAAACACATCTCTGAACTCTAAAAAATGATGTAGATGCCATGATACCTTCACAAGGAAATAGAAATTATACTCATATTCAGTGACAGGAAGCTCCTAAACAGCAGAAAACAGTATTACAATGAAAGAAAAGAGTACATAAATATATCCACATCTTGAATGCCAGTAGTTGAGTCGGTCCCTCCATGACGCTTTTCATCAGCTCTTTCACTATTTGATATCCTTATTAATTCCCTCCCACAGTAAACTGAAGAAGAATGTTAAAGAAATTGGGTAATCTTTCTTCCTGCTAAGGCAAATTTTTCCCTTAAACTTTCATGGAAAATATTTTCACATGTTCATTATAAATTTAAAAAAAAACAGGACTCCAAGAAGCCATAGAACAGGCAAAGCAAAATATATTTGTAATGCTGTTTCTTTTTCCCCTCATTTTGTTTCACACTCACTTCGTAACCTGGCCTACATCTCCCCTTGACACTTCTATTTTCCCTTATGTAACTTGAGCAATATAAATGTAAGTACTTTTGTTTTAAATTTGTTTGTAAAGTACTTTGCAATCCTCTGACAGAAGGTACTAAAAAAAAATAATTAAAAAAAAAATTTCCACAGCAGGCCTAGAAAAGGCAAGGCATTACTGCCTATACCATTTCCCACAAAAGGTAATAGGGAGTTATGAAACATTATGTCACCGCAGGGAAATTTTCTAACTTACTGACCTATCATGTTATTGGCCTAATGCATACCCATAAAGTCTATTGCTCTCATAAAACCTCTGCACTCGGAGCGCAAAAGTGGTACATTTTGAAGTCAAGATGCATCTCAAAAATGTTCTCTCCATGAGCTACTTTCCCTCTCAAGAATGGAAAATGAAGCAAGATACCCTGAGTGACCTTGAGCCACCACGCTAATAACACTCCGCGGCTAGTTAACGGTCAGCATTACGTTACCTGCAAGGAATACTGAAGAGAATATCATTGCACATTACGGCCAGTCTCATACTAAAAAGAGTAAGCTGAAATAAAACCAAAATGAAGAAGCCAAAGCTGAAGAATAAAACATTCCCAGAACAGTAGAAACCATGTAGAACAAAGTTATCCCGCACAGTAACGTCACTGCAAGTTAACTCGCTATGCAGGTTTCAGTGTCTTACTTTCCCATTTCACATGGAAAAATAACAAAAGGGAGGTGGGGCAGTAGGGAGAAGAGAACTTCATATTAAAGTTTTGGGTTCACAGCATTGCCACGAATGAATTTGGTGACAGAAGCAGCGCAATTGCAGAGTAAAACAAAGTATTCTCTTTGTGCTCTCTTAAGACCTCAATAACAAAGCACAACAGTTTCTTTTTTTTTTTTTTTGTATTTTTCAAGATTTCTGGTCTATGTAAGTACCATTTAAACACATGGGGGGAAACAGAGAATTGTAAAAACCAAATAAAAATGTGAACTGATATTAAGTAAAACATGAGGAATATTTCAGGTAATGGGAGGCAATGAAGCTGGTGAAAAAGTGGGGGGAGGAAGAGGGAGAAGGCTTTACATACCAGCAGGTGTTTTTTTTAAAGTGGTGACCGAGATTAGGGTTTGGTTATACCAAATGGAAGAGAAGATTGTAAAGGAATCCACATGGTCACCCTCTTAGATCTTCCTTCAACCTCAGCCATTTAGTTTGCCCCAACACACGGAGTTAAATTAGAACACATGCGTAGAAAAAACCAAACAACTGTCTCGCCCTTGGAAGAACAGAACCTCATGCTGAAAACTATCACAGGCTTTGAAATTGTGACTCAAATTCCAAAACACCATGTGACTAGATCCAGCAATCAATGGATTTTTCATAAAAATAACAGTAATTTTTAAAGAGGTTTCTTTCTGTGAAAATTTAAGGTTCATGTTTCTTCATATATTTCTTTGAAAAGCAAAGCTGAGACACATCCATGATGGCATGATTCATTAAACATCAAATACTGTGCTGTTCAGAATGAAGGTATGAGATTAAAATGAAAAAGGGTTGGGTGAGACAAACACAGAAAAGAACAGCAATTAAGTAGGAAATGAGTCGTATGTACACTTACGAGTCCACTGCTGGCAATGCTGAATGCCGTTTAGTTACACGTAATAATACAGGCCAGTTACAGCAGACTGTTGATTACTTGGCCCTTGTTATTCTTAAACCTGAGGGCTTTTATCCTTGCAGAAAATATTAGTAGGATCTTACATAAAAAGGTCAGTTGAACAATGGACAGAGAGACAGAATATAGTACCAAAGTGGTTAGAATAATTAAATGTTATTTT
>JAOXJM010000071.1:14752328-14767593 GCA_026413425.1 Tringa solitaria
CCTGGCAAAGAGTCCCTCTCCAGCTCTCCTGTAGGCTCCCTTCAGATATTGGTAGACTGTTACAAGGAAACAACTGCTCAAACTTCTGCCCATTGTCAGAAGCACTAATTAGGCCTTGATATATTGAAGACATTTGTGTCTTGAGTCTCACTGCAACAGGCAAAATCAATCAAGTATCTATTTTATATAAATGTGTTTATGTGTGTACATATATATATGTATAAACACACACATATTTTGGATTTATGTTTTCTTCAGGATCAAACAAATAATCTTAGTACCTTAAAATGAACATGTAAAGGGTTTTAATATCGGAAACTGAGTAAGCCAAATACAGTTCAAGCCATTGAACTGTAGACAAGTGACCTATTATGATTTTTTGTTTGTTTTCAACTTTTCTAGTCAGGGTGTTCTTGGAAGCAAGTTTTGCTTACATACTGCAACTTTCAAGATTGCTATTGGAAAAAAAGTGACATATAGATATGCAACACCTTTTTGCTAGAAGTCCTTCCCCATACTTTTAATTGAAGCTAGAACTACTCTCATCAGATTTTAGATTACTGATTACAGTTACTTGCTACATAAATACCGAATTACTAATTTAAGGCTGATAACAAATATCAATTCCTATTAAAAATGAAAAAATGTATTAAATAAAGAATTTATGTTTCTTCATCACCATGTCTATTCATTTTAAATAGAGGACTGGTAGCATTTCAATACCAAAGACTTCTTACCTAGGCCATATAACCATAAAAGATTAAAACAGATCATTCAATCAAGTAAGACGAATCAAGACTTCCTGAAAAAAACACTTTCACACACAGCAAGATATATTAAAGATGTTTTAGGCATATCAAGTTCTCTGTCACTTCTTAAGCAGTGTATTTCCAACAACAAAGATCTTTGTTACTCTAGTTAGTTATATGAAACTAATACATGATTCCATACCTCAAATACTCTCTCCATTCAAAATACTTTTCATGGGAACCAGACTGCACTTTGTGGAATCTGACACTCCAGAACTGTCTTTCAAGTGTGAGTTACTGGCAGGCAGGCAGTCTCTCACTATAAATGTCCTCCCATTTGGTGGATGAGGAAATACTCTCTGCCTACAGGCCAATTTCCTGAGTTTGTTTGTATACTTACATTCAGGTTTTTGGGGTGAGTGAGCAAGGAAAAAAAGCTCAGCTTTTAAAAAGCTTTCTGCCTTACAAGAATGAATTCAAACTCTATTAGCACCAGTGCTCTTCACCTGCCAGCTGTGCCCTCACTCACCTTTTGGAAATAATAGAATGTTCTTTAACGTATTTACTGGTTAATCAAAAATGAATCATATCTTTTCATATTACCACGGAGGAGGGTGGCTCTATATCACACACTGACCTAAATTAACTGAATGCAGAATAAAGTAGCTCCTATCAGATTCCAGTTATAGCTATTACAAACTCTCAGTAGGATGAATATACTTTGCTCAAGATCTAAGAGTACTCTGAGCCCTTCCGCTGTCTAGAGAAGATTTTAATTTGCTATGTTGCCACTGTCATTTCCCATTAAAAGCAATTTTTAAGAAACTTAAGTTCATAAGCATTCAGTGCCCCATGTGAATTAAAAATGCAGTTTTACCTGAATACAACAAAAATCATCTTCCTCCCATCTTACATGTCTGTCTACGACCAGTAAGGCAAAAGCCACAAAGGAAGGATGCAGCCCAGCTGACAACAAACAGTTGAGGCCAACCCAGCTGAGACTCTCAATGCTGCAATCAGCAATTAAAGAGACAAAGTGCCTGGAAGTCAACTGATGCCAGCCACAGGAAAAGATACAGGCTGAAAATCAAATGACAGAATTTTGCTTCAGTGTTTTATCCCTGAACATTAGACAATCGTTTCACCTCACAGTATTCATCTAAAGAGATGGAAAGTGAATCTTACAAATTAAACATTACACCATTAGCAATGAAAGCTACCTGTGTATGGTTTCAATCTGACTGGATATTGGAACCAGCAAGACAGAGTGGTATTGGCTTATCTTTGAAATTATCTAAAGTTAGATTTGGGTAAAGAAATAGCTATATGTCTTCAGGAGTAGAGAACTGAATTTGGACTTCTGCAGAAGGACAAGGAAAAAAAAAATCAGGGTCCACTGCTATTAATTTTTTTCTGGTATTCCAAATATTAATTTTAAAATATTGCCTAAATAGTTTTTCACAAACTTGATTTGGGTACGTTATCAGATAGCAATCTGGACTGTAACAACCATTTAACATCTAACACCATACAACTGAACAGGTGTTTTCTTTACCACTTGATGAAATCCTAACAAATGCATATACTCTAATAAAGTATAATTAAGGATACTGACAGGTTACCTAGAGGACCTGAGCACATTTAAGAAACCTCAGTTCAAAGGGGTTAAACTAGATGGAAGGAGTTAAAAATGTGAACAGTAAAAAAACTGCAGTAGGTAGAGAAGAAATATTAGGAGACAATCAAAGAGTCTCTTCTAAAACCAGTAATTTGCAAATTTATTAGCTGAATAATAAACTGTAATTTGCAACAGGTTTATAATCAAAAACAATAGTACCAGTTTGTCACTTCTGCAGGAACAGTTACAGGAGTTGCTTGTTGTGCGTCTGATGTCTCTAGAAAGCCTATGATGAAGTCTTTGGAAGAAAAGCAGCTGACTACTTTGTTCCCAACCCTGAACTGCACTCAAAGCTGACCTGAGTGCTGAGTATTTCCTGTTAGGAATGTGCACACATATCTTAACCTTTATTTGCCCAAGCAAAACAAATGAATTTTTCTGAAACAATTAGTGTTACAATTCTTTAAACTAGTGAAGTTACTGGCTTAATCAAACCTGTGTTTAAATATCAATATTTGAATATAAATCATCTAAGTCTTGGATATACCTCTCTCAAAGAAAAAATGTACAAAGAAACTCAACTTTAAAAAAAATATCAAAATGAATCATCTGTCAAGCTCAGAGGAAGAAGGGAAGAAATCAGAATGTTCTTCTCTGGGAGACATCTGTGCTAGTTTTTGAAGTGCAAAATGACAAAGTACTGTCATTTTAGTATGTGTAGCACAAATATCCCAACTGTAAGGATTATTTGAGATTAAGAAGTACCATTGCTGTAAAACAAGTGTAAAATCCTATAAATTTGAACAATACATCAGGTACTTTCTTTAACATTGTTACATCATAAAAAATGAAGTTAAAACCAAGCAAACTCTGTTCCTCATGAAGAATTATTATTTTAGAAAAATTATATAATGGTATAATACTTCATAGGATGTTTCAGGGGAAAGATGGAAAGAATGAATTATAGAAGTACCCTGCCACTAAGGCAGAAAACCCTCTCATCCATTTCAGTTTAAAACCAACATAATTCCTTTTTTTCTCTAGGTGTCAGTGCATGACAGCCAATTCAATTATGCTATTATAAACATATTAAAAGATCTACTTTTTATGTGGGAACACAAAAGAAAATTGCCTTTTTGTCTGTTTTGTTGGGTAGCAGCAACAAGGAAACAAAGCAAGATTTTATGCAGAACATCAGGAGCAACACATGAGAAACATAACTTTTAAGAGTTGACCGAAGTACCATTAAGTGACACCGCCACATATATTTCACAGCAGAGTTACATTAATTGAGATGGTGAAACTATGCTCACCTCTGTGTGTGCAGGAATACAGTTCTGAAAGGTAGCCTTTAAGTGTTCCTGCTGAAACGTAGTCACCTTAGTGACCACCTGGTTGTATTGAGTACTATGGCTTACCAGGCAGAAAAGTGAGACCAAGAGGTACAATTCTTTCAGTGCTGATTTGGAGACAACTCATGATTCAGACAACTCAACAGCAAGATCTACTGCAAGCGCATAGTATGGAATACATCAGATATGATACCCATCTCATTCTTGAGAAGGCTCCCTTTCTTCATCCCAATTACTCTCTGTTTGATCATTCATACGTTTCAGGGATTTTGAAATTTAATATGCCATCCCCTTGGGAAACATATCTATCACCTTCTTCTGATATTAGCATTATACAGATGTTACTGAACAGAAGTAAAATAAAAGGTCTAGAAAGTAAAAGTAATAATTGGTGGTAGCATGACCCTACATGAAATAGGCAAACTGTACAGACTACCAAACTTTAGAAAAGTTATCTGCATTTCTAACTTTTTTTTTTTTTATGTGAAAGTAATGAAATATAAAAGGCAAACAGAATCCATATGTACATACACTAGTCTCATGGCCTGTATCAGAAGAAGGAAAGATGAGACTCTGGAAGTTATTGAAGTATTCCCTCAGTTATTGTCTGTAATATCAAGAATGGTCAGTAGGTGGAAGCAAATAACCTTGTGAAATGTTTTTCAACTTGCCTGTGAAAGATAAATCTATTGCGCTGACAAGGTTGGTCAGGTATTTTACACATCTCCTTGGCATCCCAACAACTGCTAACACAAATTATGTCTTTTCTTCACAACACTGGCTTCCAATTTCATAAAAAGGCTGTAGATTTAGAAGTAAAAAGGGTGGGGCTTTGCCAGGTTTATAGTTTTTTAAAGTAACACAGATTCCTTTAATGACTAAAGTATATAAGAAGATAACCCGATGTTGAACAAAACAAGAATATGTATATTTAAAAACAGAAAGTCAAAATTCTAGCCTATTGATTATTCTGGATTTTTTATTAAGTGCTTAAATATATCAAAGTCCTGAATTATTGAGAAAAATACGTAATCTTTTTCACTATCCATTAGCCATTATATTTCATTATTACTGCTAACAAACAGGCTGCCAGCAGAAGAATTCATTTGAATTTCATATTAGTTCTATTCTATCCATCCCAGAGAACAAATTAACCACACAGTAATACTTACTGAAGAAGAAAATAAATGAAAAATGAAACCTTAGAATGTGACATTCAATTCTTTGCTAAGTTTGTCCTCAGCAACTGAAGGACTCATGCAGAAGCCTCATAAAATTAAGAAACCAGTTCCAGGATTTTAATGGCTTCGACAGTCTCAATGTCAGAAATGTAAGAAAAGAGTTTTATTTATGAAAGGAAGATCTTAATCTCTATTTGCCAACAGAGGCTTGTGTCTACCAGCCACAAGCGCAAGCCAGGAGAAGACTGGGTTGTCCGCATCTTTTTCTGTTGCCTCAGGGCAGCCTTGGGGCTGTTCGTCTAAAGTCAAAAAGGAAATCCATCTGATCAGGGATTTAAAATCAAGTTTCTCGAGACTTCGGGGAGGAAATAGCTTCTCTTGTTTCTAGCTAAAAGTAGACAGTATATAAGAGGAAGGTTTACAAGACTGTTGAAAACTGAACTGACAAATTTGAAAATTAAAAACTACTGCTTGTAAAAATACTGCTGTATTTTTAATGTAGAGTTGAAGGGACTCTTGTGAGTGCCCTCCCACACATCCACCCACCATCCGGCTGTGTAAGTGGATACCCAAGCTCCTCTTTCTTCTGCTTCTAGTGTTTTGCTTCTGTTCATTTACAATTTTCAAGGCTGTCAAGAGCTGAAAACTTTTTTTCCAAAAAAAGCTCGATTTTTTTTCATTAATAAAGACTTGTTTGAGGGAACAGGCACTGCTCGCTGATAAAGCTCTACAGAGTGGAGTATATGAAATTTTCCCACTTCTCATCTTCATTCTTTCACCTTTATAAGTTACGTGTACTTGTCTTAAATACACTGTAAATACTTAGAGGTGCAAAGACACATCTCCCCACAGCACAGGAAGCAAGCCTTTGTGCGCCTCACAACTCTTCTAATTTCTCCAAACTATATTTTCATTAGTCCATTGATGCAAATTACCCGAGTGTAAATCTTCTGCCTGTGTCCTTAGAACATAATTGCACTAAACCACAGGAAAAATAGGAGGGGCAGTGAGCGAACAGCTGGATGGTGCTGAGCTGCCTACTGGAGTTCACCCACAACAATCCGAAATTCATTATTTTTCCACTTCTACCTATTCACAAGTGTGACAACTAGTTAGGTCACAAATTATTTAGTGTTTCAGATGTGGAAACTTTATTTCAACTTCCTGGCATACCCTGTATAATTACACTAATAAGAATGGCAACAAAGGCATGAGTGAAATCTGTAATCCAAAAACTATTGTTACCATAAGCAAATTAAAAAGAAGCTCTGATGACTATAGCCACTGCTTTAACACCCAAGAGAAACAAAGAATTTATCTAGAGTCTCAGACAGCAAGCTTGTATCATTTACAATGGCCACAACTTTGAGTTATTTTCTTATCAACCAATAGTTAGACTGGTTTGTTTTTGTTGGCAAGAAGAAAGTGACTGAGATGTGATCTGTTTTCCTTTTTCTATGCCCAGTGTAGGGTACACAAGACCAAGCTATATTGGGAAGACATCAGAACTCATTTCTTTTCCGAATCTTTTTAGGAACCTCATAGTTAAAAAGATACTGGTGAAATAAGAGCCTTATTGAAGGCTCTGAGTGACACTGAAAGGCTGCTGACTAACACTCACACACATTGTACATACAAAGACAGCCCAGAAGTGAAGCCTGCTAAGGAAAACAAGCAGAGACAAGTATTAGTGGCCTGGATGTGTTACTGCTGAAAAATTATCAGCACCCAGCGTCCCCAGTATGTGCTCTTCTGCGTAAGTGTGCTGGATTTCAAAATGTTTACTTTTCATCTAAGTGTCTCAGTACTAACTTATATGTACTTTTGAAGTAAGTATATAAATGATATATTATTCCTCCTACTTTTTCTTGGCTATTTCCCCCCCAAACAGATGCTTTGGCCTGTATCAACACTAAAGTGGCAAGAACAGGTTCACTGACAATGAATGCCCTTGGCATCTTTTTGCAGGATGACTCTGTCTCAGTATTGGTCGAGAGACACACCACACAGCAGCAAAAAGAAATGAAAAGGAAAAGAAAAACAAACCAAAAAATCTCCACAAGTCCTCTTCAGCCCTCCTCTTCAATTGCGACCACAGATGTTTTGATTTTGTGTATGGATTTGTGGCGGTTTAACGCCAGCCAGCACCTAGGAACACGCAGCTGCTCACGCAGTTCTCCTTCCTTCCCCAGAAGGGCAGGGACAAGAGGGAGAACAGGAGGGGAAAGGAAAAGGAAAAAATCTCATGGGTTGAGATAGAGAGTTTAATAGAACAGAAAAGGACAGTAACAATAGTAATAGTAGTAACAACAATAATGACACAAGTCACTCTCACCACTCGGTGAACTGGTACCTTCCCCAGCAGCAATCGTGAGCACCCACCCGTGGGCCAGCCCCGTTTCCATACTGAGCATGGCGTCTATGGATGGAACACTGCATTGGCCCTTCCACTGCTCCCTCCCGGCTTCTTTTCAGCTTTGGTGGAAAGCCGAAAAAAGTCCTTGAAAAATATAAACAACACCTGGAAACAACTAAACCAATAGGCATTACTGACATTCCTTTCATACCTCATCTGAAACACAGCAGCCACTAGAAAGAAAATTAACTCTGTCCCAGCTGAAATCAGGACAGAATTAATATGCAGTGAGTAATTAACCTTCTGTTTAAACAAGGAATATTGATTACTCAGTTGTAATAAATACTTTTTAACGTCTAGGAATTATTTTTTTCTTTTAAATTGGAATGCGGATAATTTCTCCACATAATACTGTATAGTATATGAAGATATTTCACTGTGCAACTGAACTACAATAGCTACTGTATTTGTTTTAAAACTGTTTCAATGTACATACAGACTGGCAATTTTTTTCCCCTATAGATGTGTATCAAAGATGAATGCATAAAATGAGTTATGGCATTCGGAAGAAAGAGGTCCCAAAATAATTTCAAAACAAAATGTTGGTGTAATAAGAAGTTAATTTATAAATGGATTTGGATCCATCAAAAAACAAGAACATCAGTTTCTTCCTTCTTTTCTTAAAATAGCAGAGAAACAAAAGGAATAACCTAGCCAAATAAATGCAACTCTTCTAAGGTTATTATCTTTATTAGTCTCATAATCTGCAATTTCTCACCCACTAGACAGCTTAAGTCATCTATTCAACAGAGAAAATCCAGTACGAATGAAGCATTGAGCATCATACTATGAATTTTAGGAGCTGTAAAAGAATTAAACCTCAAATGAACCTCTCTAACTCTCATTTTCCCTCGCAAAGCTTTTCTACTTAAACACACCGAGTCCCCAGTTTTAAGCTGCAGGCTCTCTATCACAATGGATGAGATAAAAAGTTCATCTGCCTTAAAACCTTGCCTCGCACTGAAGCGCCTGTACTGTCTCTCTGGGGCTAAGACCAGCTTCTGAAGGACTGTGAGCCCTGGCAATAGAGCCATCAAACAGTGAGACCAGCAGAAAGCAACCTGTGGCAAAAGCAAGGGAAGGTGTGTAATGTCTTGCACACAAACTCCACTTTGTATAGACAACATGTGTATACACATCAGTACAGTTCTACCTCAGAACCCCATGCATCCAGTCTGATGTATGGTAATTAGGTTCTAAAAAGCAGCAGTGGAGGTACACTTGGGGCTAAAAGCTCTTTTCAGGCCATTTAATAACCATGAGATTTTTATCTTATGAACTCATCCATTCTGTTTTTGAAACTCATACTTTTGGCCTCTGAAACATCCCACTGCTATTTCACAGCTTAATTGCATATTATATGGAAAACCACACCCTTTTGTTTGGTTTTAAAATCAAAATTTGGTTGGATGTAAACAGCTCTTTTCACCAGTGAAAAACTGAGTAATTACACCGGTGTTTAAAATGCTTCAGAGATGTCTCTCAAATGTTAGAATTCATACCAACGTGTATCTCTCAGTCCTAAGGAGAATCCTCCATCTTTTTTTTCATAGTAACCACCAACTATTTGACACTTGATAAAATGTGAGTGTTCCAGTTTAACTAATAGAGTAGGTGATGCGTTGACCCAGGAAAAAAAGTGCAGCACTTATTGCAAAGGTCCATTTAGAGGATTATCTTACCAAACCTGATGGCATTATTTTAAAAAAAAAATCTGCAGAAAATAAAGGACTACATATTCTGAAATGTCAACTCAGCATGGCCAAGGAATCTGAGGGATAACAAGTACATCAGAGCTTTGGTTACCCACCTTCTAACCCCACATTACATTTTTCTATATGTTCTTTCTACATTATAGGCTAAATAGAAAACTCTGTGCTTTTTATAACATTTTACTTCCAATTTAATCAAGTAACCCAAGCATGAATACTGAAGAGTATCTAAGCTGTGCAATTTAAACCAAAGTAGAGCCAGTAGATCAGTTTCATGAGCTAAAAAATTGATTATAACACACCCAATTTTTGATGGAGCATAAATGGCACTGTTTCTGAATTCAGAATATTTCCTTGATGATTTATTTTCAACCCACGGTAAGTAGACCTGCACACATTTCCCTTAAACTATAATGTTGTTAGAATCATATTATAGCAGAAAAATCTATTTCTCCCATTTTCTGTATAAACCAGGTTAATACACTTTTATTTCATCTGGCAATTTTTTTTAAAATTACTTTTTGGCAAGACCAATATAAAATTTATAATCCTAATATAGTAAAGCTTTTTTGTAAAGACTGAACACAAATTCTTAAACTTAGAGAAAAAAAATTCCACAACTGCTCTATAGAACCTTAGTTTTGGCAGCTTCTGCTAATCAGTCTTACTACGATTTAACCCAAGATAGGTGTACAGAACGTAGACTGACAGATGATATATGTTTCCTATTTTGCTGTTCATATAATCATTAACAGTACCTTCAATAGAACACATGAATGATAAAGACCAGATACTCATTGAACTGCAAAATCCAATGCTCCTTACCAAGGTGGGGCAAGGGGTGAGGCGTGGGGGATCCTATTAAAAAAACTGTGCCTCAACTGATAGTACCATATATAGTATGTCAACTTGGCAAATGATATGCCCGTAAGGTGTTTCAGTTTTCTTTATCAATGCAAGGATCTTATTAGGGGTAGCTCTAATTACAATAACAATTATTTATTAAAATGAGTGAAAAGAACTACTGTTTTAATGTAAACAGGCTGAAACTTTTCTATCTAACAAATTGTGCTAAATAAGTGAAAAAAAAATATTTACAGCCTGCATCAGAGAAAATTTTTCTTCAGTTGGTTTCCTGCCAATTAACCAGCTTCTGATTTTATTTATATAAGGGCACCAAATTACAAACAAACTCTCATAACAGCTGCACACTCATAAAACTTACATTTCTCTTTGCTTTAAAAGCAAATTTCAGGGCTGAAATCTTAACTATGACTTAAATGGTTCCAAATCAAATTGTACCATCACTATCTTCAAGTGAGAAATGAGAGATCTCATGGTATTGCTGAGTTGCTTTATCAAAGTGATGACTGTAACGTACCGATGTACTTTAATGTGCTGATCCAAAACACAAGGAATTAACATGAATGTATCTCATACACTCAGCAGATTAAGGTCCATATTCTTTGTTACAGTAAGAGCAAATGCTTGAATTGCCTCATCAAACATAAAGAACAGTATCTTTCAAAATCTATTTTAACACAGTATTATAACACAGAGAGTGATATTTTCCCCAATATATTATCATCAGCACTAACCTCCCTAGGTCTCATTCGCTATAGCTATGCTTTTACCAAGTAAAAATAGGATTACAAGAACACTAATACATCCTCTGGAAGAAAATGATTATCTATATCCTTCTGAAATAGAAAGAAAAATACTATCATGTCTTATCATAGCTGAACACGAACAAAAGGATTTTAGTAGTGTCTTCCACTAAAATAGAGCCAACTTTCTTTAAAACACATATAGTTAAACACAGAAATAATTAACTGCTTTTCAACACTTGCTAAAGACTGAAAGGATCCTGTATCAGCTTTAAGTGGTTAGAACAAAATATATTTTTATCAAAATAGAAAACAGTAAATGTATTTATAAGACAATGTATTTGTTGAAAATTCTGATTTTCAGAAATATTACAGGTGCATTAGTATAAAATTAGGAAAAGAGACTTTTTTTTGGTCACTGCTTTTATACAGTCTTACATTCATCTTTTTGTTTAAGCATATGATGGTTTTGTATATACGGGGTACCCTTAAAAACATTTGAGTCCCACAAGCTCTCCCTTGCATGATCTATTGTCTCATGAAAGAAATATTACAAATCCCAAAGTAAAAATAATGTAACTATTAAAGGAAAACAGAAAGTTCTTAGGATGACCAATGTTAACTTAAGGAATCATGATAAAGACAGTTATTTCCCTTTGGAATTCTTGGAATGCTGTGGAACTGCAGTCACAGCTGGTATATGTTTTAATAGATAGCTGGTAAAATTGATCAACAATGAAGAATTTGCAAGTAAAATAATCTAAGATCTGCTAACAGTATTGTTTCCTTGTTTCTATAGCTTTAAATTTCCACCAAATCTAAAGTATTTCTTCTTTCTGCTAGTGAATTTTTGACTGCATAAACTAATTAAATATGCTATTTCATCATTGTTTTTAATATCTTGAAAATAATATCTAAAACTGGGGCTAATTTTGCAATACAAATACTGAAAAACATCATCACCATTTAGACTGTAATTACTCCTAGCAAGCCTAATGATTATTAATGATGCAGCCAGAAAATACATTCTATAACATTATGTGATGATAATCAAATGATAACATTTAGTAAATTATAGCAGATATTTTCCGACTACTGACATTTTGTTCACTGCATCAGGCCGGAAAAATCCATTTCTTAACATTGTATAATGATACGGTAAAGCCAAAATCAAGTTGATGTTCAAAAGATTGAAATAAGCTTCAGAAAAGCAGATCCAAAGATTTTCTACTGACTATCAGATGAGATTCTGTATCAGAGCCACCCCACAAAATATTGTCTGTACCGGCCAATTCAGAATGATAACTTTTAAAATGTAATTAATAAAAAAAGGTTCAAAAAACCAAGTCAGCCCGTATCAAAATTATCAAAGACTCTAGAGGACTATGATCAAACAACAGCTGAAGCATACATGATCTCCTCCTTTTGTCCTCAGACCTCCTGCAAGGCTGAAAAAATGAAACAACAACAACAAAACCGCACTTGTAAAATTAGCTACCCAAATGTGCATGTCTTTTGAAGGCTTCAGTTAACTACACTTTACATAATTCCCATCTGGTATCCTGAAAAGCAAAAATAACAGTATTCTCAGTTGTCACTCATGGCAACTACTTTATCAGCAACTGTCTGCTACTTTTGAAGACTTTCAAAGTGCAAAGGGAACTCCATAAAATAAGAAAAGTACAGAGGGGGCTTTTGATCAGCAGGTTGACTTCTTCGTATGTGAGACTAGTAAAGATCATGGAACGTTCTTCAGAGTCGAAATTTGACTAAAAAATTATAATGGATAATTCATGCACAAATCTGTAACTATATAATAACTTACTGTAATACATATAATACCCAAACCAAATATTGAAATAACAGCACAGGGTAGAAGGAGGCAGTAATGACAGCAAGAGTGGTAACAGCTACCTGAAGCTGCTGCAAGCTTTTTTGTTGAGGTTTTCCACACCCACGTCCCCAGCAGACATTTCAGCTACCCACCACCATTTTTACCCATGCTCTCAACTGTGTTGTTCTCTACAAAGCAGTATTTCTTGTTCTAAAACCCTTGGTTTTTCACATTACATTACTTTCACATTAACAAAACGTCTATTGGATATTTTTCTACAAGATGAAGTAACAAGTCTTTATTTCAGAAAAAAAATCACGACGACTGCAAGCCTTAAAACATTTTTCTTTACTGGAGCAGTCATACAATATCTTTGCTAATGCTATCTTCACTATGGATGTTTGAAACCTTGAGCAAAGAAAAGAAGATTAAGTAGCTCTATCTTTCTTTTATTCTCATTTCTGATTTGGATACCTAAAAAGAGTTTGGAATCCCTGTTTGTAGACACTGCACACTACAAGGATGAACAATGATTTACTTTATATATTCATAATTTATAGTTGGAATTCAATTTTTGTATTAAATTGTTTTATTTTACTCTAAGTCAGTTTTAAGCTTATTAATAACCTCAATAAATATACTGAATAAAAAGCTGTGAATAAGACTTTAATATAAATATTTAAAGGGAGAAGAAATTGGGGAAATGAGTCTACAAGAGTAAAAAGGAGTATTTTTTGTATCTATTTTATATTATGCCATATGTTTATATCCTCCACTGCAATGTTAGCAATCATGAGACTGAGATGATGCCTTAGTTCACTGCTGTTATATTTTTACAACTATCACTTGGAGAGAGAAATGATTTGTTTATTGAAGCTAGGAAAAATATTTCCAACTCTGCATCCAGCAATACCAGATAGCTTCAAGCCTACAAAGATCAAGCAGACTTGGATGGAAGTTATTCAGAAAACAGTACTTTGGCTGACTAAGAAAATCAGTACCTGGTAATTAAGGACATTAATCTATTGATAATAACACCACAAACATCTTGTGCTGAGATGCAGGAGAATAGGGCGTGTTCATGTATGAGAAGAGTTGCACACGTATAGAGAGAGACCTGGTCTGGACACGATGTAGGCAAACAAATGCATACACAGTGAGCATTAGAGTAATAACAGTGGAGCGTCAAATGTTTTAAAGCAATGGAGTAAAAGGAAAGAAAAGCAAGATAATATGGTTTATATTTGGATAGGAAAATTGTCAGTAAGAAAATGAGATAACAGAGAGAAATTGTTTAAATTGGGATGCCCAAATGCTGAAGATAGCATAGAAGAGACGCAAAAACACGCCTTCTGGCTTAAGAGTAATCTAGACCACCCTATAATCACATAAAAATGTTGCTGAAATATTTCCATACTCTTAAAAAAACCCACTATAGCACACTTGTTAATAAGAAAGAAATTGCAGTAATGCTATTACTTTCAGCTTTACCTGCTGTCATGGCTGCATCATAAACATAGAACAAGAGTCATTTCAAGTCCATGCACCAAAGGTTTACATTTCAAATATTGTCCTGAATATCTAAAAAGACAAACAAAAGGAAAGACAATGATCTCACCAAATTCATCATCATGAAAAAAAATAAAGTTCCCTTTCTTGGGAACTTCTTGGGGTAGTTGAAGCTTCTTCACAGTCCTTGCTTAGCCTATGAATTTGCATTTAACCCTCCCTGCTAACTTAGCAATTGGCAAAGTTTACAATAGGGGAGATAAAAAACCCACACATTTTCTGGGGGAGAATAAAATTAGCACACACTTCTGCAACACACATTCCCAGCTGCACAACTCCGAGTTGGATCAGGGCCGCAGCTATCTTTACGAAAATGCAAGCCAGGCAGAATCCGTTCAATTACATATAGTATGGCATATCCCAAACATTCAGAAAGTACGTTGAGAACTTGCAATCAAAAGACCTCAGATGCTTAAATATCTGAACAGTTATATGGCATCATCAATTCTAGAAATCCCTCAGACAAGCAAAGGACAAGCCAGAGGTCTGCTCATTAGATAATGCTGGAAGGCTCCTATCTTAGTCAATTGATAGTAGAGAAAGTAAACAGATTTGATCAACCCTCTTCTGAAATTCTAGCCAAACCCCTGTTATTGCAAATATTTCAGCATAACCACTGTAAAGGAAAACTTATAAGTCTCTGGTTCAAAGAAGCTAAAAAAAGGTGACAAAGACATTCAAGGATGTATTAGTTAAACTTTAAGGGCAGTATGCGCTACAGCTCTACAGCAGCACAGGACCAAAAAGATGACATTGCTAGAACTCATATAGCATAACTTAGGAAGGAACTTGGTGCAACTGGAAACACTCCAACTATTTCTGAGCTCTCCGAGAAATTCCGTATTGCTTCTGAATGCTGTAGGTAAAGACTGCAGCAAAACCTTATCTCCATCGGTCGCAGCATGGCCGGCTGCTCTGCTCTGCTCTGCCTGGAAGGGACGCTCGCTCTTAAACAGCTTCTTTGCAGGCTACTCATAAAAATTGAAGGCATTAATTTCCTCTTTTGCTAAAATACGTTGTCCAAGCAAGAAATTCTCCCTCAGTTAGTAAAAAGTGTATATAATCTAGTATCTAATATACTTCATCATATGGTGCCTTGCTGCAATTAGGCTTTCTTCAAGCCAGAGACATTCACTGAATGTAAATCTTCTATGGGACAAACATGTCAGTGAGAAAATAACTTACAACAGCTTTGTGCCTATGATTACCCTTTACATATTGAAAACA
>JAOXJM010000071.1:14783075-14808983 GCA_026413425.1 Tringa solitaria
AAGAAAGAAAGAAAGAAAGAAAGAAAGAAAGAAAGAAAGAAAGAAAGAAAGAATTGATTCCGGTTTCAAGTTCCACGTTTTAAGAAAACAGCATTTACATTTTTACAAGCAATGAAAATGCTAGCAATCAGAAGCCTACCTGAAGCGTGTATGTCATAGTCAATGATGGCTCAGAAGTTTTTCAAGTATTTATTCAGTACTCATAAGGAGGCAATTATTGTCACAAACTTATCTGTGTCCAAAATAGCTCTTTTCCAGAATGCATTTTTCTTATTACCTCATTGTGAGGCCTTCTGTGTATGCGGCACCTCAGTTGTGTTTCTGCATTATCATTAATCAAACAAATCGTATCTCTCCATGAACAAAAAATAAATTTCCTCTGATGGAGATTGCCGTTTCATTAGTTTGGCTTTCTTTCATACAATGGGCAATCATCCACGTTCTTTCACCATATGACCCACTGTCAAAATGGTGAATTTAAACTTGTAATTGTAGTGGATTGTAGAAGAACGTCTGGTTAAGATATTCAGATTTGTCCTATTAGTCCCACTTGTACTGATTTTCCAAGAATTGATGACATATTTGTGAGCAATATAAACTGTCCTTCACATTAAATTATACTGTGTAGTCACTACTGATCTCTTATCATACCTGTCAACTATCAATTGATAGAAATTAATTTATCTATCAAATCTAGCATCTATAAAATGAAGGCAATGAAGGGTTTGGAGAGAATGCTAACCACTTCTTTCAGAAAATATGAATGTACTGCACTGAGGGTAAAGTAAAATAAGCAGTCTTTGAGAGAAATGAAAAATTCTAAAAACCTCACAAAGCACTACAGGAGACAGGAAGAATAAAAAGTATCAAGTACTATTTCTGGGAAAAAGAAACATAACTGGGGTGGGATTACCTTTAAAACTTGATAGATCCATACCTTCAACACACGTGATAAAGCCTTAAAAGCCATCACAAGAAGCAGCCTAGAGCCAAACAGAGAAGGAGTGTTTGCATGTGGAGCACTCAGCCCCAGTACTTACAGGAAACTGAAGAAAGTCACGAAAAGCCACGTATCACCAGTGCTGTGGTCACCTGTGGGTTCTCCCCTGAAATCTCTGACTGGATCTTGCTAGGTGTCTTACTCTGTCAAGAAGGTAAAGTGCTGCACGTGCTGCTGACTGATACTGATCTTTTCATCACCCCCTTCCTCACAAAAACATATTGCTGCTGCTTTACCTAAGTTAAAAGACAAATGAGTCCCCCCCCAGTTTCCTGCAGACACAGCTGCATTCCTGCCAGTGACTTTCCAGAGCTCTCCAGACATTGCAGGGAAGGAAGCTGAACTGGAGTTACAATTGTTCTCCTTTACATATGTTAGGCTTAACATCTAGTGTCTGTATGCATATAAAGGCCATATGTGTTAAGGAGTAAAAATCAAGCCATTGTATGTTTTTAAACCTGATACTCGTAACTTGAACTTCTCTAATTTTACTATTTTATTTTTAAAATGGAGATAAATGCAAGTATGCATTTTTAAAAGCTTTTAGGATCAAGAAATTATTAAAAAAGACGAAAACAAGTATTATAAGGATTTGCCTTGCTTCATCAAATTATCCTCAAATAAACACAGGTGGATTGAAGACATCTTGTAACTTATCCCACATATTTAGGCTAGACTTTTGCTATGGGAATATTCTCCATTAGAAATATAATTCTATCCTATTTAACTGTCACTGGAAACAGTAAAGGTTCCTTGTCATAAAGGAGATTCTTCTCTATAGAGAGTGATGGTAGATACACACACAAAATGTATTGCAAAATATATTTGAGACATGGGAATCTCCTGAAGGACGTGTTAAGGTCAGGAATTCAAATCTGCTCTCTGTGGTTCATGGAGCCATTTAGTCTTTTGGCAACTTTTGAACAATGTTTTCTAAGTAATTAATGTTTTCTCTGAAATGTCTCAAAAAGAAAATAAAATTCAGTGACAAAGCAGAGAATGATTTTTTACTACTAATCTCATCAGGAGCATCCTCAAAACCTAGGTTAACCACAGCTAGGCGAGTCTACAGCACACACTCATGTAATCTACTTCATTAGCAAAAAGCTTGTTTTTGCAAAACCCACCGTGATTTATAAATGAACTCTTTTTTTTCCCCAATTTATGAATATCCTGGATATTCACAATTTATTTCTTTAACAATTCATCAGATTGCTTTAAATCCTGTGAAACAAGATTTAAACCGGATTACCTGGAAAAACACTTACAAATGCCCTGGGATTGAAGAGCCAAATGTGTAGTACTTTTATTGCTGTTGCAATGAAAGCCTTTGTAAAGTGGAATAAACCAACTCGAGAATAAAAAGGTAGCTGTCGCGTACCTTCTAGGCGTCTATTACGTGAGTAAAAGAATACTTGTACCTCTCATTTACAGCTTCAACCTCATTTACTTCAACCTCAAGGATTCTTTATTTAAAAAAACCAAAGAAAAACCCAAAGAAAAACAACAACAAAACCCAACCAAAAAATCCAACAAAACCCCCTTTTATTTACGTAGGAACAAACCAACACATTGCAAAATACTGTGATAAATTCATGTCTGTGAAACAAGAAAAAAACTTTTTTGCCCATGTTATGATTTTTATTGTTCCCTCAAAGACCTTTTCTCTGCTTCCTGTCACAACACATTGCGAAATTTTTTATGGCAACCCTGTCCTTTGCCTTATGCTAGAGGTTTTCCCACAATTCACTGTTCTATAGACTGAACCCTAGGCCCAGTGGCAATAACCTGCCTGGTGATACACGTAGGCAAACACCGGGGATGTCAGAAAGACGGTCGGATTGAGGTTTAAAGTTTCTTTCACAAACATCAGGGGTCAAAAGCCACTGCCCGAGCAATCAACAATGCTCTGTCTTTTACATTTAATTACTCATGATCATACTGGCATGTTATTCAAAATTCTACATAAACTGCTGTGGTACTATTGTGGGGACAGACCTTCCCAAGGTAGTAGTCATCTGCACATATTATGCCTACAAAATAATCTAGGACATCTAGGAAGCAGAAGCACACCTCACGTAGTGCTGGACAGCTGGAGTCTGTAAAACAATGACACTCTCACAGAAACATAAAAAGCAGGTAAAAAAGAAGGGGCTATCGATTAGCTTGTACAAATTTTGCAATTCAAGGACACAGAGTTACACCTGGAAAACCCTGGAAGAGAAAATAACGGAGAAAATGTGGGTCACAGAATCGTTATGCATTTTTTACCATTCCTAATTGTACCACAGTCTGATGTTGTGAAAGCTGGCATGATAAGTGAAATACAAAGTGTTGGTAACGAAGCTGTGAGATGAGACTGTTTGGGTAAAGTTTGGCAGGTTTTTATAGTATTTTTTTGCTTAAATTCTTGAAGAACAGCTATTTAACACAAATGACAGAAACACATTTAGTAATTAGCATGTTTACATTGTGGTTGCATGGAAGGAATAATGTTTCAAAATAATTTCCTTGTGAGAGGGTAATTTTTCACACTGCAATTCCAGCTACATCAGAGATTTAACAGATATGCTTGTAACTGTTAAAAACATAACTTTTACTAATGGTGAATTTAACACTGAACCATAGAAAGCTGCAGCACCAGGTATTTACACAGATGAAAAGTTACAAGGTGAAATCTACTATACTATTGCCTACTCTGAACTGATGCTGGGGGCTGTAACAGCCTTCCTGACTCCCGGGAGTTCTTCATCATATACGTGGCTGGCAAAGGTTTTAGCACATGAAATCTTTTTAAAAATCATGAATTTAATTGTCACAGTTCCGGGGCTTTTCTGATTCCTCAGGAGCCTCAAGAGGCAGCCCACTCAAATTTCAAGCCTCCAACCATAACCTTTTTAAGCTTTCTCCCACCAGACAGAGGATTTGGATTACAATTCTCTTTTTCTACTGCAGCAAATCTGACACTGGTACAGCATTTGCAATTCTTCACCATGTAAGAGACAACACTGTTGACTGGTAATAATAACTCAATTGACTTTTCCAGAATAGAGAACCAGCTATCTAGGACAAGCCCAGGACAAAGCAAACATATAAATCATTCTACGTGTTTTCCAAAGCTTACCTAGTACTACCCATTGGCTGCTTATAATTCTCTCAGGCCTACAAAAAATAGCAAATAACACACTCTTTGTTCCCATCAGCGTGTCTTGTTCTTAAGTCATTTCTTGGTTTACTATCTTCACTTTTACCAGACTATTTTATGCAATGCTTCATTCTTAATTTCAAGGCTTTCTCTATCTGGTTCATACCAGGCAGTATGAGGGCTAGAGTCGCTCTAGGGCCTATCACTTTGGGATTTCAATTAGTTAAGTCCATCTTCTTTTCCACAATGATTTTACTGTTTTGCAGGAGCTCACCCAGAGGAACCAGAATACAATCTCTGGTCCTCCAAACCTTTACAAACCGGATACAGTAGACTCGAAGACATAGTTATCCCTATTACATTGATACAAATGTTGTTATGGAAACTGCACATGCACTTAATTGTTTCTAGGATGTCACTTCATCCCTGCTTGGATGCTAAGCCACACCTGGAACGGAGAGGATTTGATCTTCTTTTCCAAAAGAACATGACACACGCACAAGTCCAGATTTAAAACGTTAGTTTTACTGAGGAGAAGTGTACTCCACAGATTGCTTTCAAATAAGTGTAAACAATTTCTTGGTTCCCATACTCTTGCTCTTCAACACAGTTCAAAAGCATATAGGATAGCATCAACTTCAGGAGGAGCAGAGGGTGAAAGAGAAGGGATGGAGCGTGAGAGACAGAGGGCAGAAGAAAGGAGAGCAAAAGAAAGAGGGAGAGAGAGAAAGAGAGAAGACAGAGTTCTCATAAAATATAAAGTCTGATACTTTACTGTAAACACACACAAGACAAACTATCTGTAACAGTGGAACAAAGAAACAGGCTTCAGAGTTTATATTAATTGGCATGGCAATTAATAAGACATATAGCACATGGTAAAATCAGTTCTGCCATCTGTGTCAACTGTCCCCAAGTGGAAGGAGTGCATGTTTGCCATGTTCATCAGCATTAAGATTGCTACTCTGGGCCAAGTCATACTTTATTAGTTCCCGTTAGTTCCAATGCTAAAAATTTATCAGTATTTCTATTTAAAACTTCTCATAACACCAGCAAAAACGCCAAATAAAAATAATAAAAACACACTCCTGGAATTTGTGGCTAACCTTATTGCCTTCAGGGCAATTAATAACCTAAGCTGTGTTTGTTAATTGATTTTTGTAATTATTTACAAATTATTACATGTGTTAAAAATGCTCTATATAATGTAGCTTATACTGTAAGACTAGCAGAAATACGCAGTGGCTTCTCTGAAGCTTATTTAGGATCTAAGACAGGAAAAAGGTATGATATACTTCAATTTAAGATGAACATCAAGATAGCAAAAAAAAATATTCTTTTTTCTCTTTTAAATTCCTAAATAATTGCAGGTTTTTTTTTCTATAGGCTTCTTTTTGCTGCCTCTTCAAACATCCTGTACCACTAATGCCTCCAGCCAAAGGGAGCAGTTATATCCAGTACAATCAGTCACACCGTTTCATAAACACTAAGCTGAATTATTTCCAATCACCAAGATCAAACTGTTTGGCTTAGAAACTCCCATCTGCCCTCTCCTTGCTCGATGGTGAACCCGAACCCCAGGAAAACGGCTGGTGTCCACCCTCAAGAAAGTCAGGAGTTCTCTGGAGAGCTGCAGGAGAGAACGTTGTTGTGCAGGTCGGTGCAGTACCATGTGATGGATGTACACACAGTCCTCCTGTCATCACTACAAACTGCTCCTCTTCCACATCCTTTGCTTATGGCATTGAGTATGTATATATACACAGAGATGGATATATATATATACACATCTTTTGTAAATCCACGTCTGTCTTTTCCATGGTGTCTGTGTTACCTCAGTAATACTGGTTATTTGGAGACAGATTTATTAAGATTTTCATGGTAGTCTCTCTATCTCTGGAATCCTGAGGCAATTGATTTTCCTATTGCATTTATTCGTGTGATAGCAGGAGCTTCACATAAAACTCCCTCACACCGTGAGCAAAACAAACCTCTGGGAAAGCACAAGAGGGATGATTTAGTTTCACGAGTGAAAAGCTACTTTCGTGGGAGCTGCTGTAGAACTTCCCAATTAATGAGTCACACAGCAATCACAGGGACTTGTCACAGAATTTACTGCTACAAACACCAAAGTACAACTGTCTTTAAATCAGACATGTTAAATGCACTACATCTTCTCTTCAAAAGCAGTTATGTTCTCTAACACCTACACATCTGGAATAAATTAGCTTTCTTATTCAATGGTGTCAACAATGATAAGCCCCAGAGAAAAAGTGAGAAAAATTAATGTTAGCCTCTGCCAAATTACTTATTAAATACACTTTCTTACAGATGCTTCCCTTGTTGAAAGGCTGTTTGGTGCCATACAAAATAAGGAATAACACATAGCCTCTAATAAGGTATTTATGCCACTAAGCAGTAATTTGGAAATTACCATTAATTTTCACATACTGTTCACGGATGCAATGTTCAACAATACTAAATAAAGAAGGGAAACATATTATCTCCTAAACTTCTCTCTGCACAAAGCCTACTGCTAAACACCTTAGAAGAATCTTAATCTAAAGTCAAAAAGGTGACTGCTATTATGTATTTAACCGCTGACCACCCCTTTGAGACTGTCACTAAAAGTATCTAATAGTGTCAGCTGTGACACTGGGTTTGTGTCACAGCATCTGCCTGTTACCAGCTGGATAGAAAACATTAACTCATTTCATACATGCAACTGAAGAGCTGTCATTTGGTAACAAATTTTTATGACTGCCAAGAGTGTATTTGAATGCAGAGTAATGACCTGGAAGTACAAAATTCCATATTCTGCAATCCCACAAGCCATGCAATTCTCCCTCTTAAATTACTATTGAATATCTATATGGCTTTCTCTGCTGTTCCTGTTTTAATATACTGCTATACACAAACTTTCTTAGTGAACAGGGTCACAGGAAGATTTACAGTTCTCTTTCACAGGACTGCAGTGAATTTACTTTACCCACTATGTCCATTTAGATCTATTTTTCTCAGAACATTATTCTTAAAAGACAGTTTAGCAAATTCTTCAGAACCAGATAGAATTTGTACTAAGTGGTGCAAAGATGACAAGGTGTCCTGCGTGACCTTAAGCAGAAGTTTAAGAGCAGGATAAAAGTGAGAACTGAACATAGAACCACTATCACAACTACATTTTGTAAATGTCAAGGAGACAAATGTCTCAGGTGTGTTTCTTAACCACACTGACACCCAAGTCTCCTGGATTTCATTCAGTGAGGACGAGGACTGGAGCTATACAGCGAAACAAAGCAGTGTCACTCACCAAACCCTCAATGTCCTATCTGAGAAAGCTCTAGGCACCCTGTAATGACAATGGACAATGCTATCAAAGTGAACAGCATATAAATTTTTATAGATACGTATAGTACATAGTGTGTTACTCAGCAGGGTACATTAATCCTAAATCAAGGCACCTTGTTGAGGGCACTAGCCCTTGTGTGCCCTTAGCCTTTGTTTATATACATACCAACCCCCAATTTGATTTTTCTGTCATGCATGATGTCTCTTGTACACATGCACAGCCTTACCATAAATCTCACTTACTAGAATATCCTAATTATTTACCCCATCTCAAACCTTTGTATACTAGCTGTGAGTTACTAAAGTAACTTGTTTTTATAAAGCATTCTTCTGAATATTTGGCCTCTGGCTTTACAGTTATAGACAAAACATCTAATAATGCAATTCTTCTTTCCACATACACCCAAGGACACAACTGAGCTTATTAGCTTTCAACACTATAAAATTAAATTGCTGGAAGTTCCAACTTTCTTATTTTGTAAATAAAAACAAGTTGCAGAAAGAGATCATTAATTTTGGCACAATATCAAACCAATTAAACTTCTGTTTCATTAGAGTTCAGAAAGCAGCCAAAAATAATCTCATTGAACTATATCAAAATTGGACTTATTTTCCCGTGGTGGTGAGAATGACATTAAAATGGTTTTAAAATACCCAGATAACTAAACAAGATTAAAAAGCAGAACTTTACAGCCTAGGCAGAGATAATGAGGAAACACAGAAATGCCGAACTTGAAGAATCCCCTTGCTCTGCGGTTATGGGGAGGCACTAATTGAAAGAGTGGAGGAAATCATCGATTGGCAATCAGTTGCAAGAATGGCAGGAGGGAAGGAAGAACTCTTAAGGCAACCACAGACATCACTTTAATGAAGAGATGCAGGACCCTTCAGCCTCTGTGAGGATAAGCCAATGGACAGAACCACTGTAAATTCTCACTGACTTCTAAACTTCTAGAGGACTTTAAATGTGGATGAAGAATGGTCCTTCCCAACCCTGAACAAAAACACTGGTATGGTAAGACCTGGCAAAGACCTTCACTTCTCTTTGGTAATAAAAGGACCTGAAATGCACTGCAACAACCTTCTTTTATAGATGTATATATATGATTTCTTTTCTTATTTATATATATAAATGCTTATATGTATACACACATATGTAGGAAATATGTGTGTTAAACAATAAGAATGATTCTGTAGTAACTGAAAAACCAAATGTAAAGTAGATTAGATAAATAAGAGAAAAGAGGAGCCAAACAGAACTAAGCACAGCCTAGTCAAACCTGCTCTGACTGTTTTGAGCAATTTCTTTTTGTCAGCCTATTTAAAAGCAATGATTGAGCTGCCTTGTTGAAAATTCAGCATCCCCAGGCCTTTCACTAATGTGGAAGGGTAACAGTGTTAATCTCTCAAGAACTCTCCCTAGCAGTATGTCAGAATTGATACTCCTGATGGTTCCAATTTTATGTAAAACAGAGTAGGAAAAGGAACCAGAAACGCTTAGAAAAGCTACTCAAAGAAAAGAGAAGTCTTTCTCTAGTCGATAAATGCATCCCATAGCACATTTCTTTATGCAATCGCTCTTCAGACAGTAGACGAAAGCCGCTGCAATAGTTTTTTTAAACAGATGAAACATGAAAGATTTTATCTGGAAATTATATAACGTAAATGCAAATTATTCAGTATCCTTAGACAACTGTCTGGCTCAAAAAGTCAGAAGATATCAAAACTGTTAAGCAGTTCTTTCTTACATTTGCTGTAACCCTTAGTATTTCTCAAAACCAACATGAAAAACACTATAGACATTTATATCCATTAAATGAAAAAGCCATGGTAAAGCTGGGAAAGTACATTGGTTACAGTGTAATCAATAGGAAACGTGTTCAATAGAGGGCATGTATTACTTTTACTCCGAGACAAATACACTAGATGTTATGTTTTGCCTCTGTCATTGAACAGCTCTTTCTCATCCAAGCTTTTGTCAGTCTTTCCTTCCACTAAGTAATGAGAGTAGGGCTTTTTGATGACTAAGGGGAACCTTTATTTTTCAGAAAAATGACTGTTTCTCATCTGACATAAAACACCACTTAAGGATGGAGCAATGGTACGAAAGGTGCAATAGAAGCAAAACGCAAGGTGGGGAAAATAAATTACAGGTTAGTCCCTGTTTCTTTAAGGTGTAAAACATTTAACTATGATTCCTGAGAAACTGGAAAAACTGGAGGTAGACAGAAAAGGGTTGAGAGAAAACAAGCGCAGCTCGCTAACAAAGGCCTAGAAGCTAGGTGGCAGTGGCAGTATAGACAAAAAGATCAGTTTTAAGCTGGAGGAAAATAAGTAAGAGACTCCCTTACATCTAACAGCACCCCCACCCCTTTCCCACTTCACCCCCTTCTCCCAGAAGGAAAAATATGTCTGAGCTCTTCATAGCAACGTCAGAGAATTTGGGTGGGTTTTTGTGTGAGTACAGGATCTGGTTTTGGCACACAGGATCTTTGATGAGGGCTGAAACACTGACATGAGAATAAAAGCTATCTGCAACACCATGTTCTAACATAACTGAAGCTAGAAAGCAAGAAAAAAAAGGGGAAAAAGCCAAAAAGCAAGCAAGAAGAAAAAAAAGGAGGGGGGGAGAGAAAAAAAGCCTTCCATGGACTGAGGATGATTTACTTCAGTCAGTAATAAGCCTAGAAGCACAGCCAGAGCACCCAGCAGGACAAGTCAAATCAGCAGCCATTACAAGGAGCAGTAACAGCATCATCACAGGTAGCCCACAGAGATCATACCAACTGAGCAAGACTCTGAACTGTGCCTTACCCTGAGGCAAGCAAGGAGGCCAAGGGAGAGAAGCAGAATGCAACACAGTATTTTCCCTCTCATCTAGGGGGACAGAAGAACAATGCTATGCAGATCCACTCGCTAGACAACTGTTGCCTCCCTACTAAGAATGTACTTCAAGCAAAGGTCTGTAAGTGTTTCTGAAAATATTGGAAAGCTGCAAAAACATGGAATTATAAAAATATTCAGCAGTATGAAACTTCTGTGAGTTCCTGAATAAATTAAAAGAGAGCTCAGCTTTTCCCAAGACTCAAGGAGCCTGCAACATTACAGCAAATGTTTTAAGCTTAAAGTTTTTTTTTTTTTAAAATCAACAACCAAAAGCAGTAACTGACAGCACAAAAAGAAAAAGAGGTAGCAAACTGACAGAGAAGTGCCTCAAGGTAGAACTGGCTCGTGCCAGTTTTGATTGATTCACAATATGCTAAAAAGAGTGTGTCCACAACAAATGGTACCAATCCCTAAAAATCAATGCAGAGCTTCAAGTTATATGCTACACTCCGTGACTATGTGTTAGCAGAAAGGGCTACTGCCTATATTTATTACAGTTCTTCCAGATAAAAAGATCAGATGGGCTAGAGAAGAGGGAAAAGCTGTGTGCAGGAAAGGTGGAAGAAGAGCAATGGTTCGGAAAGAGACATATTTGAGCCCATCACTGAAAAACAACTCACTAATTTCTCTTGGAATATATGATCACAATAATGGTTTCCTGAGATTAATGAACACCTTCACTACACAGGAAAAGAGCTGCCTGGGAATCTACTCAAACATTACGATTAGCCTTTTCTTCAGGTTCTTCTAATGCCTTTCCCACTTCTGAACCTTTGGCTCTGCATGCTTCAGGATAGCCCCTATGAGAGTTAAAGTCATTTCTATAGACCAGGAACAACATGGTTGAGAAGTGCAGTGGTGACCCTCTCCTGTTCAGCAGGGCTAGAACACTTCTGTTCAATGACTGCAGCAATCAGAAGGCCTTCCAAGCCCTTTATTACAGCCAACCATGGCCACCAGGATATTTCATGAAACCAAGCATCCTTAATACTTGTTTGTATCAACCTGAAAAGCACGGTTACCTTCCTTTTACCCCCATCCCAATCACTGCCATCCTATCAGCTTACCACCATACCAGCTCCTAACGCTGGAGATGCAATGGCTCAAAGTTGTAGTCACAAATCAGTTCTAAAATTAAAACAAAACAAAGCAAAAACAAACAAACAAAAAATCAGTTGATGGAAGGTTCCATCCTTATTACCACTTTACATTAGTATTTTGAGTTATGACCAGCGTCTGTAGCACAGTAGAGGCAAGTCTTTAAACACGTGCAATCTAAAAGTAGAAATTTAATGTGCAGATTTATTAAAAAATAGGAGTAACTGTGAGCCACTGGGGAGCAGTATTCACAAATTGTCATCAATCCCTTGCCAAGAGAGATGCAGTTTGCACCCATTCCTCAGATTACTCCTGCCCACACAACATCCTAACATATTCCTGGGTGGATGGAAATTACTACTGTATCAATCCTGTTACATTAAATTACAGTACTATTGGTATTTGATGATATCCCATACAATCTAATCTCTCTTTTTATTTTTTATAAGTGCAGAATGTTATGGTCATGAAAAATAACTCCTAAATCACAGAGAATATTGGGAAGCCTAACCCCCTAAAATAAAGGGGTTTAAATAAATGTACAACATGTTGCAGAAATTATGTACTACAACGTATTTTGAAAACAAAAATCCTCAGCTGAAAAGCCAGATGGCAAGTACACAGGAACTAAGTCATTGTCTGAGCGGAAAGAAACACTTATCTCTTAGTCTGAAATAAATACATTTAATAAAAAGCATTTTACTGCCAAAAAAAGTGTGTCTCCAAGACAGGATGTAATACTACACAAACAAGCTGACTGGAGAGCACCTTGCTAAATGAAGATATAGTAGAAGAAAACAAAAACGTTTCTGATATATTTTATTGTACTCTATACTCAGGGAACGCTTTTAAAGATGTGTATTGTAAAATATTCTGCTGAGAGCCAGTGGATGGCTCTGCATTCTCCCTGTGAACAAAGGGGTAGGTCTGCTCACAAGAATTACCACCAGTACAACCAACCATTGGAATAAAACACACAACATATTTCTGTGAGAGTGAATACACTTACTTTAGTATACTACCTCTGTAGTATCAATGTAAGCATGTGCTGTTCTAGTTCATAAACACCTCTTGCAAAGAGCCACAGTACAAGGGCTACTAATGCTTGTTAGGGGAGCATGGAGGATTTTTCTCATTTAGATCTAACCACACCACAACCTACCCCCTGAGGGGCTGGTACAGTCCTGCATGGACGGCCTCAGCATTTGGGAAACCCAGACAAACCCTCTGTCTTCTCGTGTGCCTCAGGAGTCTGCAGCCTTGGGCAACTCCAACAGTCTTACTCTTGCGTAAAACAAGAAAGAGGTTATATAGCCTGTAACCAAAAGCTTATGATAGTATTACTTTTTCTTTTTAAAGTAACAAATATATTCGTACAATTATCTATGATTAAACTTGGGCATCAAAGTATTGTGCTTACCCATGAATCAGGGATGCTCTCATAGCTTTTTTTTTTTTTTCCAAATGTCTTCGTTACAATTATCCAGGAATAAATTCAAGAGCTAAAATATCTTTCAAAAGTCCTTTTGACCAGGAGAACGATGCTGAAAATGTTATTTTTCTGTCACTTAGACTATGTTTTAATATAATTTTAGTACTTCTAAACAGTAGATTCTGAGGCACAGTTCATTGTAAGTGTTGTTTAATTTCATACTGGATGACCCAGTGCTATACAGGCAGGCTGGCAATTAAATCTGACAATTTAAACACTTTTCTCCCTTTGCTGCTACATGAGACTTCTGACTAGGCTATTTAGCATTAGTGGTTAAAGCGTTAGTTCATTTTGTACAGAGCATGGATGTTAACCTTTAACTGCTGTCTTCTTATGTCTGGGCATCAACAAGAGGTGCAAGCAAAGACAGCGATGCATTACTTTTGCTGGAAGCAACCTAACACACAAGCCAAACATTCCAGTTCCTGCTCTCAAAAAACCAGATACTGAAACACAGGATGATGCCCCATAGCAAACAATGAATGCAGTAAAAATCCTCTCAGTAACTGAATGTCCTTTCAGTATTCTTTTACCTAAATTTACTCTTGCTTTCTGCTGTTACTGTCTTCTTTAATATCCTTCCTTCTATTGTTTCTGACTGTAACTCCGTAATTCTTTATTGTACCTTGAACCAATGGTTTGCTGTGGATCGCTCGTTGTTTACTGAATTTCTGACCTGCATGTCTTCCTATTGCAAAATCAATAGAGTATTTGGATTTTAAATAAAAAGTGAGTGCTAACAGTTCTTTATTCAGTAACATACAGTACAATATTATTAGGTTTTATGCCAAATAAAAATAAGAAACTGCCATGAGAGCCAGGGCAAAACCTCAGTATGATTCTCAGAAATAAACCTTAAAAGCCAAAAGCACTATGCACGATAAGCACCTCAGGTCTAGCTTTACTGTCCATGATACTGAGTTTTATCTACATGCCATGTTCATTAATGTTACAAATTACGTCTGAGTACATATGCCTACAGAAGAGCATAGCAGAAAAAAAGCAGCTTGAAGCCAAAAATAGTCCAATGAAGCATACCAGAGAAATTATATCAAAAAAAAATATTAAAGAGACTGGGACTGGGGAAAATAGCATAATATTCCACTGTACGTGTAGAATCCCATTGCAAAAACAAGAAAACTGGGATTTGTCTTGCATAAGGCAATTGGACAAGAACAGAAAAAGCTAGAAGAGGCTCACTCAAGAGTCAGAGATTATAGTTTAGGAGAAAGAGAGAGAAATAGAAGCTGAGATGCTGAAGCGATCAAGCAGGATTGTGGACAAACAGAAGCTTAACACCTTTTGGTGTTTGTTTGGGGTTTTGTGACTGTTGCCTTACTTAAAATATAGCCTTAAGTAAAAATGAGTAAGAGTTACACACTTGGGAAAACTGACATCCATGAGCAGGATCTCAAGAAGATTGACAGGTCCAGCAAAGTAATTACTAAAACATTTAGCTATACAGATACATCTGTGTATGTATGCATGTATATATATACACACACAGATACACCAGTGTGTAAATTTGGATATGTACCATATATACTTTATACGTAGAGAGATCATATGAAGCTTATATAACAAGTAATGTGTCAAAATAATCATAAAACAGTGGAATTATCAAACCCCCAGTTGACATCTTGTTTTACTACTGTATTCCATCACTGATGTGAAGCTAAGACTGCCTATATCCCTATTATGGGGGTTTATTCAAGCAAATGCATCTTTAACTGGTTTTGTTTACATTTGTCATGTGTATCTCAAATTGCTGATTCAATACTCAGAGTCAGTTCAGTAAGTCTCAGTGCCATATTCTCATTTTGCTTCAAAATTAACACTTGCAGAGAGACACACAAATTAAAGCACAAGTCCTGTTTTCTTTATGCAGCTGTATTCTTACTGTAAATTTTCAATGTGCTGATACATAACCCAGACTGAAAAAGCAAAATATTTGTCTCCTGCAAAGAATGAAGGTTGAAACACTGTCTTTTCAAGACAAAATTTGGCAGAAATAGCCTAGAAGTAGTTAATTCAATGCAGATTGAGTCCTTAGAAGTAAAACGGTGTTAATAATTATAGGAAAGATTAGATATGGCTGCATTTAAACAAATGCCACATGAAACACATTTGACCATCTGCTATAACTGTCTTAGGGTAGGATGTTGGCAGATATTGCATAATCATCTGCATATGACAGATTATTTTAGCCAAATCTAAAAAACCCACCATGTTCTGGTACTTCTGAAGGAAAAAAATATAAATATTAAACTGCTTTGCAAACTTACCATATATCTGAAGTGCTAGTTAGTATTAATACTGGCTGAATCCCATAAAAACTATTGTGTTATAAACACAAAGAAGTAAGGGAAAACCCGGGGTTTTTTTACTGTTTCTTATGCATTTGAAACACAAACTGTTACGCCCATAATTTCCCATGTATTTTATTTCCTTAAACCTTTTAAAAGCAGTGGCTTAGAAAAACAATTAACTCATAAAACACTCTTCTACTCTCCAACCACTCTACAGTACAAGGACTACTTGCTTGGAGAGCGCAATGGTCTGGGAAATAAGAGATTTGGGATACCTCTAGTAAGGTTTATTTTTGAAACAGAAAAATATCCACAATTGGTAAAGGTTGTCCTTGTAGAACACATGGCAAAGTTTCCCAATTTAGACAGAAATTTCTGTAGTCATACCCTATTTAACTATGTTGATGTACAATTTATTATTTGAACAGTGCACAAAAAAGTGCACCACAACAAAATGCTGTCAGTACTGAAGGTCATTCTCTAAATAATACAATGAAACAAATGTTTCCTAAAGCTGCCTTCTACTAAAAAAAAAAAAAAAAAAAAGGCCAAATTACTTGAAGATGTAACAAAACAAATATTGTTATCAAAAACAATTGAATTCTATAGTACTTATTCTAAATACATTATAGAATTAAAATTGACTGAAGAGATTTGATTTTCCTTAAATACATTGGAGCAGCTGAGAAGGAATAGAAAAAGCTGGTAAACAAGTTACCTTATAAAAGAAAAAGAACAGTCCTTCAGGATTAGATTAAGTGTAAGGACAGCATTTGTTGTCAGATGTGATCAGGTCTGTGCAATTAGCCATACTGGAATGCTACAGCACCTTCAATCACGCAACTGCTCCAGGGAACTAATGTTTGAATCACAGAGTTACTGAGGTGGGAGGGAATGTCTTGAGGTCTTTAGTCCACCTTCCTGCTAAAAGTAGAGTTAACTTCTAAGTTGAAGCAAGTTGCTCCGCATTTTGTTCAGTGAACTTCAGTTGATCTCCCGGAAGAACCCCCAGCCTCTCCAAACTGTTCCTGAGCTGACCAGTCCAGCTGGGATTCCCTGGGGTGCCCCTTGTGATTCCTGCTTTTTTGCTGTGCACCTCTGGGATTATACCCCTCCCCTGCCCCTTTTGGTAGCTGAATACACTGCTCACCCTAAATAGTACTTGCAATCTTACTCAATAAATGCTAGCAGAATAGCATATATATATATAGCAATGTATAGCAGTAAATCCACGACTCAGCATAGTTTTACCTATGACCTAACACAGCTCAATATTCAATTGTTCCAGCTATTGGTCTAAAATACTACTGAATCACTACAGGGCTCAAAGTGACTAGTTCTCATCCCACCAAACATAACCACCTCAACCAGGAAAACTAAGCTTTCAATCTAGTGTCCATGCTTTTCACACTATCTCTTCTGGAAGTTGATGGCAGAATTAATTTGCTAGTCCTGTGCTCTGAGTATTGTTTTCAAATACGCCACAAGGTCAGGAGCACTGAGAGCCTCTTCAGGTCTACAGCCCAAGTAAGATCATATCTAGTTTCCTCTTAAGAAAAACAGTTCTCCTTATCAGCTTGCATCTGTGACGAGAATATCAAAATGGTCAACACACATGTGTAGCACAGACTCCTTTACAGTCTTACTACGGTCCAAATGCATCAGGTAGCACTTTTGGCCTGAGAACATCTGAAATAACTGCTGGAAGGTCTTCTATACTGCATACAGCCCTGGAAGAGTATTTCACAGGAAAATGTGTTGGCATTTACCTTCTGAGAATTACAGTCTCCAAAATTGGTCTAAACATTCCCTTCCACAAGAAATGGTGCATTAACTGATATATTTGCATGTTCTCTTCTGTTTAGCACCCAGGAAGATGGCCATGGGCTCCCTCTGATGAACCACAGATGTACTTTGCAGGTACCCATTAAGGATCAGATATATCATGAGTTTTTTCCTGACTTTCCCAGATCGATTTGTGATTGTAAATGTCTGCCTAAAAGGTGAAATGAAAATGAAGAATATGCCTGATCCTTTAGAATCTCTACAATGAATGTGTTGCAAACAGCACTGTAAAGCTTTCTGATAGAATGATAATTTTGTTGCAAAGAGTTTTAAATTAAAATATACTACAAAAAGGACATACAATAAATATAAATAAAAATATACAATTAAAAGGTGATTCATCACACAGATGAAACATAAATAAAGGGAGGACAGATTCTGAGAGGAAAGGAAAGCAGAGAAGATTAGAACTGATGTAGCAGCTGGCAACTGAAGTGTGCCAATTACCTATGGTGTCCAGTGTTCCACGGGCTTTACACAGAGTGCAGGGTGCTAAAAACAGGACTCAAATGAGTCTGCTATAGTAGGAAGTAGCATTTTGCTATAATATATACAAGATGGCTTAGAAGAAACACCAAAAAGTTTGTAGAAAAATGTGAAAAAGAAACTTACAAAAGTGTTGAGCATCACATCCCCAGAAAGATCAGCAGCAAAGATTGCTATTAGTGAAAACAAGCAACTAAAGGTATTTTAAGTTCAGCATCACTGGAAGAGGGTAATGAAACTGAATCAGTGGAAAGGCAAATAACTCCAAGCAACAGCTTTGGTATGGCAATTTTCTCTTGGATAATTTTACTGCAAAGAACAACTTAATTCCTGCTCATAATGACTACCCATTAGACCAACAGCTATTAGTTCAGTCACCTATGAAAACTTTGCTGTGCCAGACAAAACTCCAAAAGTATTCCTTACAAACAACAGTATCACTTCTTTCTAAATCGGATAAAAGAAGTAGTACCCACCATTTGTGAACTAAAAAAATTAGGAGGACTTTCAGCCACGTTAATTGGTATCACATAAGGAGAATCAAGACAATCCAATCGGACAACTAACAGCAGTCACTTGTGAGCTGTAAGACCTAAAGCCAGTATTTCAGTCACCCCCACTACAACTGCCGTGTATGCAATCGCTACGAGTCCATCATTAATAATAATGATTGTTCAGCGATACAGCACCATCGCCTGCAGCACTAGATAGGATTATCCACGGGTACCAGGTACCCTTAATTTCTCACATCTTTGTCTACCAGCGCTTCAAAAGTTCAAATGCATCTTCAGAGCATCGGTCCGGTGGGGGGGGAAGACAATGAGGCAACTGCGATGCGTTTCTTCCTCCACTGTCTAACAAATGCTCTGAAGAAAGTGCATCTTTAAGGTACAAAAAATAAAGCAGCTTCACCACAGAGAGCTCAATTCTGCCACTAGTTCTAATTTTTGTTGGGTTTTTGGTTTGGTGGTTGGAGGGATTTTTTGTGTTTACAATTTCATTGTTATTTACCACAATGAAAAGAGATAAAAAGGAAGTACGTGCAGTGAGTTACTTCTTAAGACAAAAGCAGTATTTTCTCCTTTTCTCCGATTTCCTCCTTCCTCCATCATACTTTCAACCAATGTAAAAATAGAAACTGAGGTATGTGAAAATTTAAAACAACAAAAAATTCCCATTTGTAATAATTTTAGAGGCAGATTACAGACACCAGACAAAAGCTCCACTTTGAGTTACTTGACCATGCTCCTGTCATATCAATGAAACTGCATCAGCTCACACTCTCTAGCTTAGCTCAGGCACAATATTCTTCTGAATACATAGATACATATATCCTCATGTCTTAACTGACAATTCAGAATATTCTTTAGATAATGAAAATCAATAAAAGGGAAATGATGCTGTAATGCATGCATCAGTTATCAGTGAACACATCTGAAACGGTTCTCCCCAAGATCAATGGAAAAAAATAATACAAACAAAACCAGCAGTCCCGTTTTGACCCCATATTGTCTTTCTACTCAAGTATACTCTGGGCATTTTGCAAGGAGTTTTTAAATTTGTTGAAGCAGTTGCTGTTTATTAAATCAGCTTAACAGTGCACAGGGTCATTGTTTTTCACATGCAGGTTGCTGAAGACATTCCACATTTTAAATATATCACGATTAAATGATGTATAAGCTTGTTCTAACAGTGATTCATAGCTTTTTAATTTCTAGTCTACTAATTTCTACTCTACTAATGTCACAAATGTGTGATAAGAAGTCCTCCACGCTCTGTTATTTCTAGCACTTTTGAGGTTAGCTCCTGCAATGTTGGAACTTAAAGGAGTTTTTCTGCGTCCATTCCTCTGATTTAGCAAAGCAGGACACTGTCACCTCAATGCCTTCCTTTGATTCCACCATCTTGTCTTTTATGTAACGACTATAGAGGGGAGGCTTCTCAGAGCTTCCAGTGCAGATTAACTCACACCAGACTGTCTGCAGTTACACGAATTGGAATTAGTACTTTTGGTGGGAATCAAGATAACAGAAATCCCTATTTTACAAGTCATATCCCCCTCCTCATCAAACATACTGAGGTTTCTGTGATTCATCTTTATATCAGGCTTATGTCCGGTATATTTTGGATGAAATTTCATCTTTAAATGAAGTATTTTTGCTAACAAGATAATCACCTCCAAGACCATATATTATTTACTACAGTAAATGTATAATTATAAAGATCAACATAAAGGTGTTGAAAAAGCCAGTTTTTTGTTCACTGCATTCAAATTATTCTTCTATTACAGTTACAGTATAACACATTAGTTCTTTCCAAAACACTGCGTTGACTGGTGCACCTCTTCTGCAAACAAAGCTCATTTTAAAGGACTATTTGGCAGTTGCTTAAAATGTACAAATGCATAAATGTGATTGCAATTAATTTCATTATGACATCAGACCACCAGTTACATAATAACTCTTCTGTTACTTTCACTAGCACATCAGATACATCGAAATATATCTCTGCTAGAAAGCTTGAGACTCTGCTTCCTGAACACCTGGTTACAGAGCTCTCTGGAAAACAGGAAGGTGTCTGTCACCGGAACACGGTGACAGTGCAATCCAAGTGACATCCCAAGTGACTGTAATCCAAGACCAGGTGCTGAGGGAGCATTGTCATTCTACTTGTCCGGGGAGCCACATGGCACCCAAAGGCAGTGGCTCAACTCCTCCAAAGCCACCCCTGCTCTCAGCAGCTTTTAAGGTTCAGAGAAACTTTCAGATCTCCTCCCCTTGCTGCTGCTTCAGAACAGAAACAAGACCACTTTAGAGTCTCATACGACTCTGCTTCTTTTCACCTCTCCCTCTCAGCATTTTCTTTCTTCTCTTTGTCCGCATCCCCAGTTACTCAGAATTTTATTGCTTTCAATTTATCTAAATGTGATGTAGTATGTTACAAACTGGTTCAACAACACAGTGATACTGAGTACCTTTATGACCTTAACCTTAAATACCTTTCTGGGAAATTTCTATCAACCCATCTCATTAAAGTAAAAATATTAGTTAAGGTTATCCTAACAAAATGCATTATACTTGACATACAGAAAATGGATAAAATTGATGTCATATTTTCCAGAGCAGAAGTGCTTTTATTTGGCAATACATTATTTATGTAAGCTCATGAGAGTCCTGCAAATTGTGTTGTAGAATAGGTACACACTGCACTGATAATGCTTTCCATACCTGAGTTACGTGAATCATACTGAATGCTGAGAAGGCAGCTTGACTCCTTGGCCCATTTTTATCTCAGCCTTTACTTGAGAATAGGAGTGATAATTGTGGAAAACACAAGTTACTTTTGCATGTAGGCATTTTTGAAGTGGTGACCCAGAAAGCAACATTTCCAATTTCCCAATCGCACTTAATAAGCTACATTATACTGCCTGAACATTAAATATTTCAAAATACTCAAAATTATTCAGAAAAACTGTATCTTCCCTAAGCAACGCAACATTTCTACCTGTTTTTTGCCTATGGCTATTGGAAACAAAAGAGAATTCTAAAAACAAAGTCAGAAATACATGAAACTGCAGAAGATCAGAATAATTTAATAGGGTATCATCTCAGGGGAAACCAAAATCAGCTATGAAATAGATTCACCATTAATTTATATGATTTCACTATATAACATAATGTTCAAATCTGGGACACAATTTAAACTGGGACAAGCAGTCATTTTTAACCTAGATTCTGTAAATTCACCTCAGACATTTAATTTTTTCCTAACAGCAAATATTCAATGACCTGCCACAAGATACAGAAGAAAAATATTTTGAAAAGTATAGTATTTTCTTCTTTCCATGTCAAGTAGTGCCAAAGGCTATCAAAGAAGAAAACTGAATGGAACAGCAATATCTAGAAAGGGCTTACATAGTTAACAGCCACAGAAAGGCTGAGATATTAAAAATTAGGAAGCACAAAAAGAAAGACTTTGCTATCAAGACCTTACTGGAAATGGAAACCAATATTTAAAATAAACTTGCAGTCAACTAAAGAGTTTACAGACAAAAAAGAATGGCTTAACAAAAATGCTTAACATTATATATATTTGTAATTATTATGAAGTGCCTTAGAAAGTTTAGTGTCAGCAACAGTCACCCAGCAACACTGTAGGGTTTTTACTCTTTTAGAACAAGTTTTCTGTGGTTTCCCAATGTGGTTGACTAGCAAAAACCCCAAACTTCTATAGTCCCTGAACATTGCATGAAGCAGCTGGATATTTTGCATAATTTTTTGAGAGACAGCCAAGCACAAAGCTCTTAAATTTTCTTACAAGGTAATAACACCAGTTAGAACGGCGCTTCTGTGTGCTGTTGACCGCTTCTCCAGTGCAGATGGCCATCTCTGTCACCTGCGGTCGGTTCTTATTTCACTCCTGCTGTAGTTTCCTTTCCCCTTTACCAGATAGCACTTATGACCTTGCAGTCATTGTGGATTCTGAGCTCTCTCCTGAAGTACCCATCAATCATGTAATTAAAGTCTTTTACTTCCACTTTAGGACTCTAGCCAGGTTGAGACATATGTTACTTAGGCATTTTATTGAAACATTAATTCAGTGCAGACTTTTGTTTATCTCATCATCATTACTGAAATTTTTTTGTCTGCACGTATTCCAGCTATCTCATTTTAACACTATATGTATAGAATTTAACACTTAGAGCCCTTCACACTGAAGTCTTCCTGTTGTATTTCCCTCATATTAATGAAAGGTACAGTTTTGTCAGTTGCAATAAAAATCTAGATGGTGGCTCTTTGTTCTTATTCATCTCTTTTTTGATTATGCCCTTGCCAGTCCGTTCACAATTAACATTTATAGTGATTACCATCAGCTGTTCTGTACCTCAGAAGGCAAAAGGGTCAGGAAAGCTTCTCAGGAGGAGAGCTCAGCTGCTGTATGGCCACACCTTGCACTGGACACTTATTTCTGTGACCAGATTACATGGCACATGTAACTGCTGAGTAAAGACCATGGGCATCACCTAGTGAAAGCCCAAGAGACAAGGACGTACACATGCATGGCTTCCAAGGTGCCTTGTGTTTACAAAAACAGAGTGAAGTGGTGACAGATCAATGGCCAGAACTACACCGATAGACAGGCTGGAAATCATGGCCAGAGGTTATAATACTGGATTTACATACAGCCAGATGTCATGGATGTCACACCTGACACTGTAAGGCAGTACGGATTACAGGGTGATGGCACGAGAAACCACAGACCAGACTCTTGCATATTACATATATGCTGAAATACACAAAAAGAAAAAACACACAAAAAACGTATGAGATCACGAATCCCTGAAATCTGCTCTGTATTACACTAGAACTGACCAAGGAAGATCTGCAAATATGAGCGAGTTTCCACAATCATTTAACAAGCAAGAGGAAAGTGCTACTTAAAACATACCTTCAAACATGCCACAGGTATCTCATGTCAAGTGAGCGAGAATTATCATCTAAGCCTTCTGCATTTTTCAAATGTAATGAAACAATTATTATTTAAAACAAACCTGTAATCAAACAAACATAACTCAATTATTCTTTTAAAAACCATGTTTTCTTCACCACTTCTAAACGTAAATTGGTACTGGCAAAGTATATAGGGAAATTACTTTTAATTTTGCAGCAGGTGAGCACTACATTCCTTTTTCCTATTCTGCCTTGAAATAAATTCATGAGCCAACATAGTGGAACAAAGCATCAGAGGAATCTCATCTCTAAAATACTCTGGGATGTCAGTTCAACTTGTGTTAACACAGTCTTTTTTTCCTAAATTTACCACTTTTTATGTTAATATCAGAGTGAAAACAAAAGAAGGGAAAGTTGTTCCATTTACAATGAGGAAGTCAACATGTAAAATGGTATTACATGGCTTTTCAAACAAAACCAACAATCCAGAGTGACTTTAACACAGGGTGCCAAAGACAAGGACAAAAAGGCTCGCTGGGAATCCAGTTCACACAGACAGAAATCAGTAACACAGGCATTGACAGTACCCAAATGCAATACTCTACAATGGAAAACATTCTGACAAAGACAAGGATCTATAAAGAGTTTATGTTTTATACCTAACAGTTAGCCTGCCTTAAGGTCTTCTCCATAGCAATGCTCTTCCTGGCTCTGTAAAATCTGCACTTTTTTTCTCACTTTCTGACTTTAAATTTTAAAAGCAGCATTTAATGTAGGATTACATGGCAAGATCCACTGCAGTAAAGTTACAGTTTTGAGGATGAATCTCAGGTTTGCCTTCTCATGCGGTGCCGTTATGTGTCAGAGCTGTGCGCACCTGTACTCCCTCCCTCTGCCCCAGGCCACCAGGATTACAAGAACTCAGAAGAACAGTCAAGCAGGGAATCTCACCCCATCCAACTGAAGATGCTGTCACCATGCCACCAGCAAAAGGGACTCACCCGCTGGTCAAAGCCTTGCCATCCTGATCACATTCCCCACAGGAGCATTAACATATGCAAGGATCCCAATAAATTAGTGGGGGGCACTTGGGATTTTATCCTGTTAAAATGTTAACGTGATAGCTGTTTCCCATCTTATGTTTCACGAGGTAAGGCAAGTAACCCTCTTTCACTTTCCACAGTTTGCGGCTGAAGGAATGAACTCCCTTCTGAAATGGCCTGCAAAGTTCTTACATAAATTTATCAAGTGGCAACAACTCAACTGCAATGTTGTGTTACAGTAATTTTCCATTTATAATAAAATATCCACTTAGCCTCATATTTTACTTGATGGCAAATGCTGCTGAAAACAGTCTAAAACTCTAAGTTTTACGACAGATTAGTATTAAAACTGAATGGAGCCCAAGAAAAAATTCATGTAAGCAAATTAAATCACAGCTCTTCCCACCTAGCCGGGGTGCAGTCATTTTTCTGTTTGTTTATTCATTTTGTATTTTACTAAGGAGGTGGTTTCCATGAAGATATTTCAATGGGATGTGATGAGAGTACCACATGCTGAGTTGCTGCACAATTACTACTTCAGAAGACAGAAATTTGTATAGTGTACTTGGAACCAAGCAACTTACGAGAAATGGAAACTAACTAAACTTTATAATTCTATATTAAAAAAATAAGCCTCTAATATTTTCCTTTTTCAATAATATACAGAACTGCAGTAATCACTTAAATTCTACAACATAGTGAAAGCATTTAAATACACATTAACCTGCTCTCTCTGTGTAGATTAATCTAAGAGAGAATCTGTTAAATGATGCATCAGCCTGAAAATGTGACTTGCAGTGCATGACAGGCATATTTCCTTTTCACCGCACAAATTCCTTTAACATTTTGTTGATTTTGTTTTAACAAATTAGAGCTCTGCTGTGTTTTCATTTTTTCATATTCATTTAAACTGACTGAGAACTTTGTCATTTTTATTCAGCACTTTTCACCTTTTACCGTTGTCATCATAGAATGAGACAGACCACACAGTTCAAACAACATCTGCTCATTCTGAAAAGATACTATCACTTGGAAAAACAAATAGACCTTAGTTAATACATTTTTATTTTGAGTGACAAAGATAATTTATTCATTTTTTGTATGCATATAGAAAGCATGAGAACTACCTGAAGAAATGATGATTAAAAATAGTGTAGTACTACATACAAAGGAAAGAATTATCCTAAATTATTAAAGAAATGTAGCATTTATTGCTAGTCCTATGTTAAATATAATAATGTAAGTGCTCTGAATTCAGTAAAAATGGAGATTTAAGTGATAACATCCATAACAAGACGTTTCAGTTCTCAGAAATATGTCACTTGATTATTAACTATAAGACTTTGTAGTTTATACATTTGATTTCCATCTATTGTGGATCTTGCTGGGTCTTTTCATGGGTGTGCAGCTCAGATGTTTAAATAAATTGATTTCAGACACTCCACTTGAAAACCTACAAATAGTATAAAATGTTACAAAGCTCAGAAACTTATCACTAAGTAAATACTATAACACAACACTGGCTTTGATGGAATGAATGAAAAACATTGGACCAACATGTTCCACACTTACACAATTCTTCTGCCAGTATGAAACTTTAAAAGCCACCATTCTTAATAATAAATACGGAATATGAGAGATGTCACAAACACTCAAAAATCATTATTGAAATATAGCTATACAGCTCCTGCAGTGCCTGGGCTAAGTTCTACCCTACTTCATCATGTCTCTGCTTGAGGGTCAGAAGGCTCTACAGAGGGATCTAGACAGGTTGGATCAATGGGCCAAGGCCAATGGGATGAGGTT
>JAOXJM010000071.1:14811642-14832764 GCA_026413425.1 Tringa solitaria
GACCCCTGCTATGAGGACAGGCTGAGGGGACCATCTACTGAGAACTCTTTCAGGAATGCCATCAGGCTACTTGCACTCTATTAACATCACTTGCTGCTAATGGAAAAATAACAGAAGCACTTAACATGCTGCTCACAAGCACTGAACAGGAAGCAGTAGGTGGATTGTAGCACAAAAGCTTGAATTCTAAACTTCAGCTGGAATATTCAGGTTTAGTGCAACTCACCCGGCCAAAGCTGGTGCCTACTGTAACTTCACATCCGGAGAGCAGATGCTCAGACTTCTGGGCTTCCTGAGAATCCCCTGGATGCACAAGAATTGTAGCCCAATTATCAAATATAAGACCATACTGAAAGCACATTTTTTGCCTTTAAGTGGACATATCTGCCTTCACCACATCTAATCATTACCGATACACTTCTTGCCTCCATTCGCAGCCTCATTATTCTTAAAAAGACACTGCAACGTTCAGTTTGCCCACCCATAGTTTCTCTATTCCTTTCAAATGAAAGAGTAATTTTGAAGAATGCCAGAACTACTGATCTGCCTTTCTCTTGTGGATTTTCAAATGTTCAAACACCCCTGCTTCAAAAAGTACAAAGTTTGGTGGTTTGATTGTTCTGTACTACACTGCAAAAAGACGGCAACTTGAAGAAAGAACTAGCACGTAAGAAAAGGAGAAAAAGAGATGGAATTTGCTTGTGTGGAAGGAGTATAAATACAGACTACCAAGAAAATAGATAAAAGCATAAAAATATCAAGATGGGCAAGAAGAGACAGCAAGACTTATATTAGAGATGAACAATACAACTGTGAGAAAGCTTTTAGAGGGTAATAAATATACAATACGGGATCATATATAAAATATAGGATAATGCATGTATATATATATTTTTTTTAAATCCATGGAAGTTGGTGATGCAACGAAAAAGGAGGTTGAAGGTGTCTAATTTACATTTTATGCCCAGGATCATTTTTGCTGTTGAGATCCTCATTATTCCATGGAAAGGAAAGCGATAACAGCATTAAGTGTATTGCTCTCAAGGTAGACAGCCAGCAGAATGACAGTTTTTATATAAAAATACCTGCAGGAAAATTAAATGAAAGCTACTTAAAATAATTCCATAGGTTTGCAATGAGCTTCCAAGTCATAATACCCAGTATCAGCTGTACGTGGGTTTATATGGTTAAAGTCTTACTGTTTACCCTTTTATTCAGCGTCACATGACGCGGGTCATAATAACTGATTACTAGGTATAATCCATTCCAGAAGTGGATTTTTTGCTTTCCTTGGAGATTCACTATTGCTCCCAGAGGGGAAAGTTTGAGGAGAGAGAGGGGCGCTGTCAAAATAATTAGTTCTGAGATCTAACCTCAGGTGGAAGTGGGAGGAGAAGTCACCAGCTGCAGAATGCCCATGGCCAAAGGGCAGAACACCTCATGTTCAAAGTATCACATCAAGAGCTCTCTACAGATTTCAACATCAAGAGATGCAGAACTATACCATATGGTATCCAGGACAGCTCTGGTTCCAAACTGACATGGGTCAAGGAGAACAACAAAAAAGCTGATGTTTAGCTCCTTTGTGTCGCTATCGGTCGTCTGATCAAATACTTGGTTTCTGCTGAGATTTACATGGCCAGATTCTCTCCCACTATGTCTAGCATCTATCTGAATTATCCAGAACACAAAGCATTACTAATTATTCACTGAAATACCATGTTTGATTTCAAGCTATGCAGAGATGATGACAAACACCATCACAGACAGACTTTTTGCCCTCTGGAAAAGTGGCAGAGGAAGAACGGGGCAAAGCCCCCAGCCCAGCCAAGTGAATTGGTAACATCTTACTGTGTGGATGTGGCGAATCACTGGCGCAGGCACTGTGTCTATAAGGAACCCTCATCAGCCTGAAGTGAATGTCATAGAACTACTTGCCTAAAGCAGATGGGGAACACAGTCTCTTCAGTCTCTCAGCCATCATCTAGAGGACAGTGATTAGACCTACCTGGAAAGGAGTTGAGAACCAGGGCAATAAGTTAAATTCAACTAAATCATTCAAATAGTATCTTTCATATTCCACACTCAAAATGTAACTATATGATGCAAATTGCTACTTTTGGTGTCATTTCTTGGTTTTGCAGATGATTCTGAAATATAACATCTTGTCAATACTTATCAACATAAAATTTTATCCTGGAAATACTGAACGAATGGTAAGTTTTTAGATTGCCAACTGTCTTTCTTAGTTGCTAATTGTAGTTAAATTTAGAATGCTTACAGCAAAAATAATAATAATAAAAAAATCTTTCCTGAGGCCCACAATGTCCTTTCATGCCAATGCCAACTTAACATGCAATATATCATCAAAGCAACATTACACTGATGATACAGAATTTATGAGGGATGTCCTGTATCTTATTAAATAGGAAGTTGAAAGCAACAGGGTAGAACAGAGGAGCACAATAACAATGTCTTCACAACTCTAAAGACTGAGAAAATAGGTCTTTTTTTTTTTTAGGGGGAAAAAAGAGATAATATGAATGTGGATAAAATAATGTTTCTTCCTACAGACCTGCTAAACCAAAAGCAGATAAAGTTCATCATAGACTTCTTTCCTATATAGTTTACCTTTGCTATATTATTCACCTTCATGAAATGTGAAAGTCCTATTTATGTAGAAAAAAGAACACCAAAGACACTTCACTTTTTTTCTTTACTCAAAAAAAAATGTTCCTAGTTTTCCTTTTAGTTGTGAATAAACGAAAGGTATTATATATTGCAAAGGACTTTTCTAGACTTATTTAAGAAGGACTTGGAATAGGTGGAAGCAGTATCTAACAGCATCAGTGTTTGTTCAATCCTGAAAGGTTGGAGCACCTAGATAAGGAGTTACCTGAAAAATAAAAAGGTATAGTGATCCTCTAAAGTGAGGCAATTTGTAAGAGATTATATGTTGATATAATCAGTCATAATAGTGGAAAGTACATCCACATTGGGAAAGAACTCAGAATTTTCAGTTTAATGACAGGAACCTTATCTCTTGGACAATGCAGTCTTATCCAGTAACCTGTGTATCCCTTAGCTTCCACCAGAAATTCAAGATAAATTTTTTGAAAGGTATTCAGTACTTATAATCAAGCCTTAAATTGACAAAATAATTTAAGACATCTCAATTCCATGTCTAGTGGCTGTCCAGATACTGTAGGTCTGTGGTAAACGCTGCTAACTATTTACTCCTGATTTTAATCTGCTCGATTTATCTGGGTCACAGAAACTGAGATGCAAAGCTTTGCAGGTCTTGGAATGGAAGATACAACTGTTTAAATGGGAGCTGGTTGGTTAGATTCATGTGTTTCACACATTTAATATCACAGTCATTAACTTATGCATACCCTTAAATAAACTGCTTTTTCAACAGCGATTTATGTATGTGAATTCTATCAATAAAACTATTATCATAAAAAACATATTAACTTTTGCCCTGATTATTTCTGTTATGTGAATTCTTGTGAAAATGATACATTTTCATTTGTATCTATTTAGTTCATTCCTATAGCCAGCCATAGCTTTCTACGTATCAAAGAAGCGAATCAGAAATGATACTGCAACAACAACAATATTTTATATTCAAGATTCCTGCTTGCCATAGTGTTTTAAAGGCATCACATGTTCATTGAGAACGGTGCCAAAAGAACAATAAGTACCTGCTGAGGCAGAACGGGAAGTGCCGCGTCAAGTATTTAAGCATCTGTTCAATTTCTTTTGAAATATAATTGCCTGAAAATTTTGTGTGAAAAGACAACTCACATACCTGGTACTAGAGAAGAAAAGATATAAACTACAGAGCTATTCCCTTGTAGTTGCACTGGTTCTTGTTTTTCCCAGATTGCACCCTTGAATCCCATCCTATCAGACCACTGTTTCCAACAAACACTTCAGTTCTACCAGGATACTTCCTGCAAGTCATTCAAACAAGTAACCCATGTGTTGGTTCAACAGTGTTACCAATGCCTTTGCTGTGTAACCATGTAATTTCTTGTATTGGAGCCTGTTTACCAAGTCAAGCTTTCATTTTAAATGTTGTTTCTTATATGTCGAGATGTATAATTGACACTGTAAGCACTATGGAAAAGAGGTATGGATAGATGGATACCCCAGAGTGAAAGCCTTCAACGAAAGCAGCATTTCACTCCTGGAGATATAAAATACATGTTAAAGTGCAATAGATTTCAAATCCTGTGAATTCTGTTAAAAATGTATCACTTTCAAACCTCACCACAAAAACTATCCTTCCTGCAGAGCAGGTGATGTTTCAAGGCTCCAAAATTGCAAACTGAATGTTAATGTAGAGAATTTAACTCTATTAACTCCAGGAGATGATGGGAACATTGGGTGGAAGAGAAAGGAGGTGTTTCTTCGATGTTAAGTACATGAGAGAGAATTAAGACATGCAGGAGCAGAAAAATCAATTCAGGGCTCAGTCAATGGGAAGGCATACAGTGTGACTAAAAGAAGTTTAAGCATAACTAACGACGAGCAACCAGGAATTAGGATGTAACAAGAAGAAACTGAAATCTTTTTTTCTCATCCCAGAGACAGCTCTGTATTTGCCATAGGTATCCAGCCAGCAAAGAAGACAGATCAGGACAGAGCGTATTACGGCAAAACAATTGTAATATTACAAAGGTGAAGTTCAAGTTTAGATTATTACTTACGTTGAGCATGTGGGATTGTCAAGATCAGAACAGCCTGGTCCTGCAGCACTGCCATGTAGTTCATTGCCTGGCAAGAGGCGTGCACCTCCAGGCTACCTGCCTTTCCTTCTCTGCCAATTCACTGAAGTGCTCAAAATGAGCACGAGCCCTGACTGCAGCATTCTGGCATTCTATTTTCTAGGAAAATCTGGATGCCAGCGCAAATCTAGTTTCAAGGAAACCTGTCAAAAAGGAAGATTTCAATTCCCACCCTGAAACATATGCCCCTCTGGTAAACTTTGTAATGCTTCCAGACTCAACTTTTATTGGACACAGTTACTGTACATAAACCTCTATTTCACTATTTATGATACTATCACAACCCAGAAAAAGAGGAGAATAACAAAACCCACCGAAATTTCACCTCATTAATTTACTTTAACATGCTTGTAAACTAGAAGAGTTGAAGAGCTCAAGAGCAGACAACAAAAACACCCAAACAAGCAGTACCTGAGGATCAATCTTCTCAACAGGGGATACCCTTCTCAGTACCTTTCTCAATACCTCTATGGGCCTGTGGTACTATTGTCTGTGCATCTCCATCTGTTTCACTAGAAGACAGTATAGTTTGACTTAAAACAATCCAGAATGAATCAACAGAAATAAAGTAGCTCAGAACGGAACCAGATCATACACTTATAGACAAAGGAACAGAACCTGGACGTAAGTCACAAAGAATGGTTTCTTGCAAGTGTCACCTCACATCATGACCTTGAATCGTGAGCTCAGCTCCTCTGAGAGCAGGGCACCACCCTCCTGTGCTGTGGGGTGGCTTGTGGGGCTTCAGCCTACTGTAGCAACCAACAGTACTTGCCCAGCCTGAAATTAAAATCATCATGGAATCAGACTTCAAACTACACAAGTCTATGCTGACTGACAGGCACATCATAACCAGACATCTTTCTAATCTCTGCTTAATTGCAGGAGCTCAAAACAGCATGTATTTCTTTATTGGCATGTGCCTTGCTAATTTGCCAAGTTTTTATACAGTAAAAGCTAGCAATTTTACTGTGCGTGTCCCTTGATCAACATACCTTTGTGCTGAAAAGCACCTGATATTTGCTATTTAATATCGTATGAGAGTTTAATATTAAAGTTTAAAACCTTAAATATTTTCTTCAGGCTTCTATATCCAATGACAATGACAAAATTATCCCAATCTTTTTTTTCTCCAGATGCAAACATTTCCTCAGTAATAGGCAAAGGAGATATCATTTACATTTCAAATTGTATCCATTGTACTATTAAAGAATCAATACAGAATAAACATAGTCGATATGTATGGTTGGCAAGGGTTGATAAGTCTTATTTATAAGAGATCTTATATATGTAAACTTTGCCTGTCAAAAATTCCAAATTTTGGTTACTCCAAGAAAAAAACAAACACCTTCCATCATCAAATCAGTGCTGTGACCTTCCCATTCATTTCTCAACAATTTATAAGAGAAAATTTTTTCTAGATAGATAAGTGCTGTAGTAACAAAGGTGAGATGTCACAAAGCCATGCAACAGCAGGATCATACAAGGGAAGTGTTCTCAGTGATACACAAAGTGTAAGTGACTCGATATAGTGATGTCCATTTCTATAAGATTGCTTACACAACTGTTCTGCTACATGGATTTTACTGTTTTCCTTTCCAGTATCTTCACACCCACCCTTAACGTTATTTCTCAATATATTTTCACTGCTAAAAATGCTTAATTTGGCTTTTTTCCCTACCGTGACTGACGTTATGCATGACCTTGAAATGAATGCCATTGTAGCAAGCTGTCTCTCACCATGGGAATTCTCTTTTTTATAGTGCTTGAGCACAGTATCTTTGATTTGGTAAAACAGCACTTGAACAGCTTATGCAGCACTCAGTAATTTTCTGCAGCCACAGAGGTTTATCGTTTGTCCAAGCTTCAGCAGGAACAGCAGTATTTTACACAAACATAATATCCTTTTAAGAGAGCACTTCTTTTCAAAGTGTTTTGAAAACACTGAGCTTCACAAGCTCCCAAAAGGTGACTAAGAAGGATACAGGTATTGCTGCAGCTACCTATAGTGGCAGGACTAGCAGGTATTTAACAGTGCCCAGTGAAAACAACATATCCAGTTGGAATTACAGTAAATCTCCAAGTTAAATAAAAAAAAGTAAAAAGCTTCTCCCCACAGACCTCCTTAACACTATGCTTGGACAACTCACTAGCAATAATAACAATACTCATGGGTCTAATACACGAGTCTACATTTTCCTCCTCTAATTACAGCAGAGTATGATCAAATTCTAGCAGAAGGTGGTCTGACTATAGCTGCCTTGCTAACTCAGTGGAAATACATACAAGTGAAAATCTTAACCCAGGAAAATTTCCATCTTAGTGGAATTTCCAAATAAAAGAAAATATATTAAATAACTGAAACTGTCCAGAATTTTGCTGAACTGTGCTGTACCTTTTATTTAAATGTACTAATCGAATTAAGATGAAGTCTGCTTTGTGATGGAATATGAAATAATCCCGTATCCAGCTAACAGGATACTAAGTATAACAGCAGAGTGTACATATAACTGAAAGGACTAACCTAATAGCAATGAAAAATAATTTCTTTTTTTTCTTTTTCCTGTTTTCTGCTATGCAGTCTTTTAATTCAGAAATGGATAAATCGGATAAAAAAAGGAGCAGTGGCTCCGTGTCTGCTTAGGTCTGTGTTCAGTCATCTCATTCTCACTTGCATTTCCTTTACCACCACCCTTGGCACTCCATCAGCCGTCTGTGCTCTCAAATGCCAAGTATCAGGCACAACGTGGGTAACACAACTATGTCAGACAAGTGTTGTTCTGCGGCAATTGCCATTTCCATTAGTTACTTATCTGTGGGTTTCACTTCCCACCTACCACGTTGCAGGCACGCACAATGCCTGATTAAGGGTTAAGCTTCACATTGTTCAATTAGGCCTTATAAATTCTGTAAACTCCATTATTGGTTGAAAAGCAGTCCCTCAACCAGCCTGTGATAGCTGACAGACCACCAAAGCCAAAGGCTTACCCTCCAGTCACGCGGTTCCCCTGCAGAGAGGCATGCAATGCTGGTTACAGGTGCTGTATGCTCCTTGGTACTTGACTGACAGGTGGGACAAAGCAGAGGGGGATCTCTCTAGCAATGCAAGTTTGCCTCTACTTTCCAAAAGTATTCAGAGGGAGCTGAAATAACTAACTCTGTGATATTTTGTGTACTTTATGTGATGGTGCAATGTGTATTCAGCAAAAGGGGAAAAAAAAAATAAAAGGCCAAAGTACAAAGGATTTTTCTTTAAACATTAAAAACTACATTAACGACGAGGATGCTTTTCAAAAAATAACAATGAAGAGAACTTTCTTGAAAGTTTTGCGTGTATTTATGACATTTTAATTTTAAATAAGCATTTCAAGGGCTATATGAGTGGCTTAGATAAGATACTTTAAAACAGTCCTGGCCTCCAGAATGTGGGACACTTACAATGTAAAATGAATTATACATCATAGGATGTACAGTAGACAAATTAATTTGCACAGGTTATCTACCTTCCAGCAGCTCCACAGATTTTCATGGCCTGTGCAACACTTGAAAGGTTTGCTACAGCCCACCTTCGCCCTCGCCTCCCTTCTCTGCATTATGCCAGATTATTCTGTTATATAGGTCAAATTCTGGTGCAGAAAAGACCCACATCTTTTGTGACATATGAGGCCATAGATGTTAACTTTTTAAAGCTGTACCAACCCCATGACAATTATTTCAATTTCATGGAAAAGTCTTTAAATAGATCATCTTAGTAAATTATTATGACACTTTCATATTAAAAAAGCCTCTTTCCAGAGTGAGCTAGGACCATTAATATCGATATTCAGGAAGCGTCTAAAATTTGTGCTTTCCTACTGTAGTCAAGCATTCCTGTTTCTGAGGATTTGAGAAGCACATGCATAAATTTGAACATGCACTATGTTCACTAATGATGTCAACCTTTCCTTAGAGAGACTGACTAATAAGAGCCTACTGAATAATAATAATACCTAAAAATCAATAATTTGGCAAATGAGATTTTAAAAAGCATTAAGAATTTTTGTAGTGTGCCCACAGACAACATGGTCACAGCTTAAGAAAAAATGAATTTTAGAAACTACAATTAAAACTGTTGGCTTGGTTGAGAAAACAGAGAACAAAAAAACCAAGAAGATTTTGAGAATTATTAACTCTCTAATCCCTCCAGTAAAATAATAAACATTCCCTTAATCTAACTGCAAAATTGCTATTACAAAACTATGAAAATTATTTATCACTTATTTTTTCCCATTTTATTTCCAGTTCTGAATATTCTCTTATTCATGTTAGATTTGGTGGTAAGTATGGATCTTATTGTTTCATATAACTTTTAAAAATTGCTTAATTTCACATTTATTTATTTAAATTTATTTATTTATTTAAAGCTCACATACATTTATATGCTGCCTGAAGTTTTCTCATTAGGTAAGCTGTGAGCTCTTAATTGTTAAGTTTAAAGTTCTACTGAAATAAGTATTTCAGAAGGAGGAAAATATTAAATATATTATGTATACTGGAAAAACACTGCCGGGTCATCCGTTTTTCAAGAAACATAAAATATACAAACATTCTGCATCCTCCAACTTTGTACATTTCCAGATGCTGGATATTTTCCACTTAACTGCTGATCTGCTAACAAGCTTCAGCATTCAGACTGAATCCAAATGATGATGTACAGATGTAGAAGTCCACGTTTCTGCTGCAGGCCTTCAAGGATTACAATTTTATGTAGACTAAATGTTGGTGAGATTAATTAAATAATACCCCCAATAACACAGAAATTAACACTCTGGAGTGGACCAGAGACCCATTTATCCTTTCTCTAGGTGAAGTCAACAGCGTCTTGTTTGGGAAGGGTGTAAGAATAGAGCAACCATACAGCAGATGGCTCCTACAGCAATGAGGAGCTCAAGCACCCAAGATAGAATTGGCAATCTTGAAGGAATCATAGAAGCAGTGATCTTGAGATCAATTTCAAAATATAGGATATACCAAAATATAGGAGAATACCAAATTTACCACAGAAACCCTGCATTTCTCTTATCCAGCACTGCATTCGTCTTATAGGCGTTCTCATTCCTTCAGTTAAATGCAGGGAACTACTGCCAAATGTAGTTCGCCATGCAGCTTTATAATGGCCAAGAAACTACAAATACAGATTGGAAAGAAAATGTTGAAGAAGCATATTTTCCAGTACACTACATTCTTGCTCCGTATTAATTACCATTTATACTATATGTACTGGTTTGGTTTTTTTGTTTGGTTTTTTTTTTATTACATACGTAAGAATACAGCAATAGCCCCCTAAAACATATCAATACCTCTTGGAGATAAAACTCTGTTTAATAAAAATTGAAGAATTATTATTAAATGGGCCTCACTTTGAGAAATTTTAGATGTTTGGCTTCAAGATTGGTGCCTATGCTCTGATCAGCAGTTGAGCATGTGAGGTGTACATGTCAAGGCAGTTAAAGTCTAAGAGCTTTTGGTTGTGCTACGCTACTTCAGTTTTATTTGAGGCATTCTAAATACATCTATAGGTATGATATTGCCCAGGATAAGATTATATAGACTACACTGTTATCACTTGCAGCACTTTGATCATGTAAAGGAACATCACAACTAGGAGGAGTGTGAGAGGAGGACTGGGAAATTAACAACACTGCTTTACCTGTTTGTGATGTTATTAAATTTGGACAGATACAGAGGAGGTAACAGAATCATAAATTAACACAGACAACCTAAAGACAAAGCGGTACAGTAAGTAATTACAACTACAAAGTTTAAGATCTAAAACTTTTAGGCATATAGGGGGAGACAAATTACGACACTGCAAAGCAATAAAATCATTTGTTGCATTGACAGGGAATGAAAATTTAAATAAAAACATTTCCCGGTCTGCTCAGCCATAACAATGTTCTTTTGTTTATATTCTTTGTAATTGAGCTGCTCGACAACTTCATTCAACCTTCAGTAGCAAACATGGGTATTGATTATCTCTGAACATCCTAATCACTAGAGACTGGGACACAAACCATAGAAGTAGAGTTTCTGGTTGCAAGCGAAATTATAGTTTGCCCTACAAGATTACACAATAAATCAGAGAACAAATCAGCCAACATAGGGCTCTGGGGTCACTGAAGTGATGTTGACACATTACAATAATGAGAACTTGAAACACCTCATGCCCTATTGATTTTTAAGCTGAATCATTGCCACTGCAGGAGATTACAAGACTGTGTACTGGAATCATGACCCACATGGGAGATGCTGATGAAAAATACAAACAATTGCACCAAAATAGTTCTTTACCTGTCTCTGTTATAACCCAATACCCTTCCCTTGCCCCCCGCAAGGTCTGACCGAAATTTAATGAACATTTAACTGCTTAACTAGCTCACTTAAAACAACTTTCCCTTTCTGTTTTCGTCTTTATCTACATTAATTATGTAGATACATAATGTAGACTTGAATCTTTAAAACATCTCACGAAACTGCATAATAGATAAATCAGCCTACAAGAAGTGCTCTTTAATGTTCCAAGTAGCTTTCTTGTTTCACTCAATAGCAAATTATTCTATGATATAAAAATAATTCCAATAATCACCATCTTATTTTCTACATACAATAGAGAATACAATATGTAAACGTCAGAAGCCTTGGCACAGGCTAAAGAAAAAAAATGCTCCTCTTTCTTCTTTTACTTCCACTTGACAGCATTGAGAACCAATTAGCTGTTAGAGAGGTGACCAGTGACACAAGATGATTACAGTCCTGTCACGACAAAAAGAGCAGTTATAATTTGCACTGTGGTGAATTACTTTAGGAACACATCATTTTGCTTAAGGGGAGAAAATAATACCTTTATTATCACTACCAGCCAAGAGATCTCATGCTATGCCACAGAGGGGCAAGTAAAGAGAGAAACTTTTTAACGAAAGTAAATAAACTTTCAATTTGTATTATTCTTCGTAATAAGTGCTTTTTAAGTACTACAATAGTGTTCTTAAAGCAAAATTGTTTGTCAGCTTTCAAGACAGAAGAAAGGGCTAACTTGGAGTAAGTGAAAGGAGAACTCTGTGAAGAACTAGGTAAACTATGGCAAATAGAAGAAACATTTACCTCTCAAAGCACTTACCATTAAAAGGGATTAGAACTTAGTTAAATATATCCTAAGGATTAGCTCCTGTTAGGCTCCTCAGAGATACGTTTTTAATCAGTAGCTCTGCACTTGGCATTTATTCCTTTAGGGAGGAGGTGGAAATTTTTAAATTATTTCTCTTTTTCCATCTGAAATTCAGTGCCAACAGCAAGACTCCAACAAAAGAGGGGACAGAAGGACAATGAATCACAATTTATCTGTCAGAGGCCCAGCTTTACAAGTTCCTCACAATTTTTAAAGTGCTTATCCTCAACGCTTCTCTCTGAGACACCAGCGTGATTCATAACCTTACTTACAACATGAAACTAAGACAAAAGGTTAGTAGCACCAACAGTCACATTTTTAAAGGAATACAGGTATTAGTGTTAAGATTCAGGCGTAATGCAGATGTGTTAGGATGCAGTTCCGAATACCCATATCCTTCCCAATCTCTCTGCCGCCACCACAGCACCTACAGTTATTTGTTTATTCCTTCCCTCTTCCCTTTTCCCAGCAGAGTAGCTTAAGGTACCTCAATTTTTCTTTCTGTCCATATCCAAACTACTGCTACTTTATCTCATTCCTAAGCCTGGTAAGTACACTTCAACTAGTTGATCCTCTCCCTGATCTTCCCTGAGAGGCATGCTCAAACAAATTAGTACACATCAAGGGTGCTAAGTGCCACAAAACCAGCAGCTGTTATCATTATTAATGGGGGAAAAACACTTCACAGTGGTATCTCCTGTGGAATAGTTGGGGGCCTACTGGCAATGTTAGTTACCAACAGGCAATGCAGCAACTGCAGTACACGACAAGCTACCATAAAACCAGTCTTTTCCAGGAGGAAAATTTAATCTCTTTCCACTAACAATTTAATAAATTTTTGACAGTTGGGAAATACTATTAACAGAAAATCAAATAAAGATGATGCTCAGTATTACACAGAAAAAACAAACTGCAATAAGTAAAACAACAAACATTACTGTCTGGAAGACAAAGGGCAGGTCTTTGTAACATTTGGATAGTGCACACACATGCAGAATGGAGAAACCCCACATTAAGCACCAGTTTGCCTCTTGGTCCTGTTCACAGCCTGTTACCAGCAGATGTGACAGCAACGTTCTGCAGCATCCGGACCCGCTTGGGTCAACCCTTTCTGTCAGGACACTATGAGGACACTCCACAACAAAGAGAAGCAAACCTCGCTCAGATTATTGATACAATCTTCTCAAACTGTGCATGTTTCTCATTGTTTATTGATTGTTTTACATTCTGAGAACCAGTTTTATTAGATGAAACATTATATTCAATGTTCTCCTTGTAGTTCTGTTAACTTCTACAGAAACCTGTACCAGTGAATGTAACAAATCCTTAAGTTCATTTTGCTAATACCTGTCTTAATTAACAGCGCAGCAGAATTCATTAGACAATAATTTTCACGATCATTTGATGATGAGCAGAATTAGAATATAATCATATCATCATTTACCATTTTTCATCAAAAAAATAAGTTGATAAGATACTCTATTGAGCAAGAAAAGCCAACTCATTAATACCAAAAATAATAGCTCTAAAAAAATGTTGTCACTCAGGTAGCATATAAATATTTTGACAACTAAAATGGCTATAAATGCATTATTGATAGTCGTACTTTGGAAGCAATCAATGGGAAAGAGACTGTATTTTGAGGAAGAAACTATGTCAGCATAAAAAATACTCACTGCCAATTTCTCTGTCGTTAGCAATAAGAGAAAGTCTCAGCAGCGCCACTAATACTTTGTAAACCTTATTTACAACAAGTCATGACCCCTTGGCAGAGTACTGGCATATAATATCCTACTTGGAACTTCTCCTATAATTTGCAATAAAGATACACCTGTTTCAGTTGCACAAAGGCTCATCAGTCTGTATAAAAAGAGAAGTGTAAGAGGGTCCAAGAGAACATTGATAGTAATGACAGAAGACTGGACTGGTTAAAAGACCCCAAAATTCTCATATGGAAACCAGAGAAATAACACAAAGGCCCTTTGTTTCTTAAAGGAAATAAAAATAAAATACCAAAAGATTGCAAAGAAAACTAGAAAATTCAGTTCTCAGAAAAAAAGGACACAGGAATATGCAATGAAAAATAATAGAAAAGCAGAAGACATCTCCCCACTCACCAAACCAAGAGGTTTGTGTTTTCTAAACACAAGAGGCATGCATACTGGTAAGACTCATTGTCAGAGTATGTTGCCAAAGCTGAATACTCAAGTAAATTTAAGGAATGTTCAAAGTGGAACTAAATCTTTATACCCTGATGTCTAAAACCTGTTGCCTCAAGGATAAAACTCATCCCTTCAACATGAAACACCAAGATAAACCTTCATGAGGACTAATATATTTGCTTCTGGGACAGTTCCACACACCTTCATCTGAGGTATCTGGTACCCAGTGCCCCGCTCTACCAAAGCTAAAATAGATATTGAATAAGCTCAAGTCTGATCGCAGAGCTGTATTTCTCTCTGCCTGGTTCTTTGTCTTCATTTAGAGAGTAACACTGAAGGTCTTGGAAGCACTTATATACATTATGTGATTTGACTGTTTTAAAGCAACGTTTTTAACTATTTACTTCTCAGTATTGCAACAGAGCTGGGATTTTCATATTGGCCACAAGATGTCACTGTTGCTAGCTACAAATTCAAAAACTTGCATATTTATCGGAACTCAAAAAGTTCAGACATTGTTACTTTCACATTTGCTTGCTCCTTAAAGGACATCACAGGACAACTTAATAGATCTGAAAGACGCCACAATGCAATGCGTTCAGAACTTCCAGACTGTCTGACCAGAAGTGAAATGACTGAAATATTACCCCTTAACGTAGAATGACAACATCGTCAACACTAGAATACTTTTGTTGTTTCCTACCTCAGGGTGATGTTGCCAGTAGATTTGTGTACTCCCACCTCTGCATTCCACCAGCTAAAGCTTTTCAAGTCTGATGAGAATTAATCCACGCTACCTTTATCAATGTCATTAACAAAATAGATTATTAGAATAAAACCTAAAACTCTCATCAAAAAATAATCAGGTCTGACCTTTCCGACATGAATGAGGAATGCTGCCAATTCAATGCGAGTACCTGGCCCACCAAGCTGTGTCCTGCTTAAGAGAAAAGGCTTTCATACCTGAACGGGGGAGGGAATTATACCATAACCTGCTCCATAACCCTTCAGCACACATCTTTTTTAGACCTATCATTTTAAAACATAAAATACACTTCCTAGAAAAATCATAGTGTTGCTAAGGCACGATCTAATTCAATCCTTTCTCCCAGTCACCCAAACTTGTACAGAGAACGGAGACCTGAAGATAACAGAATCGCTGTAAAGTATATCCTTTATACCTTATAACTAAAAATCCATCTGTACAAATTCTTTAGAACTAGATTTTTCTTGTTGGAATACCATTGACAAAAGATTCAAAGTAACTTTTCTTGAACACTTGCTTTCTTTTGATGCCTCAGTACCATTTTTCCCCCCTATAATCTCTTTGTATCTCTTACTAGCCCACACTGTGTCCCATATTTGGGGTATGACAGGTTAAAAGTCAGGCTATATCAACTTCTAACTTCAAACACTGTAATGTGATTCATTCTTTTGTGCAGTCACGAATAAAAATCTGTCCCAAACAGGGGATGGGAAAGAAGGTACTAGTAAAGTTCAGCTCCTGTGAAGTGTCTGAGGCTGTTTAATTTGCACTAAAAAGTCCAGTAGATGTATGAAACACTGCATAAGGTATAACACATACACTGACATATACAGATATAAGCTTAAAACTGTAAGAAAGAGAGCAGAAACATGAAAAGCTATAAAAGGTGTATGTAAACAGTATTTTACCCAGTATTCCTGTCTCCCTCACCATCTGTATTGATAGACTTTTATTTTTTAACACATCTACACAAAAAGAAATTAGAAAAGAAATCATAATTGTAAATATTGAAGACGATTGCCATGTTTTTTCAAATCCCTTGCCCATTTGCTACAAGATACTGCTGTGTGTCTTGTGTCTTTCTTGTTAACATTTCATGGAGCATTTCCATAAACATACGTTTGTTCTTGTTCTCAACACTTTGTTCTGTCACTGCGACAGATGGCTTTACACTGAAGCATATGAAAATATTAAATTCTTTATAAACCCGTTGAAGTTTGAAATGCCTACAAGTAATAAGTATCTTGGCAACTATTTCTTTAATACAGATACTACAAAATGCTATTTAGTGTTTTCGTATCAGTTTCCTATTTGCTACAGTTTATTCTAACACTACAGTTTTCTTTGAATTTAATAGTAGCATTGCTTCATTCAAAATGATGTAATTTCTAAGCTGAGTAATATGTTTTGCTATTTGTCTGTCCAGAGAAAGGTAAAAGCTAATCAGAAAAATTATGGTTTAAAACAACAGGGGCTTGCGTCACACCAAAAAGGAGTCCAGAGAGCACCGGGACTTTGTTCGCTACTGTTCCTTCTCCATCTTTAACAACGGTATTTTCCACAGCAATTGGTAGAGTATCATCTTCACAGATTTGATTCCAGCTCCCTCTAACACAATCTTCTGTCCTATGCCAAACTAGTTGTTGGCTCTAGTACTCTAGTAGTTTAAGAAGACAAGAACCAACTGTGTGCATTGACTGCTGAAGAACATATCCTTATAATTTCTATTCTTTCCTCATTCCAAGGTTTTTTGACAGAGGCTGTTGGTTCCTATAGATTGTGTAGAGTACTGCATAGAAAACAGCATAACAGAGCCTCTCTGGCCCCAAGTGCTCTTACACTTCTTAAATAGTAAAAGGAAGTCTCAACTCCTGTAATATGTTCTGTGTAATCCGCTTTTTATTCATAAACCTTAATGTTATGTCATTAATAGAAGATGGGAAAGCCTGTGCAGCTGTCGCAAAAAGATCAGTTTCTATCAATAAAGCAAAAATATATTCAAAATAGCTTAATTTAGATTGTATGTTTGCATTTTAAATTCTAAAGGCAATACTAAAGGAATAAGGAAAGCCCTCATATATAATACAGATGTTTATATAGAACCGATTTTATAAATGCATCCAACCGAAGTATATTATATCTGCCTTGACCCTTATTGAGAGGATTATTCAGTGCTTCCATAAATATAGAGCAAGAATTTTTCTCAGACCTAGGTGGTAAACTACATACAAGCTTCACCAGCAATCCCATCGTTATAAGATGTAACGCTTGAGGGGAACTGGGAGCAGGGACTGAAGAGGTGCACTCCTCTTAGTGCACTGGACCTTAAAAAAAGAAAAAAAAAAAAAACTGGCCCAGAGGAAGATCTAAGATTTTATTAGAAACTTTGCAAAAGTCCAGTATTTTCTGAACTCCGCTTCTTGGGAAAATATTTATAATATTGATTTATTGCCCTACCTCAGAGATGTGTAAAAATAACAAAAGGTCAATTTCAGAACTTTGTTTAAAAAAACAAATTCTTCGTAGAGACATAAGAGAGACTCACCTGCTGAATAAGAAGTTCAGATTTTGAGAAAGAGTTCCCATTTTAGCAAAGGGAATACACAGATGTGAGAATAAGTTTTTTTGCTTATAAATTAATTCTATAGTACTTCTTTACACACAAAGGGATACAGTTCCATTTTTCCGATATTTGCTTTCCAAACCTTTCCTAAAAGCTTCCAGTGACAGAAATCCCATAATCTTCCTAATTCACCTAAGTAAATATTAAGCATTTTTACTATCAGGAAGCCTTTCTAATGCCTAATCTAAATCTTCCTTCATGTAATTTAAGCCCACAGCTTCACATCCTACTCGCTACAGACACAGAGAAGAACACGTCAATGCTGTTGCCTCCAACTGCAGTTAGAATTTGCTTCTTTAAGCAAAAATGCAGTCTACTGTCTGCAATGTTGAAGGATCAAATGAAACGTTAGTTACTAACTCAAGCTAAACCCAAGCATTTTTCCAGTTCTACATCATGCAGGAAAATAAAAAGGAAATTTCTCAGTGGGGAAAAAAAGGACAATTGCCAAAATGAAACACGTCAAAGTCGTAATGCTCTTTCTTCTTCCATGTTTCCACTTCTCTTAAAATATTGATTAAATTTGTTAAATTAAATGAAAAGGATTTTTAGTTACCTAGCCCTCCTCTCCACCCTCAATGAAATAACTGCCTGAAAAAAATTGCTTGGATCCAGTTAGAATTTCACAAACTTTATGTTTCACAGACAAAAATCTGAGGGAATAAACATATACATCTCCTGAATGCCATTTTTAAAGATAATTTCCCATAAGAATCTCAGCTTTCTCATACATCTTTGTCTGCTGTAATCTTAATGGGCACAATGCCCTTGGCTCCTCTTTAGTGTGAAAACTGGAAGAAAATAAGGACAGCCCAATCCACCTCATTTCCATGAGTGCACAGGACAGTGTACCTGAGTCATAGAATCACAGTGTATGACCAGTTGAAATTTGCATCCTCTACTTTTCTTGTTCTACTGCATAGCCAAGCTGCATAAGTCAAGCTAGTACAGTAGCCAATGACTCACACAGACAATTATTTTATAGTATTAGTCATTTAGCTGTTCATTACCTAAACAGATTTTACTACAAATTTCCGGAATGGATTTGCATCATTTTCTATAGGTACATATATCTTCCAAAATTGCAGAAGCGCTTCCCGTTTTATCACTGTTGTGCTTTACCCTCAGTTCTGAGTTGCCGAAATAACCCATTGCTCATCAGGCCCACCCAGCCGGTAGCATGGGATCCCGGAATAATACAGGCTGGAAGGAGCTTATCCAATAACAGCCCTTCAGATCTTGTTGGACATACCCCCTCTGAGTGCAGAGGTGCTGAACTGGTCAAGCAGAGTATGATCTTACAGTCCTTCTACTAAAAGACTTGTGTTCCAAATCCTTCTCTTGCTTTCTTTTCTCCCTACACTCACCCTGCGAGGTTCTGTTGACAGGAAAAATGTACCTAGTAATAATTATTCTGAGAAATTATATGAACCAAGAGCAGGCAGAGTTAATCAACTCTTGAATGTATCAGCAAAAGTGCTGAACTTTTATCTTTTTACGAGACAGATGCTCACATGCACACATGTATCTACATATACGCATGTTATAAATTTATAAGTATAGTAGATTCTGAGTAAAACTTTCTAATGATTTCAGCAAAATAATAAACCTCATAGCCTCTGCCTCATAAAGAAGTCCAGCTTCTTTGGAATAGGCAGCTTAGCAATCTTAAGTCATCTGTGAGAACCACAGTGTCAAATGTCTAATGATGTCTTAAAAAATCATCATATAATCCTGATTATATTGTAAATCATGGCCAGTATTTGACTCCCAATCATTAGTTAAACTATTTGAATTTAGTATTTTTATTCAAATGCTAAATAAATTTAAATTTAGATTAAATGCAAAGATTCCCAAACCAAGTAATAACTAGAAAGGGTTGAACCAAAATGCAGAAATTAAAAGGTGTGGGACATAAGCCTGAGGTCTGAATTGGAATCTCTGTCATAAAAGAGTGCTAGAGGGAGAAGGAGATCCTTTCTTTCTTCAGGTCCTCTGAGAACATAAAACACTAAGGTCATCTGCAGCACAGGAGATTTGCATTTGTCTAGCAAAAACAACTTTTCCAGACAGAAAAGACAGTTAAGCACTGGAACAGGTAGTGTAGGGAGTTAATGGAATTTCCCTTATTGACAGTTTCTAGAGATTAACTGGGTGTCTATCACAAATGACACTTGTAAAGATGATCCTTTCAGGGAGCAGGGCAGGACTCGATGACACGGAAGAGTGGTTCTCTCCATCGCTATTTTTCTACCATGGCTGAATACCTCATTTTCACATGAGGATGGAATTCTGTTCAGTACTTGCTCAGCTATGCATAGGTGAAAAGGAATGAAAGCAAAATTATTGCACTGCCTCCCCTTTCCAGAATGCCTTGCCCCAGGTCTGAATCATAATAATTACTAAAAACTAACATACAAACATACTACTTGTATTAATTAGAAGAAACAGTAACGTACAAAGAGGCTTAAGCTTTAGTTTATTTTCCATTGTTCAGTAGTTAACAGCTGCTACAGTAAGAGTGTGTGGGAAAACAACAGCTGTATAACATGACTGACTTTTATTATTTGCAATTACTCATTTAAGAGCTTTGCTTCTTTTAGTTACGGCAGGGCTTGTTGAATGGAGTTCCTCCTATAGGACATGCAAGGACTGTGTAGGAGCTCAGTCCACTGCACCTACTGCCTATCCAAAAGATGACTGGCATCCATGTGTACACTCTGTAAAGTTTCTTTCCACTGACAATTCACAGACTGTAACACACCTCCAGACTGATCCTTCTCTGACCCCAGTTTTCTAGCTCTAAAGACCATCCTCAAGTCACTATATTTAAGAAGAGGTGCAATTAGTGACCCACAGCTACCACATGGAGTTGGTAAATACTCTGTTCTTATGAATCTAAGAATCTGGGCAAACAAAACGTCTGCCAAACTGCTCCAGGACTGCTGAATTTGATTTACCTGTTCTCATAACTAAAGACACTTGTTGGAGAGATGGAGACATCTTGAAAATACAGTTGGAAGTAAAGAAAATCCATTACAATACCTAATGACATTCTTCACATCTTCCTCTAGTAAGCATTACTTCCTGTGATGGCTCAAAGAACGAACTAGCATGAAGGAAAAGGCTCATACTTTCCAATACGACAGTCAAAATGGAATTGCATTGATTCCGTGGCTTCTGTGTTGGCAAAAAGCTCAGTTTGCCATGACTAGATTTTTGACTCCGCTGACATTGGGAAAACTCCTCAACTGAAATGAAATGCCATTTGAATGAGATCTGGTTCTCAGATGATTTTGCTCCCTGGCAAAAGGCAGCAGTATCCTGCTTTTCCTGGTTACTGTCAAGATGAGTGCAGGATTACAGCCTTGTGGTGCTGGCTTTAACCAGCAAGACAGAAAACCGGGAAATCATGCCACTGCTCATCATACGGACCTTATTAATGCATACAAGTTTTAGAAATATCAGAAGTCTCCAAATGAAAAAAAATCCAATGATATGAATTTTAAAACTAGTCTTGCAAAATATTCTAATAAAAAATTAACAGTTAGAGGTTTTTCTGTATCACAAC
>JAOXJM010000071.1:14844057-14855935 GCA_026413425.1 Tringa solitaria
TTATCACTGACACTAGATTCATGATATATACTTCCTACTAGAATGCATGTGCAAATTTAAATATCTTTATAGGATGAAGCACTGTAGGGATTGTTACTTGACATACTTTCAGCATTTAGTATAACACAATCACACAAATGCCACAACCTTGTGCAGGAGGAAGAGGATGGCACCATCTCCAGCTCAGTTACTGCGGGCCTTCTCTCCTTTAAAGTCATGTTGGCACAGAAAATGTCACAGCTTGTGGATGCAAGCAACCACTTGCTTCTGCTCATCTGTGGCACAACACAGTTGACTAATTAATTTTTTAAAGTATTCGAGATGTGACACTTTATATATGGGAATGAATACAGATTAGCATTACAACAATCACACAGCTTTTGTAGCCTCAAATTTGTCTTCTTCCAGCAAACTTTCCTTTAATGTGCAAATGAACGATGCCGCTACGTATCTTGAAATAAACAGGCTCATTATGGCCATGACTCGTCATATATGCAGGCATTCAGAATTATATTACCAGCATACAATAAGTTGGCAGATAAAGACAGGCTAAATAAAAGATACATAACCAACTGCCTGCTATCATATCCAGATGCCTTCATATCAGCGGCTTCCCAAAGTATGAAAATCCTCCTCCTCCCACATGTTTATACATTGAAGGTATCTTCACAAGTTGTAAGGGCTTCCTTGGCCCAGTTCTAAAGACAGAACGGGTTTGTTACACCAAGTAAAAAGAGAGCAAAGGGAACATGAAATCATCTCAAAAATGTAAAACCAGCAAAAGCTGGGAGAGAGGTTCGGAGAGATTGCCCACACAATGAAAAGCAAAGATAACAGGGAGACAGGCAAGTGGGCCGGCTGAAGCCTTCAAACGCCTCAAAATAACTGTGAAGTAAAGGAAACATACCAATTGGGGGGGGGGGAAGTATTTTTTAAAATTAAGTTTTTTACTTTGCACCCTTTGCAATTTTTGAGATTAACTAAATTGGTGCATCTGGAGTCACTTCATAGATCACAGGCCACACCTCACAAAAAGCGAGAGGACCATTATGGGCTGTCACAAAAACGGTGGGTCCTAATAACTGTTGGTAAACAAAGAGATGCCTGACAGGAGCCTCGGTGCCAGGGCAGTTCAATTACAGGGTTTCCTCTGTAGTGAGATGCAAAATATGCTTCAGAAATAAATGGTCCTCTAGAAGGATCTAAGGGGACCAATGTTAAATTTGTCAACCATCAGGGAATGTATACAGGGTACTTTATATCAACATCTATATATAATGTTTCCAAGAATAGTTAGGGCATGATATTTTAAAAACAAATTTCACACAGTTTTCTGACAAACTGTTGTGGACTACTGGTGTTAATTTTAGCAGTTTCAATTGGATTTGGTACGGTTGGAAACGTAAGGGGAAATCTGCAGCAATCAGGATGTGACACTCATTAACACTTTTACAAAATACCCACTGGATTTGCATAAAGTCTGCAAAGATTCATTGGTGAATTTTTAATATGCGATTTCCCTTGGTTTTACTCCACATTCAGCTCTATTTGTCCTCCCTCTCTCCTCTTCCCCTTCTGTGAGAACTGCTGTAAACAGTTTATAACAAAGTACAATTAACATAACGCATAACTAAAATATACATATGATTACCCAAAAGCTTATATAATTACATATGTAATTTTGCAAATTGCAAATGTTTTCTGAGAAATTATTCTGCAAGGGAGATAAATACTAATTGGATACAACGGCAATCCAAGTTACCTAATATATCTGGAGATTTCCAGACAAGTTTTTTAAGACCTGGGTATAAAACCCACCCTCGGCATGGGTTACATATAGCACAGTCTCTTCGTGAAAAGACTCTACAAAGTGGATAAGCCACCAAGGTAGCAAAATGTTTCTGGTTCTAACAAACACAAAACTTTTATTATAAATTATGGCACTAAGAAGGGAGACATTTCTTGCTACTGCCAATACCATACACTGTGGCAAGAAATAAAAACACCACCAAAAAATCAGGGTCATTAAAGTCTTATTTGAGAAGAAGTAGAAGCTTCTCAAGAGTCAATATTTACTACCTATTTTTAGCTAATCTATATAGTACCTATTTGACTACACTGACTACATCAACTCAGGCCAAGGCAACACATGCCATTACGGCAGACAATGCAATATATAATGGAAATTTCACCATGAAAAAAATAGTGAGGTTTTGCTCTTTTGAACTATATAAAAAACCCAAACTAACTTATAGATTTTAAAATTGTCATTGAAGCTCAGTATTCTGCTGATAAAAATGCTTTTTGGTGAGCTTTAGTTTTAAAATAGAATCCTACAATAATAACTGTTATGCTGAGGTCATTGTTAACATAAGTAATTTTTTTACTTAAAACTAAATGTATTTAGCATGAGATCCAGAATAAATTTTAAAAGTAAAGTTCAACTCTTTTCCCTGATATAAATTCCTGTAAATACATATAAATGATGGTAAATTTCTGGAATGTTATCCTCAAACCCAAACATTTTTGTATAGGATAAACTTTGAAATGATTTGAACAATGAATATGTAACTGAACAGCTGTACCAGACAATGTGTTATTTCACTGGCTTGCATTTTGAGCAAATTTATCGACTGAGAGTCTTACTTCATTGCTTCTACTCAACAGATCATTATCTCTCTCTGATATCCCACTGGCACATGAAAGAATTTTCTAAAGGAAAATAGCACCTGAATAAGTATAAGGGCCAGGATGCATTGCTGTAATTTTACTGGATAAACTCTCAGGCTCAGATCACCTTTATGTCTTGTTTGAGGAGTGGAAGAATGCCAGGAAGAAAAAGGCATAGACAGTGTTCTATTTGTTTTGTGGATTCTTTTCAAAGATAAATTAGCACATCAGAATTTGGGGAATTTGTTTTTTTTTCCTGCTGAACAACTGTAAATTGTACTGAGGTCACTTGAAGTGTAGATACTCATAATTTTTGAAGTTTTCTCACAGGCTACTTTTTATTAATTTTTTTTATTTTAAAAAAAACACCAACCCAAGATTGATATATTTTTTTTCTTTGCAAGTGGAAAAAAACTTTTTTTTGTTTTGTTTAGTAAGCAGTATTCGCATCCCAATGCTTTACAACTGAACACAAATCAAAGTTAGGTCTCAGTAAGTAAAAACTCAAAAAATTTACACTAACTCAAACGTACACACTTCTAAGTCTTACCCCTCACAATACTATTTGTACTCATATTAAAAAAAAACCCACAACATGCTTGACACAATTTCAATATTCACAATAGCAAGAACATACTCCATGCCATTCCTCAAGTAATTCTTGAAGAATTCAAAACCGGACTGTTAATGACAGCAAAGCATTCTGGCATTTACTGGCTGCAAGACTGCAAATATTCCATTTAGAACTGTAGGACAAGACAAATATTAACCAAAAAAGCATTGCAGGCTTTCCCAGTGTACATCCTGATGTAATTACACGTGAACTTACTGATTGTGTGACAAAGTGATGGGTTATTATTGAACAACCAATGTGAAAATAGTCTGTTCAAAAATAAAAAGTCTTCACTATTATTTCACTAATTCAGATGACACAATAATGACTCTTCTGAACATGATTTCTCAAAGCTGTCATTTATTGTTCACTAGAGGCAATTAAAACAAGTTCATCCCATACTTCACTTCTCATTTCTGTCTCAGTAGCGTGAACCTTTAAATCAAAACATATGGATGCTACGTTGTCGCTTGAAAGAAAGCGATGCAAAGCTTACACGGACAGCCCTTTTCTGCCTTGCACAGGTCAGAGACAGCAGGCTGCCAACTGGGTGAAAAATAAATTTCAAAATGGTAAGCCAGGAAAAGGAAGAGGACACAGTGTATTCTGGTGCTTCATCACTCCCAGTGCCTGGGTATACTGGACATTTTTGGTGGGTCAAGGGGACCCACTGCCTCACACACTCTCAATACAGCAACTCAGTAATAACTCCAGTATGGAGAAAATACATTTCTGTGACTAAATGGTGATTTTTTTAGCACTCATCCCTTGTGCCTGTGGCAATTGCATCTGCAGCACTGAAGAAAGTGCCCCTACACAAAACTTTCAAATTGGGTGCCAGAAATTTGGCCGTGAGGAATCTGAATCTTAAAATGCAGACAGTATGGGAAGACAGACCAAATATTTTGAGGATGACAGATGTATCTCCTGGATACAAAGCTGGCACATAAGGAATGAGACTGGGCAGAATGATATTGGCAGGTAGAGTGAACAAGGAGCTGAGAGCAGCCAGCTGCCAGGACCATCTAGGACTAACAGTGCAGGCAGAGGTCTATCCACGTGAGAGAAACGTCAACTCTGATTTCTTGGGTATAATTTTGGACATCATGGCTACAAACCCTTCCCCTCACTCTCAATGGCAGAAAATGAAAGACCTCATTACTTGTACAGCGAGAGCTCTTTAACCTGGCAACTGAATAAAGACACCAGTCTGCAACTGAGGAGGCACATATGTATAGCTTCTATACATTATTTAAAGAGCTAATAGAGAGGTGGCCTGTGTAAAATAGCGCCTTGTGTTCCACTTCCCTCCATCTAGCATAATCTGTACTGGGCAGTACAGAACAGCAAAGTTTGTGGAAATACAGAGAACAAGGAGAGCGTATACTCTGCCCTACCCAGCATAACAAAGCAGTGTTTCCAAGAGCTGGCCTCTGGCTGGTTCTGCTCAATCTGGCACAAGGAGCTAAAGATGGCACTAAAGGTAAGACATTTTTCAAAACAAGGAAACACTGAATGACACTTTCATCACAATATTATGCTCATGTCCCTGATCCAGACACTAACTTCTACTGAAAATGCTTTTCCAGAGAGATCAGAATTCTTTTTAAAACCACTGACAACTCAGCACTATAACTTCATCCTAGTATCAGTGTTTCAGTGTAATCAGTAATCTCCTGATTTTACAATTGCTTTTCCTACCAAATGCCACCAACTTCTAGTTCTGAGGTTCAGATAATTCCATGTCCTTTGCTCCCCTCGCTTCTGTTCAAGAAAACCTTCAATCCCACCATTCAGAACATAATAGTGGTTTTACAGCATTTCAGTTTACGTGCTAATTTTACCTGGAAAACAAAATAGCATTCACACTTCGAACAACAGAGAAGGAAAACAGTGAAAATTCAGGAGATGAATCAAGGCAACATATTCCACATTGATTCAACTGAATAAATTTAATTTGTGGATATAAAATTTTCACTGAAAACTACAGTAATCATAAAACTGCAAGTCAACTTTATATCATGTTGTAATAAAATATTACTCAAAGGTTAAGTATGTCATATCTCACTCCAGTGGGAAGTCAGAAAGAAAGAATAACGAGATTTAGGAGACTATCCCTACATATATTAGAACTGTATTTATATATGTGTGATGTTTATATATTTTAATATACAAAATCACAGAAAGGTTCCAAAACTAATACAATTTGCTAGGGTTTTTTAAAGAAATACACTGTACCATTATTCCATTAATTCTGTACCACTTCATGCCGCTGCCCTGGGAAGCTGGTGTCCAGCTGCAGGATGTTCTGCTCATTTCCTTACCTGCCCCAACAAGCCGGATCTCCAACACGCACAGAGGGCTGTAACCCTGAACCGACAGGGATGTGGTGTGCTGTGGATACAGCACTGCTTGTCTAGCCCGGTGGTGAAGTGCTAACCACTCCTGAGTTCAAAAGTAACAAATTCAAACATCATGATGTGGCACTACTGTCCATGTATTATTTGAGAAATCTTACTGATCTAGAACCTGTAGCAGCAGAAACTAGATGGTTCTACTGAATCTAAAAAATTCATTCCCTGCAATCCTTTTTCTCTGCCTTACCATAAAAGAACTAAGACTTTAATTTATCTGAGCCAGCATCAATTAGTCAAAGAGATATAAAAGATGGTAAAGAGTATGTTAGAACTTAGGTAAGTAAGATTCATTTGGAGGCAACTTGATTTGAGTTATGAAAATAGCGCAAAGGGAATTCCTAATATTCTGAGGTGTGAACTTCTTAATGGACAAGCAATGAGACTCCAGACAACCTTCACTGCCCCAGGCAACTTAACAGAGCAAGCACAAAAGGTAAAGGGTAATGAGACACTGGTCCAGGTTGCCCAGAGAACCTGTGGATGCCCCATCCTTGGAGGTGTTCAAGGCCTGGCTGGCTGGAGTTTTGAGCAACCTGGTCTTGTAGGAGGCGTCCTTCCACGGCAGGAGGTTGGAACTAATCTTTAAGGTCCCTTCCAACTCTAACCATTCTATGATTCTAAAAGATACAGCACTATGGAAATGGGGTGAGGAGAGGTGTTGAGGGATCCAAGCAGTAAAGACAGCAAGTTCCCCAGAAGTCTATTGCTGGGCTTGAGTTAAATGTTGCAGCAAGAACAAACTGGGGAGAGATGGAGAGGAAAGGAAAACTTTTTCCATTCCATGTACTGCATTACTCCGTTCAAATTAGTCCTTTCTCCCCGAACATCTGCTGCACTGAACAAACATTACATATATATACACACATATTTAATATTCTCAATAGACAAGCATGTACAGCACATCTTGCTTGTGATTACTGGAAAATACAAAAGCGACAGAGATTTATTTGAATTACAAAGCCAAAGCCAATAGCCAGCAGTATTTTCTACAGAAGTTGTTTAGATCTGTTGTTTAAAAACAGGTTGGAATTCTCTGACTACCAATGCTTTGACAATAACGGGGCATCATCTTTTAATAAGATGGGAAGAGTAAGACTTAATTTACATAAGATAAGACAATTTCCTGTATTCTTGTGAGTCATCACACATCATTAAGTCTTTTTTGCATTGCACTGAGAACTGTGGGGTTTGGATGATTGCACTAATTAAACCTGAAGTCAGAGTGGAATGATTTTTGGAACACTACACCACTTAAGGATTCATCTATTTTTATTAACGTACACATCTAGAGAAGAGAGTTGACCATCACATCAACTCTGCTCTGGTAGTTTTATTATTGCTGTTCTAATGTTCCCACATCTAGTGACTTTAGCTGCTCTTCATGACGCAAATGTCTTCCTCAAACAGGTGTCACACGTATGATACAGATTTCTAAGCGTATCTTTCAAGATTTTTAGATAGCTGCTCCATCTGCATTCTTAGAAGTCTTAACAACATTTCAAGAGAACAGAACCTTCCATATTTGTGTTTGTTTACATTTTTATAACTACACATCACCCCAAGCAAATAAACTGTACGACTACTGTTTTCTGAACTGTAAAGCTATGCAGTATTTATTGAAATCAAAGAATTAATACTGTTATTATGAAAGCATGAAGCAACAAGGGTAAAATTACAACTCATGATTATCTCAAAATCTGGCATGAAACCTGAAACTAAATTAAATCTTATTTAAATGCAAAAATCAAGGAGAAGAAAAACAACACCAAAGGCAAAACTAAATTCTCTGTCCTATTTCCTATTCTATATTTTTGCATATTTACAGAACAGAAAGACAGGAAAAAAGGTATCTGAACAGTCATAACTGAATCACCTGGAATAATAAATGGCTGGCATGTCTATGAAGGGAAACTTCTTTCCATCAAAGACTTGAAAAGACAGAGCTTTCTATATCTACTCCAAATTTAGAATCTGAGAGCTGTGAGAATACAGCAAGTTTTAATTCTCTTGATGAATCATATACCATACACTGTTCAAGATCAATACCATTACACAAAATGGAAAAATGTTTACCATATCCAAGGAAATATGAAATCATTTGCATGAGCACAACTCAATAACAACTGAACTACTATCCATCCACCTGTGAGTAAAGACAGAAAGAAAAGTAGATGGCCACATTTCTGCAGCATCAACTGAAAGCAGAATTTAGAAATTCTGTGAAAACATTCACTGAAACAAGAAGAAAAATTTTCACAGCTTTTCAGTTGAGAATTTGGCAACAAAAGGTGGGATCCCAGCTACAGTAAAGAATTAAACCAATTGGTTTGTTTTGCAAAATGGGACAGGATGTTCTTTTGTTGAAATCCACTGCTCCAATTACCTGGCCATTAGGAAAATGATTCACCATTCCAGGCATCTTTACATATAGCTCTTCTGGAACCACAGCAAAGAAGCTAATCTACTAGACAGCAAAACCAGAACACTGGAAATGAAGTTTTCCCAGGAAAGATATTTTCAATTGTGTTAATTCTAGTACATAAATCTTCAAAGAGTAAGAAGCTCAATAAATTTAATGCATCTGGGGTTGACTGAAATAAGCAAAAATGACATGCCTTCAATCCAGAATGACCATCAGGCCAAGAAAAATAGAGAACAACTAGAATTACAGTGTAAGTCACAGTGTAAATTGCCACTGAACTATCTGGGAAGTCTGCATGATACCACCAATGCCAGTTGTTGAGCTGGCAAGAAAAGAGTTAGAAAATAATTGCTTAAAGACTGAAGAACATAGAGCAGAGTACAAAGATTTGAATAGACTAAACAAAATAAGAACGGAGACACAGGGGCCAAATACAGGTTCATTTCTTAATCCTAAAGAGAATAATAGTACAAAAAGTACAATCACAATAGTCAGACTACCCAGCAAACACTGTTTACTGTGATTCAATAGAGTGAAAATTAATGACCACCGTGGCTGAGTCTTCACTGAGAGTAAAGATAGAAATGCCAGTGAAGTGATTATCATGCCAATCTCCACGGCTCATCAGAAGTGTTCACACCACAGGACAGCAGAAAGCAGAGGACAGAGGCAAGATTATTGATTTCAGTAACAGAATCCCATTCAGTAATTGGCACAAGTAGAAATCCTGTCACAACAAACTTCATTTTGAAAAGAAACTTATTAAATAATGATTATTTGAAGATGCAAGGCATATAATTCTACATTTCGCTCACCTCTTGGGAACCTTACGTTGCACCTAGCATGACTTTGGACGATAGAAGCAAATAAAGTAATTCCAAGGATCATACTAAAGTCACTACAGGGTTTCAATGAAAAGAAAACTAATAAAAGCAAACATTTGGGTTACGTTGGCTAAGATAAGGTAAATGTATTTTAAAATCTGCTTTTTAACAGCTTAGAAAAAAAGAGACTGCCTTAGAAGCAGGGAGGGAAGAAGCATCTAATAGCAGACATCTCTCATGATCTCAGATAGGCTGAGAAGAAAATCCCCCTGCTGCCTGTACTGTTGAAAATTAGCCTTTAAAAAAAGCTGCTGTGGAGTGTGAACTCTCCCTAAATATGACACAAACTAAATACATGTAGCAAAATTTGTGAGCTCTTCAATACAGATGTAGCCCTACACTTCAGCAGAGCCCTTCAACTGCTGAAGGTCTTACTTTTTTACTGTAGGTCTTTCAGTTAAGTGAAATATAAATTTTTAACTGTTGTTGATACTAATTTTTTAAACACTTATAACTAAATTATCCACTAGAGAGCATAGCAACATTTTCAAACATATTTTGCTTATGTCTGCAAGTGTTAAATGAGGTTTTTGTGGCACTCAGTGCCACTCTTCTATACAAGAAATATGCTAAACAATGTCATACAAAACAGAGACCAGAAGTGAACTTAATACAATGCTTTAAGGAAAAAAGGTCAACAGATCATGAATTTTAAAAGAACACATTTCAACAGTTTACAGCCTGATATGCAGTTCTCAGACATTCCCGATGAAAGAAAATTCTTTTGCATTACATACCTCTGTGTGTATATGTAACAAAATATGACAAAAAGAGAAAAAAACATTCTTCATTCTGTGGAGCAAACCACAGAAGCACTGCTTATCAGTATGCTGGGCAAGAGCTGGTTTTTTTCCTGTTCTGCAATATATTCTGGTGATGTCATGACATTTTTACATTACATTGTAATAGGCATCCTGTAAAATTCATTTTTCATGTAAAAATATAAATAAAATAATTCCTTTGTTTTGCTTTATTTTTCAGTTGCTCAGAAAAAAGGACTACAATACACACAAAGTATTCTGGAATCTCTCCTTTAAAATAATTATTTAAAACTGTTATGTTCCCAGAGGCCTTCATCAATACATTGATAAAGCTGTCCACAGCACCCACAAATCTGAAAAATGCATCTCAGTGCCACAGGTAGACAAATCAACTCTACTTCTCATCTTTGCTAAATATATTTTTCTTCCCTTTTTATAAACCATTCATGTTAACCATTGCAGCAAAAAGACTAACAGCACAGGGCATCGAGTATTACAGAAAAACACAGAACTTGGCAAATCTAGTCAAAGCTCTGCTATGCCTAATTCAGAAGAAGCTGAGCAAAAAAGTCAGTGAAATTCTTTAAGTCTGAAATAAGCCAATTAAGTCTTTTTCAAAACATGATCAGTTATTATTTATAAACTGTAGAAGAGGGGCTTTATAGACATTTCCCATTTATCTTAGCATCAAGATCATGAGTAAATGAAATTAGAAGGCTGATACCTACTACAGAATAAAAAGAGCAAGTGCAAGGAAAGCCTTTACTATCCATGGGAACCGTAAGCAGCGCAGTCAGCTGTGAGGATGGCAAATCACTTGACAACCATAACTGCAAACAAAGAGGAATGAATAGCAAGGTGGAGAAAATCCAAGTTCAGCAAAAAGGGACGAATACACAGTGTGACGAAGTTGCTTCACGAGTATAAAAGCCAACACGGACTTCCACATCTCAAATTAACAGGGCATTAAAATATTATATATACAGATTACTTAAGTGACAAATGCAATATAAGTACACAGTGCCATTTCTTTGGGGTTTATTTTTCAACAGTAGGTATATTAATTTAACACCTGTCTGGTTTTAAGCCATTTTAACAACAATATTCACATAACGTTAGAATCATGCTCAAGTACTACACTGAATCAAACCCTTAAATGAAAAGGTTTTCTATATAGGTGGCACGATGTTTCAGAATTAAGCTATTCTGGCAAAAGTGATCGCTCTGTGCTAATTTATTCATAAACTCACATATATTACAATCTAGTTTTCACTTTCTGAAATCTTCTCAGTTTAAAATCACCATCACTGCAGTTTTCATTTTAGGTATTAGCATATGCTTATCCAGTTGGAAAAAAAAATCACGGAGAAGCAGAATCAAGAAGTATGAATTATGAGGTTTTATCAGTATAATGTACCATTACAAATAACTCACAATACAAGTAGGTTCACCAATTTACCAAATCCTCCTCTGCACTGAGAAATACCTTTTAGTATTGATAGACTTGACTTCCTTTTTCTGCCTTTTAAAACACACTAATGGATTCTCCTTAGTCAAAGAGGAAAGGTGTAGGGGTGGTATCTAAAATGCCTTACTTAGTAACACACTGCAAAATAAGTCTAGAAAACAACAGCAGCAGCCAGACCCTACTTTGACAGTAGGTTTGTGATGCAGGCAGAATCTGTGCCTGCTTCACGGAAAATGTTGAGCCTTCTCCTGATTTCTGATCACTAGGTAAAACAGTTATTTGCAGCATAAAGTGTCCAGGTCTCAGAAACAAAGCTTCTTTGAAGGGGGGAAAAATTTCCTGGTTGGAGATCAAGTGCTGACCCGTGGTTATTAGAGCTGCAGCTCGTTCACCTGGATGGTTTTCATAAGTGTTTTGGCTCCACAAGAGTTGATGAGCAGAGTTTAACATCCTGCTGGGAAAATAATAGGTTCTATATCCATGTGTGGATTGTTTTAATTCATCTAGGGAAGAAAACCCTCTGTAGGTGCAAAGGCTTACATGAAATACATACTTTTAATAAAGCATTGTGGGGCAAAAAAGAATGATACTGACATTCCATCTCAGTTAAAGATAGGCTTAGGCTGAAAAAATTTATTCTTAT
>JAOXJM010000071.1:14855952-14873791 GCA_026413425.1 Tringa solitaria
AGCTGATGCACCTACACTTACGGGCATAGTATATTTGACACTTCTAAATATTTTTTTATATATAAATATTCAGGGTGTGAAAAAACCACACATAATAGGATGTTGCTTAATAAGCTCTTTCCTCCTCCAAAAAAAAGCCATTAAAAACATAAAATATGTATTCAGTTAGCATTATTGTCTTTAATTCTGTGTCATTACATAGAATATAAGCATAAAAATCCAAAATTTTCTTCTGCCTAGTTGTGAACATTTTAGTTACGATTTTAGAAAATTAGATCAATGATTCAATGCCATCAGGAAATGCATCATGTGATGTATCAGCAAGTTTTGGGTTTGCTTTTTTTAAAGCAGAGGACCATGTATGTTGTATATTTTAAATGGTGACTCGCACAGATTTTATCCACTTTTTTCCTACTCAAAGTCTCACTGAGATCAAAATGGCCATGAATGTTAAGACAGACAGTTCACTACCATCTGAAGTTAAGTCCTAGCAAGCAGGTAGCGTAAATAATTAGCTGTTAAGGAATCACATATTTCGTTGGAAAAGAAAAAATGAAAGTGGATTTATCTTTTTTAAAGATATTTTGTCTTTGTTTAAATTACTGATTCTAAATTTGCCAGAAGTCACTCAAAAGACCATAATTTTTAGACAGTCTTACCACAACAAAAATTAAAGCTGGACTTAAGCAGGAATTTTATTATTCAGCAAAATTCTGTACCTCTGGATCATAAGGACTGGTTCAACTATTTCATGCCAAAACAAGACCTCACACAAGGATGAGAAGAATCTCAATTTGTGCCAATTATCATGAGAAGACACTGGATGATCAGTCAGAAACAAGATCCAGTCCCATGCATTCGCATGGGTTGTGTTTCAGGAGGTGTCTCTGCAGCTCTGGGGGATGCTGCCCTGCAGGTACCCAAGTCCCAGCAGAAGTGCAGTGTAAAAGGCCCAGGGATGCTAATGTGGGGCCACGAATTAACCAGGCTCCATCTGCACAAGAGCAATGGCAGGTCAAGAAGGTGGCTCCTTTGCACTGGCAGGACCATGCTACATCTGGCACAGCAACATAAAGAGGTTCTATTAATTAAACAAGTAAAAAGATACCTATCTAATACCATGGAGATGTGGTATTTTTGAGCTCATCAGTGTGGGCTCAAAAACCAGAAGATGGATAAAAAGATGTAACAATCACTGTCTTAGACTTCACCTTCGTATGGCTTGTCAGGTGACTTTTGTACATTTGAAGCTTCCAGTGGTGAAGAGGCAGCTGCATGGTCAGATCTGTTAAAAATAAAATACCTGAGACTCACGAACCAAGGCCTGTGTATATTGTGAAGTTTGAGGTCACTACAGAACCTGATGTTGGTAGATTCAGTGCTGAAGCTGAGCCCGCCACAAAGCTTTAGAGATAAAGAAAGATTTTTAAATATTCAGCTCCGAAGAAATATTTTTTATTTATTATTTAACAACTATGTATAGTAAGGATCAGTAGTAGAGTGGAAGCCTATTTCTGATGCAAAATCTGAGCAGCTGACAGATAACTGTTTTACATAAGGTTGATGGCTCAGTGCCACACGGCTGCTCTGCAAGGGAGAGACAGCCTCGCTTGTCAAACACAATAAAGCAAATCACTGTACTATCAATAGGATGTAAAATTACTCTAGTTCTGAAATCCTGTGCTGAGAATCCCAGGAGCTATAATTTATCAAACAAAAACTTTTGAATCTTGCAAAAACAAAGAAGCTCTCTTAACATAATCAAATTTTTTTTTAATAAGAAAGCTCATCTCATCAATACAGAAAAACTTTGTGAAGAATTAACTCTAATTAGCCCCTTTGCAAGATCCAGATTATCCATCTTCATTTTCTGGAATAGAAACAGGAGTCTCATTTCTCTGAAGAATCTAGAGATACACGATCTTAAGTTTTCTGCAAATACTACTTTTGTGTAAATTCAGAAAAAGCATAGTAACATTAACAGAATTATTTTTACACTGGTAACACTAAAGTAAACTAAAAATATACATAGCACTAAGGCTCTTCCCCACCCCTTTTTTTCTTCCTGTCCAGGCACCGAATCAAGTGGTTCTTTGCATATTTTTCATATAAAGCTTGACACATAATCTAGGCAACCCTCAATCTACCTATCTTTTACATTTTAGATATTTGTAATAAAGAACTTGTGAAGAATTGAACTGTATGTGCTTCAATATCCTACTAGCAATTTTCAAAGCAACAACAAATAGTCTAAAAGCAGTAGGATAACCTAGCCAGCCCACACAAGCAGCCATATAGGCCAAGACATGTAGTCTATTTATTAGAATAGTAAAACAGTATTTTGCAAAACAGAATTGAGAATGATACACTAGAAAAGCTGGTACTTTACTACAGCTGTTTAAATTATGGCCTAATGCAATGTTCCAATAAGCAGTACAAAAATCTAACCTTGTCACAAATTGCCTCCTTCCTTCAAACTGTTGGAAGGGGAGGTGGGAAAGGAAGGAGGAAAAAAAATAAAAATAAACAAAAGAGGGGAAAAAAAAAAAGGAAACATTTATCTTTTGGAAAAAAGTACCTAATCCCAGTCTAGCTCTGGTATAATAACTCTTCCTAAAGACCAATGTAAGGGGAAGTAATTTCATAGCTAGGTCTTACTAGATGACTGAATATGTGGATTCCATTAACCAAATACATAGCTATGGAGCCCATTAATTTGTCATGGCAATCCAATGTTTAGCAAGGGTGATGCTGGCATTTCTTAAGCAAACAGGCCATCACTCTGAACAGCACACTGGGGAGTATTAGTTTCCTTGGATTATTCTGAGAAGTTAATGGAAACGCTGATAATGTTTACTGGGCTGGTTAGTGGTGTATGCAAAGTTACCTGAAGTGTGCTTAGGGATAGGGAACTATAATTACTGATGTTTTGAGTTGAAATCCTATTATCAAATGCCACAAAAAGGACAGGGAACCTGCGGTATGTTGAGCTCACCACTTGAAACTGTCGTCGTCCTCCATTATGTTTTTTGGATGTGGCCCAGAATGAGGAGCATAAAGAAGGCAAGGATGTCACACACCTGCCCACTCAGCAGTTGCCACCAGTGGCCCTACAGAGCCAGACACAAAGCCACAGGCACGGGTCAGCCCACAGCTCAGTGAGCTGTGAAGGAATCCAGCTGATTTGCAGGCCACTGTGACAGGGCTGACAAATGTATGAGGGTCACGTGGCATCTGTGCTCCTGGCAGCTATGGAACTGGTCCCAGATCTTTGTGGAGCTCAGTGCTTTTGTGAACCTCATGCTTTCTCTTCTCTGCTTTAAAAAAATAATCCAAAGGAACGCTGTAAAATATTAAACCTACGTCACTTCACTCCTATGACCTAAACCTTGTTTTCTTCTGTACTGTTTTTTCCTTAATATTGCCTTGTACTCTTCTTGAAAGGTTCACCAACTAATTTGTACTGCTACTGACTGCCAGACAAAAATTCTGGAAAGAGGCAGTAACAGAATACTGGTTTGTTTGTTTGTTTGTTTTTTCCTTTGCCCAACAGTACAGCTTGTGAATATGCCATGTTTAAGACCATTGAATCAAGTGGGGAAAGCTACATAAGTAATTTATACTACTAAAGTAATTGAATGTTGACAGACAATAAAAAAACAATTGTGCATGTGTTTTGCAGCAATGAGAAGCTGTGTATCTTCACACTGCTTCAAAAGAAGGCAATTCTTACTTGGGTACAACAAATGAGATACCAGCACATCAGCTTTAGTAAAGGTTGAAAAACTGGTCCCTAGCCATGAAAATACATCATTTTAAGGGCTTAATTTATTTTCTTTATTCAATGTTATTAGTTTTTGGTGCTTTTCTGCAGCATATCAAGTCTCTGCAAACCGCAGTATCACTATGGCTAATCTATAATAACATAACTATCTGGAGTTCATTCCGTATTTTGCATGAAGTCATGAAACTCAATTACTAAGTGAGAAAAAAATTGAAAAGCCAAAACAATGATGTAGAGCTGCTGTCAGGATGTCAGTGGAGCTGCCACAGTTATCACTGTGTGAAGCTGAAGCACTTCAGAAATTCAGAACATTCATAGCAGCCCATTACAAGCCCACGCACAGCAGCACAGGACCAGTGTCCTTTACAGGGACTTTATCCAGGTAAAAGGTCCCCAGTTTGAGCCATCTATTCTCTTGCCACCTTTTTTTTAATCTTAAATAACATTGTTGATGTAGTTTTAATGTGCACACGTTGGTGTCTTTTTCACCTCCCAATATACGCACTCTTATACACTGTTTTTTAAAATGTCAGTATATCAGAAACCATTACAGAACCAAATATAAAAATGCAACACATACACATAATACAGAAATAAACTGCAGAAAGAAACAGGTTTCAGTACTTAATGGCATGAATAATGAATTAAAAATTATGTTTAAATTATGTTGAAGGTCATAGAAAAAGCCTCAAAGAACGATAGTTAAACAGACATTAAAAGGAAGATTTAAATAGGTGATCTTTTAGTATTCTAGCAAAAACAGTCTGTCTTTCACTCTTTATTTAAATTAAAATACCACTCAGTGACTGACCTTTTTAACATGGCCTGAGGGAGCAGGGTATGATCTTGTTAGAAAAGAGGTGATATTAAAAGAGCAATACTATTAAAAAGCAGAAGAAGATGGAACCCATAGATTAAAATTTGTTTGCTTAGGAAGATTAACTTTTATGAAAAGCCTGTCCTTTCTGTTGCCAGCAGACACTTCTGCTGTTACCATTTTGTTAACTGGTTTATGGACTGTTTATTGAAACTATTCACACAGTCCTTAAAAACAAACAAACAAACCAGAAAAGCCAAATCACAGGTTTTCTGAGACTTCACCAAAAGTTTCCCTTTTTTCCAGTATCAGACTTAGAGGCCAGCCAGAGTGAAGACAGACCTCCCTAACTGCCTTTTTCTCAACATTGCCTCCGTTGTGCTTCAGCTTAACAGCCTGACTTCTATATATTTATCAAGAAAGGTCAAAGATCCTGTTGAAAAATAGAAGAGGAAGGCAAGACTCTGGCATTCTGAAAAGTTCACAGAAAGATACCTGAGACTGTAAGTTAGTGGCCACATTGCTGTAAAGACCTCAACGCTGTTATGAGGAAACACAAATACGGCTCCTTCAAAACCTTCACCTGACTTTGGGTCTCTGGTATTAGAACACTCTAAGTCACTCTCCAAAATTCCCACTTTCCTTTATTTAAATAGAGTGTATCTCTAGAGACAGAAGGATAGACTTGGAAATGACTAATGGCTAACACCCTCCCACCCCTGCCAGTATTAAACAGCTGAATCTAATTACTGATTACTGATCACCCATACAAACCAGAGAGCTGAGTAGGGTGTGCTACACCTCCCATCAGCATTTTTGCCACTGACATTGAAAACAGCCGAGCTGGTCCCACACACCATCCCCACTCACTACCACCATGGCAGACGCAATGGACTGTCACATCATTAAAACACTGTCATTTGAAAGTTACACACTTCACTGCTTGAAAATTAAGAAGCATCGTCTTTTATCACTAAACTTCCATGTGGATTTTAATCAATTAAAGCATCACTATCACAATTCATAGGAAATTCATATAAATTAGATGGCTGGCAAAACGTAGGGGAGGTTGTGTCCTTGACTTTGCTGAACTCGTCTGGTGTATCAATTCGTACCATTACTAATCAAACATAAAACACCAGAAGAATAAACTGCAACAAAGCAACCAAAACTTCGTGTCACAAATAACGTATAATTAAAGGGAACACTTCAAAATAAAGGTGCACAGGAAAACACACGCTACTGCCTTCCTACAAGAAACCCCATATGAAAATCCTCCATTCACACCATTTTAATGTTAAAATACTAAACATACAAAGATTTAAAAACGGAGTCAAAGCTACTGCTTTTTTAACTCTTTTGGGTGCCAATATTCAATTGAGACAGAGATCCCGTTGGAAATCTGTCTTCTCTACTAATGACATTGAATATGCTGAACATGCTTGAAGATGAGGGCTATTATACTAAAAAAAGAATGAACTGGAAGCCCTCCAGTTCTTTTGCTGCAGAGATTGAAAGAAGCACCATTGAAATCAGGCACAGCATTCTAAAATCACATTTGTATTTATGCATTTCAGCTCCCTGATGAGGAAAAAACACAAAAGTTACTAGGCAGGCTAGGAAGTGTATACCATTCACTCAGTATACAGTAGATGCACTATAAATATTTTTGCTATTTTAATTTGTGGCTGGAAAGGGATGAAATCATAAGCTATTTTTAAACTGTATCAGGTCTGAGCTCTAAAATTAAGTTGGTGCTAAGAGTTGGATGGATTTCTAAAAACAAGCATTTCTAGGAATTTATACACATAGCCTCATTTAACTCACTGGATTTTTCCCCCGTCTTTACTGAAATATTGGAAAAAACTACTCTGGTGATGGGAAACATACACGAATACAAGCTTTTCCTTTTCAGATTTCAATATAATTCTTCAGAACAATTAGTTAATGTCAAAAACCAAAACAACAAGCCATATGTCTATCCTTTAAGCATATCAAGATAGTTTGAATAGTTCTAACCCTGCTTCATTGCAAAGCACTCCTGGAGCTTTTTGCAAAGTATTCTCTTTTCATATACAGAATGGAGCTGACCGTCTTTCTGTAGGAAATTCTTTGATATTCATGAATACTGAAACCCTTCTGTTCTACAGCCCTTTAACATGTTTACATGCAAAAGTAACTGAAACAAGAGAAAATAATCACAAAATGAGAGAACTAGGTTGTATTTTTGAATATTCAGAAAACAGATAAAAGATCATTTTTTTTTAATCCAAATCTATGTGCTTACACTTATGTTTGACGAATTAATTTTCAGATTACCATGGAACCTTCACCAAAATTACTTCTCCTTCAGTATTTTTATATAAGAGTTTTAAACAAGAGCCCCCCGAGTTTAGCTAAAGATATTATCAAATCCACGTCAATCTGGGGCTTTCTTGATTTTTAATTCAAAGTATTACACATTGCTGGACTGCTAGAAGTTCTAGATCTAGTCACTTCTATTTGTAGGTAAAACCAACTTTTTGAATTTTGACTTAAAATACTGATATCATACTGTTACAATAAAGCACAGAAAAGCCTTCACTTAAGAGAAAACCACACCTATTACCCAGTTGTGTGAAGAAGACTTTCCTCTGAGAAAGGAGATGTTAGAGATGCTCCCATAGATCTTAAAAATCAAATGTTGCACAAATTAATTCCAAAGAAGGAGGTATAGGGGGTGGGAAAGAAGGAGCAGCGGCGAGTACAAGCTAGTATAATTTGCAAGTATCTAAGAGGACATTATAACAATGACATGAATAAGGATAACAAAATGTTAACGAAAAAGCACTGTCAGTAATGATACATTTAGATAAATGGCAAATGTACTTGCATGAACTCTATCATTACTACTTCAATCACAGTCATACTTAAACTTTGGGGAGCTAATTTCATTTATAAATTCTGCTGCCGCACATCAATTATTAGTAGCATTACCAACGGTTAGATGTAGAGCTGCTGTGCTAGGGTGACTGATTGTCTGGCATTAGGTCTAATAAGAGAAGAGTTGCAAACCACTTTAAATGTCAAAAACCAGCAACAATAATAGGCATAAGCACCAGTTACGTTCCTCCAACTTCTTTGACTTCCTGCTAATTCATTATTCTGTCTTTCCATTGCTCCATCATCTAACATAAATATCAATGCCAACGAGTACCCACCTTCCTTACAGAGAATTTCCAGAGTCTTTATTGTGAGGATTATCTGATTCAAAACCAGAGCTAATTCCCTGAGCATAATATTTGGAGTTGGTCTATTAGTTCAAGATCAGCAACAAATTTCGATTTAAAGGAATTAAAATCAATCCTTTAAACGTAGAGCTTCCATTTAAAGAAAAGAGAAGAACCCAGCATCAATCTTTCTATAGAAATTTCACAGTGTGGGTCGAGTAAAGACTGAAGAAGGTTAGAAAGAATTATCCAGAGTTGCTATAAGCATGGCTGGTGTTACTGTTCAATCATATGGTGCCCTGACCAAATAACAGCAAGAGATCCAGTAACTGCCTCCTGGATATGCAGACTGAATACTAACTGCCTGTGACATTGACTTGTTTCAAGCCTCTTGTAGTGCTGCCACTATCAGTGTTATATTTGTATAGCAGAATAACATGAAATATTGATTCTAGAGTGCTTATCAACTGGACTTGTTCAAAATACTCTTCCTACAAAGTTCAGCACTACTTCTCATGCAGAACCGGTGCTGTATATTTGTGCAGAGAGATACCTGCTCTCTCACAGCGCTTTTAATTCCTTCCTTGAGAGATAAGCACTAACTTTTCAAAATCTAGGAACAGCAAAAAAAGATGCAAACAGTATTTTTTGAAGTTGTATGAATTGCACTTTATACGAATTTGAAAGACACTGGCTATGAGAGAATGACTTCAAAAGACAACATCTATTCCACTCTGGCCTCAATCACTAGTCTAAAATCAACACTAGGGCTAGACAATTATCACCAATTTCTAACTGCAAATTAAAAATTACTAAATAATCTTGGCTCTTTTCTTGGTATAAAGTATTTTTTGTCATTTTCTGGTTGGCAATATTAAATGAATACACATGGTGAACCTCTGCGTTCTGTTATGGCAGCAGGGTGTAGCAACACAGCTCTATAACACACGTCTCTGTGAAATGCGTGTACCAAGGAGTGTAACCCATCTCCCTGGAGGAGCTAACACTGAGATCTGGGCACACCCTGTAATAACTGTCAGACTGAAAGAGTTTATCTGTACAAACCAAAACAGTTACACATAACTTCTGGAATATCACTGTGGATTTCCACTATCATGTGCTGATTATACTATGTGGTATCATCACAGGAATTATAGCTAAAACAAACAATCAAAAAAATCAATGGAACATACTCCGTGACACCAAAGACGACTTCTTCCTCTCTGCTTTTACTTGCAATTTAAATGAAACATGGCACTTTTATTCATTATTTATCCAATTTAAAATTGAGCTAATCACTCAGGCACTGCTGTCACAGAATTGATATTTACACAGATAACAGCACTCTGATGAGTGTGGATTATCTTGCAGTTAGCTCTAGACCTCGCAATTCCAAAGCAGACAAATTAACAGGTATGGAACTTGTTAAAATTCAAAACTGAATTTGTTTACTGTTCTCTCAGCATGCCAAAAATTCATTATATTGATGTACTTATAAATTCTATGAGATCCAACAATTAGCTTGCAAACGTAGCTTCCAAAAGATTAAAGATGCCCTGCCGATTAAAGGCTTTATAATTTATGATTTTCAGCTCATCCTTTCATCACTGTTTTAGATTTGACCAAGGTAAACACATGGTTTAACAAAGTTCCCTAGACTTTCTGTCCAAAACAACCATGAGGAAATAAAAGGAACAGCATGCAACAATAGGGAATAAAATCAGAATATTCAGATGAGTTTATATGTGGAATTTCAGTATCAAAAAAGAAGTCGCATAAAATTAGTATGCTCATGAGTAAATTTTAAATATCAAATCCAAACCAAATCATACAATGCAGAAACGAAAGGTATCACTTTTATCTCAAAAATTACTTTACTCCAATGCAGATATGTCACTAAGAGCCCTTCAGAGTATCTTGGTATACTGGAGCGTTCAGAGAAGTGATAACTGTTCATTTTACAGATATTTCACAAATGTATGTTCTTTATATACTTGTGGATACAAAGAAATTCTAGTTTCTAAACAGAAATCATAAGAATCCTCCAAAAATCTGACCAAAAGCCAAGTAAATTCTCTTAGTTATGACAATCATTAAAAGCCATAGACTAAGCCAAGCAGAATTTGTGTGCTGCATTTCTTTTTTCATTATATTTGTTTCAATTTTTTGTAAGCTACACTCTCATAACCCTGGAAAGTCACTCTAAGAAAAACTTTATTTAAAAATGGCCAATTACTTTTTTTAGGTTTAATGCTAATCACAATGCATTTTTGTAACAGTTTTTGGTGCGATGTCTCAGAAGGTAGAATCTATTACCTTGCTAATGGTAGCCACACATACCCAAACTAGAAATGGCTTGTACTTGAAAAACCTGCAAAAAAAATATAGTAAGATTCATCTGACAGATTCTACCATACAAGTTCATAATGAGCTGTAAAACAGACAAAAACCAGCATTCTGCAAATTTGGAGAAGTAAATGAAAAATGCTGCAACAGTTTTACACAGTTAAGTGTTCATTGAGCTGCCCAAATATAATAATCTTTTTCATGACAGTGACCGTTTCTCCTCTCTCTGAGAAAGAAGATAACCCACATCTGTACAATCATACATAATAATGATCTACTCTATTGAATAATATAGTATTAGTGCTTTCTTCTCCAACAAAAATAACCCTACTAATTAGACGTATGAAGTACTACTGTAGCTCTGATTAGCTGTGATACTACATTAATCATCTGTAGAATCTCTAGCTTATGCATTATTTCCACCAAAAAGACAGTAATAACGTCCCACCCAAACCAACCCTCTGAAAAGACCAAAATGACAACAGAAAGGTCCACAAGGAGGAAAACCTTGAAGTCCAATAATAGGAACTCCACACAACAGCTTGTTGATCACCAGGCAACAAGATTCCTCTAAACCGCAACAGCATCCAGCTAGTAAAACTGAATTTCTTCCAAACCTCAACAGCAGAATGCAAACATTTCCTCCCACCCCAAAAAAATCAGCATCAGGGGAATTGACAGCAGAGAGTCCAGCCCACCCCTTGCAGCCCTCAATGGCACTCTGTCCAAGAACACAAAGTTTTGGACAGAAATATTTTGGGTTTGCTTTCAAAGTCTCTTGACTATTTGGTTATTAGAAAATATTAATCTGCTCTTATCCTCAGAAACTATACAAATGCAGTCACGCACACTGAGCTGTCATCACTAGGGTATTACAGAAATTTCTAGCTGTACTAAATTCTGTATTTCTCCAGGGCAACAGGACTACTTTTAGCAAGCATATATTGATTATCTGTAAGGCACCATAGACAGATGGACAGTATAAATAATGAACATTTGTGTGATACCTTAAGATTTAGATTTTAATTCACCCTTGGGTGGTTTTTTTTTCCTAGCATCAGTTTTATAAAATCAACATCTTAGAGAGATGAATTATGGTTCTGAAATCAGATTTATAGCTATAATAGTACTAACACTAAAGTGAAAGTGGGCACTTTATTTCTTAGATTTTTCTCTTTAAAAATTGCTCTTTTATTCAGACCTCCCGGTATTTAAGATGGCTCTTTCTCTAGTAGGCAAAACTTTACTTCTATCAAGTGGATTTCTACTAAGTCCAGTCGACAGTAGCAAAAGTGTAATAACAATAAAAATAACTCAGCTTTGCCAGCAAGGCATAAATCCAGCAATGCTTTGGGAAGACTTTAAGGAAGGAAGAAATACACTTATTTCTGTTGCTTCTATCCTCCTGCCTCCTTATTTTCAGTTAAGGATACTGATGCTGCAGAAGCCTTTTCCACGCAGGAAATTTTGTGACTAACATCTTAATGTGCACATATTGCCTTAATCTAAATAAATGCCAACCCATCAGTCTTCAGTCACATCAGATGTGACATCTGTGTGACACTGTGGAATTCACAAACTGTTTTCAATCTTGATAACCATTAGGCCTAACTTTCAACACTATGTAGACATTAAGAGTGCACTGGCTCTGCCCCACTAACTACTCCAAGTGATTTGAGCTCTGAATTGTATCAAATAGGGAGTGGCTTTGTTTACAATGTGCATGCCTTCAAGCAATTAAATTTGAACTTAAACTTGAATATCCTGGCATTAAGTACCACAAATCTGCATCCAAACCTTAGCATTTAATATGTGCTATCTCATTTCATATAGCAGGTGATAAATGTTTTACAATTAACAACCTATTTGCCTATACCTTCCCTCTCTGAAATAAAACACTGACAAGTCTTTAAAAAAATCCATGACATCAAATATCCATTAAATATCCTAAAACAGGTCTGAAACACCATATCACAGCTTGAAGCTGTTATGTGCAAGCTCCCTTTTTAACATTCTCAATTTAAACGGCATTTCATTTTTGCCTCTGCTTCCTCTACAGCCCGAGATCAGCACAAATAGCTTCCCTCACTGCTTGGTAATAATATGCTCCCCCTTTCCCCAAGATGAGCACAGGTATCTAGGTCACCATAAGGGATAAACTGCTAATAAAAATAGTTCTGTCTTCCCCTTAGGATTTCTCTTTTTCTGAATTTCATCTGTGCTATGACCCTGGTTTGGCTTTAGCTACTGTGATCCCCAACTTCCATCCCCTCAACAGATACACCATGACCAAATGACTAATCAGAACTTACTAAAAGTTAAACTGAGAATTTAGGTAATTTAAAAAGCATGGCAAGGAAGGTCAAAAAAGGCTAATTGTATTAAATCTGGTGTCCAGGAGTGGCATATGCGAAAAACACGATCTGAAAATCCTCCTGGGCATTAGGAGGTGCAGGGTGTGTTCCTGGCGTTATGTGTACCTGTAGTTCCAGGACTGTGAACTGGTGGACCAGTATTCACATGCTTTGATGGCTTTGAGAACATGTAAACTCTCAACATCCTGGCATATGAAGACATCATCTGGAAACTAAGGCCGTAACATTGATGAAAACATGAAGACGAGCTAGCACAATTAGCACAATTAAAGAAGAACTTCTCAGGGCTGGCTGACACTGATCAGGATTTTCAGTAGGAATTTTAGTCTGTGGATATGTCACATTGAAAGTGTTTCTTGATAAAGTTTAGAATTAATTTCCCATTTTAAACTTATAAGAAAAAAAATCCATGAATACACTATGAAACTCGCTTAGTGCTTAAGGGAAAAAATGTTGACTAAAATTTGGGGTGAAAACCACTAGTGTGGTATTTCTGAAAATACAAATATTTATTTTTCACTATACAAACATTTAAAGCTAAGTGTCAGGCAAATTACATAAGCACTTTAAAAATAAAACACCCCACATATATACTTAAGGCGTTTGTCTGCATTGCACATGAAAAAAGCAGAAATGTGCTATGCAGTACTTTATAAAAATGATGAGTCTGTTTCTACATAGTTATATGCTAAGAGAAAGAGGAAAAGAGAGCAAAATCTTAATCGCCCCAAAAGTATGATGATGACTGGACTAAAATCTTATTTTTTGAAGTAAGGTAATGCCCAGCAATTTCAAAATCTTAAAACGTATTCCATAAAAAGCCATTTCGGCATAAAAAAGTTGGTTAACCTTGAACAGTTAGATTAATGATCCAGCACACTTCAACCTTAGCATCGGTGAATAAACAAATCTTACCAGCACAAAGCAAAACCAATCAGGAGAGATGAACTGCAATGAAACAGTCCCCAGGATCATTTCAGTGAGCAGCTAAAACAGCAATGAACTTACTGAATAGAGAGTGCAAGAAATAATTTCTCCAGAGCCTCAATGAGGTCAAATAGCTTTTGGTGGAGATGCTAAGATTTTCCTCCTTTACAAATTACTTGTTCTTTGACAAACAGCTAGGAATCTGACTGTTTGATACACTTGATGTGTTACTGCTATTTTTTAAATGGCTTCAATACTGCTCAAGTCTTCTAAAGTACTTTGTAACCCATCCAAATTCAGGAAATAGACAGAGATGATGAAAATGAAAATGTAGCACAGTGCCCTTCAGATCCTCTATCATTTGGAATCTAAAGTATGTAATTAATGACAAGGGCATCTAGGGAACATAAAATGCAGAATGTGCAGAACCTAAGGCGTGTTCTGTTCTTTAACTGCTAGTACAATAAAATATCTGACATTTCATATTTATCCTTGCCATGATAATATGAAAATTATTTTAAACAATAATTAAAATGGAGCCACCTACATTGACTTAATACTATAATTAAGTAAATTTCAGCCTGCTGTTACACTAAGGCACAGAGTTTGCTCACTGTCTGTATACAGTGTTTCTTTAAAATGGATATATGTTTAGACATTCCAAACTCATGATCCCCCAGGAGTCAAGATCGGGATTAACACTCCTTTCACTCTTGGAACCATGTTCTGCTATGCCCCCTATGACTGACCTGCCAATACAAACTGGAAAACTTCTTCCTACGACTCACCTGGGAAAAGAATGCTTCAAAACACTTCATAAAGCAGAACCTGTGACTAGTATGATTGTAGCGGTAGACGTGGTTGCAGTGCCACCACTGAGCTGTACCACTCCAGGAGCCAAAGGTACTAGTGGTCTGATGCTGCTGTGACTAATCTGTTCATCACCGAACACTGCCACATCAATCATATCAAGACAGACAGGAAAACAATTCTGGCAAATGTGACCTCGTCTGCTGCAGCTGGAGCTCAGTCACTACGAGCAGCTGTAGCCCTGCTCAGCAGCTGTGGTCCTGGCAGCCACACCATGGCTGCTGGCCACCATAACCCCAGACAGTGGGAATAACGAGGGCCAGGGCCAGGAGCGTCTGCAAACGAGTGGGAAAAAACGAAATACAAATGACATACTCAGCAGCAACTAAAGAGTAATCTGCAGTTGATTCAACATTGCATTGGCAAAACGTCCTGCTACCCAGTTGAGTCTCTTTTATTAAGCCTACTTGTGAAGAAACGAAAAATGTTGTGCTGGGAAGAAGCCTTCCTTTCCTGAAGATACAGTTAGACACTTTGTCAGGATTGCTATCCTGGTAATTCAGAGGACAGAAAAGAAGGGAGGATTTGGCGCACAAGCATGTACTGACACTATAGTTTAAAAGTACATTAGCATCACATGTATTCAAATAAGTTGGGGTATTCAGGAAACAATCATGCTCATCAGACAATATTAGAGAGGACGCTTCCCCACATTGTGAAATGGGGTGAGCAATGCATCATTCTGGTATTTGTGGCCCACCACTCCATTACTGCTTCTATATAAAATTACATTTCTGATAAAAATTTTAGTGTCAAACATTTTTATGATTACAGACCAAAAGTCAAAATTTGCATTTAAATGGAAGTATTAAAACCTCAGCAGCACAGGTAGAAGAGGGAAATGCTGTTTTAAGGAACATTTAAATAGGGAGTGTGAGCACAGAAGGGATTTTTCTTCTCAAATTATTTGAACAATTTTGTTTTTATTACTGTTCTTGGGTCCAATTCAAAGTCAAGATTTGAACTGTAGTATCCTGCACCCCTGGACTCATCTCAGACTGAGCTGTAGAAACTACTTCTCTTTTCATCTTTCCACTGGGAATGGCCTCATTTGTTACAAATAAAGCATTTTTTTTATCCATAGTCCAAGCCCACAGTTTTTACCAGCTTGCAGCCCAAGTCATATTATACTACTTTTGCTCTCAAGTGGTCGACTCATTTTTGTTTGCATTAGTCACCATAGGCTAAGCTTCAGCCATTATATTTCTCCCCAGACAGCACAGCCATTTTTGAGAGAGATGAATTTTCAGCGTACAACTTAAAAATTCACAAGCAATTCTCCCATATAAATGCCTGTCATCGAGTACTACCTTGGACTTTACCATATTTTATTTTGCCCCTTTAAAATACATAAAGCATTTCTGATATTAAAGAAACTCTTTGTCTCACCTCTCTCCTGTACCTTTCTGTCTTCTCACTACATTCCTTTTATTTTCTATATATTGTCCAGATTCAACTTTAAACCTTGGCTTATAATCTGATTCTATACTTTCAAAAGGCACCTAAGTCTTGCCAACACGTTACGCTGGGTCAGGTCCATAGCTCCTCACTACCAATATGGAAAGCTAGTGCCCTTTACAGTTCAGCTGGGATCAGCAACACGTTCTTTATGTATAAACCTTATAAATAAATGCTGTTGCATTCATTTTTCTTTTCCTTCACAGACAGGCATTCCAATCACGATGATAATACAATATGAACTAAATTTTTCTTAAAGGTGTTACATTTAACTGTAGTCAGTTTTAGACCTGCCTTCATAAACACACCGTTTCTTTTCACAATGAGAGAATGACCAGGTGCAAACAGACTCACTTTCAGATTCTCTCTCAAGACTCTGGAACAATAGAAGATGTAGGACTTGAAAGTTAGAAGACCTTTTTTGCTGCTAACTCATTAATCAAGTATGTAAACTATCATTTTAAACACCTATAGAATTGTTACAGAATCAAATCAACTCTTGAAACATCAGTCTAAGCATAGCGCAAGAATATTGTTACTCACACCATAATCCAGTTCTTTCTCCATAGTAGAGAGAGGTTTACCAACCAGTTCCCAGCAGTTTTAAGTAGAATAGTGTACAAAACATCAGGAACACCAGCAGTACCCGTGAAAACATGACAGTGGTTCATCTGCAACAATAGCTTTTAGACAACCTACAGAAAACCTGAAGGTGAACAGTTACACTCTCTATAGCAACATTTCTTCCAACTGCCTGTCAGTTCACTTGCTGTCAGAACCAGGATGTTCCTAATTTTCATTAAGCATATTTCAGTTTTTATATGCATTCATAAACCATTTACCTACGTTTTTATACACATATAACAGACACATTTCATAGACTATTGCAAAATATTTAAATTGTATTTTTACAGTATAATACTCAGTACTAGCTTCAGGTATAGGCAAAGCATGTAATATCATCACGGTAAAGACTGTTACCAGACACTCATGGACCTGCTGTCTGCTTTCCTTCGTCTTAAAGCAAAGTCTCCAACTGGTAGCACGGGGATGTCAGTGGCAGATGCAAAATCACAGCCTAGGCCAAGTCCCAGTCCACAGCCTCACCAGGGCCAATGTACAAGACACCACACCAGAGCACAATTAGCCCCAAGCAGCAAGAGACAGAATAATTGATGAGGCTACCCAAACAGCACATATTCTCTATACTTCTACCCTGTATGATATGTTTTCTGTTCACTCAGTTTTTGCTATACTGCTGACAAGCACTGAGGCAGCTGCAAAAATGTAACAGTGATGACCTCTTGTTGTGCTAAGCACTGTAGCGTAATTTCATTCTATATCCCAAACTGTAACCTTTTCTCAGTTTTACATCTGCTTTCATTCAATTTAACTGAATGACATTTTGTTAGCATTCTATGGCAGAATAAGAATACTTCCTAAATTGATTTTATAATGTATTAAATCTTCAGAACTGCTTCCTATCCTGTTTAGTTCCATTTTTCCAGTGGTTTGCCTGCATTTTTGTCAGTTGTTGCACACATAGCAGTGCTTTCATTAAATTGTCCATTGTAAACCTAATTGTATAAGATTTTTCCACAAAGATATTAGGTATCTAATTTATCACTTAATCTGTACCTTATATTCTTTGTGTACAGGACAAAAAATTACAGTTATGGTATTGCCCATAGCAAGATGCCGCAACACCATCTGCAACAGCTTACCGTCTGTGGTGTATGATGGTCAGAACTGAGCAAACTGCAGAGCAGCTGCCACCTTGCGCTGCCCAATATTCCATCCAGCGCAGTCAGCGGCAGCCCCAACACTGCTGTGTGCATTGACATTCTCTATTCCACTGCAGTCCTGACTGGAAAATCATAACCTGGTCCTGAAAAATATATAGCATTACTAGGCTATCCAAATAATTACGATGGCTGTGACAGAGTTTACTCATATAAACACAGGACAAGAGGAAAGGGCCTCAAGTTGCACCAGGGAAGGTTCAGATTGGATATTAGGAAAAATTTTTACACTGAAAGGGTTATTAAGCATT
>JAOXJM010000071.1:14873891-14889229 GCA_026413425.1 Tringa solitaria
AGGTATTTAAAAGATGGGTTGACATAGTGCTTAGAGACATGGTTTAGTGATGGTTGTTTTTTTTTTTATCAGTTAGGTTGACAGTTGGACTAAATGATCTTGAAGGTCCCTTCCAACCTGGACAATTCTGTGATTCTATATACCCATGGCCTCAGAACCCTCCTTTTGTTTGAGTCAGGAGTGGTCTGGCGGAAAAACATTTTCCACACTGATCTCACTGTAAAATGGGTTGTTAAAAACAACAGCCCTTTCTTAAATTTTCTTTTTTGAAAGATAATCACATCTCATATAAAATTTACATCTGGTTTGTTCTCCCCTTTTTAAAGAATTTTTTTTTTTCTGGCAGGGCATTTGAAGGAAATATAATCTGAACTTGTCCACATAGGCTAGATCAGGGAAATTTCATGCTTTCTGAAGCACTCCCTCAGATGGCACAGGAACCTCTCCTCAACGCCTTGTACTACTGTCTTCCCAGCAGCCATTTTGTCCTGCATGTTACTGGCACAGCAAGTGACAGGAAACAGAAAAATGGAGTCGGAGCGGTGGCAGAGAACCCCCCACCCAGAGGAGTAGAGAGATCAGAGCCAAGATCACGCTGTATTTCTCTCCTTCCTATTTAAAGCTGCATCGGTCTTACCTACCCAGGAGCTGGCAGGGCTAGGGGAGCTCTCTGAGGAGAGGCCGGGGCTGCCCCGCGCCTCACACAGCCGGTTCCAGCCGGTTCCGGGCGGTTCCTGAGCAGCCCCGCCCGCGGGCAGAGCAGAGCCCTCAGCGAGGCCGGGGCCATCCTGCATTCGTTCTGCACGCTCTACTACAGCCTACACACACTCCGAACCAGGCAGCGGCAAAACGTACGCAGAACCAGAAAGGTTAAGATCAGCTTTAGGAAATAATGTTAAGAATGTAACAACTTCAGTAACTCCTTAGTTCAGAGGGGCTCTTCCACACAAGCGCCTCCCGCTGTAAACACAACAGCACAAAGTGTTAAACTAATAACATGAATTGAGGCCCCTCAAGAACGGACCAAGGTCCAAAACTGAGTTGTTTCACATGAGCTGTCAAGGAAAAGCTACTGTTTTTGACGAAGGAATCTGTGAGCTGCTCTGGCTTACAAAGTCCTGTGCTGGGTGGGTGCCTTCAACCCACCGCTAGGTTTTCCTCAGTGTCACAGTCCCTGAACACAGAAAGATTTTCTTTCTTCTTTTTTCCCCTCCCCAGTTCTCATAATGTCCTCTTCCTTTTGAAAGCAGGGCATTAGTATTCACTAAATGTGTCTTTGAAAAGGTTTAATCTCCTTGCAATTACCGATATGAGAGTTTCATTCTATGTACAGTACAATAAATATTGAAGAGGTCTCCCAGCTGTTTTGATCAGCTTTCATCTAGGCCTGCACAATGGCGCTGAGGATGCCCCGGCAGCTAATGTCTGCCTCTCTGCAAGGGCAGCCGGGGAGCCCTGGAGGGACAGGAGACAGACACTCTTTGGAAGGGATGCTGTGCAGTCAGAGCCATAAGCAGACATGCCTGCAACTGCCGGAGTTTCTCACCAAACTGATGATGCCCTAGCACAGGTCACATCCTAAGTCCACACTGCCAGCTGCTCTGAAATAATAAGGCCTAGTCTGAAAATGGAAGCCCTATTCAGGCACTGAAAGAACTAAAGCACATAGATCCTACATACTTAATTTGGATAGGAAAAAGATTGTACTTTGTGTCTGCACCTAAAGTTTTGTTGTATCTGCGAATGATACTGGATCACAAAGAAACAGTAGATGGCACTTACCATACCTCATGGGAGAGTAAGGCTGAAGACCAACACTTGGGAAGCTGAGACAGAACACACAGGTCACACTTTACAGAAATATACCGCTAGTTTGCACTTGCAGGAAAATCTGATGCAAAGTGGTTCAGAGCTCAGAACACACCACAGTATTTACAGTAATTTTTAATTATACATTTAATAATTGGGTTTGTTTGACCAAGTGCTTTAAATTTGGGTGTGTCTAAGTCATAATTTGTTCTGTCTCAAACTTTTCCAACCTTATAAAATTATAATAAAAAGACATAGGTCCTCTTTGTAGCTGGTGTAAATGGTGTGACATCACATGAGAAATCCTTTTCAACACAAACTAATTTTGTATTACCTGAAGAGGACAATTATGCTATTACATGCATATTTTAAAATAAGAACAGGCAGCACATTCCTAAGAATTCCTGAGCACACCGCATTGACCCAATCCCTGTGCAAACAAGTATTTTCGGTGCCGGGCACAAGGGCTCTTCCCTGCAGTGTGACCTAACAAGTCAGAATACAAATTTCTCCAGGAATGAGAGCATAAGATTGCTCTGTGTTTGAATTCAGCATTTCTGGTGACCAGGAGTAACATTCAGCATGACAAATAATTTAATGAACTACTAATTCAGAGTTGACCTTCAATGAAAGTACTGTTTAATTACCCAGTTTTTCTGAAGTCAGGCATAAGAATGCTAAACCATTTCTGAACAGGTGCAGGAGGCACATGGTAATTTTAGTAGCAAAGGTCATTACATACGTATTTCTGCACTTTTTTCTGGCATCCCTCCTGTGAGAGGATACTTATGTATGTCTATGAATACAAAGAGGAGGTAAAATCCCTCACTTTTTCAGCTTCAACATAGTGAAGCCCTGTCTTCTATCTCCTTTTTCCTTTATACTCTTTTCAAAAATAAGTCTAAATCCAATATTGAGAAAGGAAATACATTATCTTGCAAATTAAAAGTGATAAGGTTAGGTAAGTACCTACATAGCTGAAAAGTTCCTGTAGTGTTATGTTTTCATACTAATGCAGAATACTCTCTTGGGAAAAAAACTTGAGAGCAGAATTAAGGAACATTTTAGTATAAGCCTGAAAAAACCACACAACAAACACCACTCATTGAGCATGAAGAAGAACTAAGTAAATTAACCCATGCTTGACAATCAGAATTGTATCTTCCTCTGAAAGCAAAGATCAATTTCTACTTTAATCTATGAGCACGGGATGTGAACCAGTAACTTTGCAAAGAAATAAAGATTTCTTGGCTTGTCTAGATTTATCTTATCAGACTGAAGAAGTGGGCTTCACGTTAGAGACTGCTGTTTCTTTTTAATCTTATTGCCTGAGGAAGTGTGAAGACAGCCTCACCTCGAGAAAAAGTCAGCTCTAACAATATTGAGCTTATTCTCTCCCTCTCTCTTTGTTTTATCCTTCAGGCTTTGATGCTTTTTCAGAAGAAGTATTAAAAGTAGCCAGCCCCAGAGAGATTATGAAGAATGTATCAGAACCAGCTCCTTACTGCAATGTTTTCCTAAGGTACCAAACGTATATCTCTTCTTTCAAATTATACTTCACGCGTTTATTTGGCAATAGAAGGAGGACAATGGGAGACAGGTATCACATTTTCAAACTTAATAAAAATGCTGCAACTGTACTATTTCTTTTTTGGTTGAGAAATATAGTAGGGGGTTTTACTCACAAAGACAGAGATGCTTGTAGTTGCAGTGGATTAGCTTGTTAGTGTGTGGTGGGGTTGCGTTTTTTACTTTTATTTTTTGAAAGCAGAAATTACCTAGGAAATGCCAACACAATTTGAAGCATCCTCAAACAACAGACTGAGTACATTTACAGCAATTGCTGGTGGCTCCATGAATGAAAGAAACTGAAGGGGTTTTTTCTCTTTCTCTTTCCCCAAAATAATACACACCAACTTTTATTACCCGCAACTTACACTCAGAGAGAAGTTCTCCAGGGAATGTTACAATAGCTCGCTAGTCCCTCAGCTGTACACACTAGAGTTTGGTAGCACAGGCCAACATGCCATCCTCATTGAAAGAGGATTGCTTCACTAAGAGCAAGCTGCTATTTTTTTTACATAGTAAAAAAAAATCGCACAACCGAACAAAGTAGCATTAAGAGTATCAGAGTGCTCCTGGAAGGTATAAACTAGATAAGGCACACTAAATTTGTTGAAAATCACTTTGTATTATTTAACTGGCTGCCTCCCTACCAAACTGAGTAAACACAGACAGGATGCCAGGCTGGAGGTAAATTTCATGCCTTGTTGTCACAGAAAGGCTTCTGGCATGTATAACAAAAATTGATGCCAAATAAATGACTGTTCTCATGAAGCCTCTTAAAGAAAGCCTTTCTTGTCATTGGTCTGTGCATGAGATTCTTTCTGGCACTCTGGTTTTGAAACCTTGCCTATCATGGATAAGCTACTGTAAATATATTGTTGATTTCAAAAGTAAACTTAAGTCACTATCAGTTTGGACCATGCATTTCTGAATACCAGACTGCCTGTGTAAAAACATGATTTCAAGGTCATCTTTGTTGGTGGTGGCATTTTTTTTAACAGAAGAGGCTCTAGGAATGGGTAAGAGGATGCAGCAGCTCTTCTCTGACTTTCCTAACTTTCCTAACACTACGCTGAGATTCAAACACTGTCTTGGATAGAGTTACCCAGTCAGTGGGGCTGCCCTTCCCAGTGCTCGCCGCAGCACTGGTTTTGTATTCCTATAATCAGTGGTCCTACAGTTGTACAGTCAGCCTTTACAAAAAAAAGGATCCATTTTCAGTCAGACAAACTGCCTGATCTAGCCAACAGTGAAAAGGATATGATTTTCATATTCATATGTATTCCAGGATGTTACTACCAAGAGTGTTACTTAAGCTCCAATAGGAAACACTGGATGCTTTAGATATGTGAACACCACAGTGAAGAATGTTTTGGTTGAAGCTGTTATGTTACTGTTCTGAGTCAACTAATGGCTCAGTGCCTTCAAAGGTTTTTTTGGTTTTGGTTTTTTTTGGGTTTTTTTGGGTTTTTGGGGTTTGTTTTTTTTTACGTGCAGGCATTCAACTATTAGAAAGGACAAAATTTTGATTCAAATCATCGCTAGGTCATGGAAATGAATATACACATTCTGTTCTACTACACTAAATTTGCCATTAAAAAAAGTACTTCAATAAAGCAGATTATTATAAATCATGTTTGTACTGAAACAAACATGAGATAGTGGGAAAAATAATTGACTGTACTGTTTCCTAAACAGGCCTGGATTATTAGTGGTTATGTTAAATATAGGCATTTATATCCAAGCCATTAATGCATGCTTAAAATGCATTAATAATTAGGTAATTTTTAAGTTCAACCTGGGAAATCACCTTTTACAGATAATACATAGTACAGCACTGTTAAGTCATGAGCCATTAAGTGTGAAAAAGACAGAAATATGGCCAACTCTGTATTTTGTGCACATCACCATACCTCAGTGTATTTCAGACCTCTGACTGCCTATGAAGTTCTGGTATTTCTTATACCAGCGCAGCATCTATTTGCAAGACTCTGACCTCCCATTTAGAGTACGTGATTCTGCAAGAGTGGAGACGAGAAACTGGTGAAATCAGCAGTACAGAAATGCTACACATTGATACAAAAAACATCCGCTACCTGGAATCAAGGAATAGAAAGCATTTTGTGGTATTTGGATTTCCATTGCATATCTGTGTGCTATGTGACAAAGAAAAAAAAAATTAGAAGGCAAAGCACTCTCTGTGTCTCTCACACATAAAAACACTAATAGCTCAATCTCACCATGGTGCCTAGGTTCCTATAGTTTTATCATTAAAGATTTTGGTCAGCCAACTGTGGTGGTAATTATCACATAAATTAACTGAGAGACAGGAAAACCAGAATGCAAGACAAAATCTCACCTCCAGCAACAAAGTATAGGACTTCATTTTCCAGTATTATTTTCAAACCTAACACCAATGATGAACCAAGTTTTTTTCTGGAATATTGCTTAGGTTACAGAAAGAAAGCCTGTTAGTCAGTGCCATTTACCCCCTGGTATCCAGCTTTTATCTGCTGCCCTGTCACAATAAAACAATTCTGAAGATGTATTTTCAGATACAGGTGATTAGCACAGCAAGGAAAGCAGCAGAGTGAAAATTCTTTTTCAGATAAGTGTTGCGTGCAAGGAGTGCAGGGAGAAGGAAAGCAAAAAAATTATCAGTTTGGCTACAGTAGACTGCAGTGCTCAAACTTTTTTTTTGGGTTGTGGGTTTTTTCATTTTTTTAGTTAAGAGTATTTTGCTTTAAAATTGTTTGGATCCCACTCAGTTCTGCATGGGAACATTGTTATCTTTTCAATGGCTTCAGCTGACAATGTAAATTTCTAACAGAATCCCAAACCTTGTCTTTAGAGAACTGTTTAAACAAGGGCAGATGGCACCTTGAGATTTCACTACTCCATTCTGTTGCTCCAAGACAAGTACAAATTTTATTTCTGCTGTCCTTGATAGAGCTGGGCTATTTTTTTTAAGATCTCCAACAATGGAGATCTCTCCCTAGTACTAATGATGCTTACACTGTTAGGGTGTCTGCATTGCATTTATTGTCTGGTTTAGGGTATTTTCTTGTCATTTAAATTCAAAGTTCATCCTTAACACAAGGAAAAGATTCAATTTTATAACTGTTGTGGCACAGACATTACCTATACTTTACAACAATTAAGAATTTGAAATATTATGAGATCACACTGGGAAGGACAGTTGCTAATATAAATGAAGGGTTATGACTAATAGCTAATTTAATTAAGTTATTCAATGTGTAAAAGAACACAAAGAATATTCTCTACTTTACTTCTCTCTTCTTCCATCTCTACTCAAGTATTTAATGATTATGCAGTAAGAGGCATCAGACCTTAAAAAAAAAAGTGGGTTACGTGAATACTGCACATTAACTTGTAACACCATTTGCATCGTTAAGTCACAGCATCACAGACTGGCTGAGGATGGAAGCTGCCTCTGGAGGCCACCTGGTTCAACTCACCTGCTTAGGTGGTGCCACCTAGATCCAGCTGCCCAGGACCGTGTCAGCTTTTGAATAGCTCCAAGGTGGGAGACCCTGGAACTTCCCTGGGCAACCAGGCGTTAGGGCTCAGTCACCCTCACAGTGAAAAAGTTACACATTAAAATAATTTCTCACTGTGCCTACATCATCACAGAATGAAAGACAGGTAATTTGAAATGGCATACTGCAGAATTTTACATACCAAGAAGAAAAGTGACTGCTGACACACCATTGCTAGGTTCTGCTATTCCTCTTCTATGCAACGCAACTCTACAGCGTCTTCCAGACCACAAGAAACGACTAATGTGTTTTTCTTTTAGTTTTTGCTTACTTCATGCCCACAGCAGCATAAAGATACACACTGACATACAAGCTGGCCGCGTAAGGGAGATTGGCTGCAGCATGAAATAAACTAGTAACATTTGGGAAAACCTGGCAAAGACAAAAACATGACACAAAGTAACCACAGCCAGGCACAAATCGGACCCCCAAAACTTCGACCAGCAGCAGCTAATCAGCTGAGATTGGTGCATTAATCCAAGAATGCATCTAAACTCACATGACTTTTTCTAAGGTTGCTTTCTGTTCTACCAGCCTCTTGTCCAAACATCAATATGCTGATGGTTTGAGCAGACTGTGAGGTGCTAAAAGTCATTGGAAGATATTTTTCTCTTTTACACACAATAATGATGACTTGTGAATAATGCGCATGTGTTACAATGCTTGTTTCCACAGGCTGCTGTAATGACTACATGTCATTAACTAAACAAAGAAAAATCTGAAATAAAAAAATAATAACAGTCTGCAAAGAAACCCCAACCTGTCTCAAGTTACATTTCAGATATTACCAGCTTAATTTGCTACCTTTGTAGATGAGTTTGTTGCAGGCTCCCTTTGCAGCCCTCTGCATGAACGACCTCCCCAACAGAACCAGACAAACCAGGACCAAGTACAACCAAGAAAATAATGTCAAAGGAAGTAACAAAAACCACAGGCCAAATTAATGGTTTTTTATCTGGATGAATGCTCTTTCTGCTTATGAATGCCTCACCCTTAGTAGCAGGAAATACAAAAGAATGTGAATTTAGGAAAAAAAAAATAAAATCAAAGAAAGTATAAATACTTCTGAATAACTGGAGCTCACTCTTAAAGGCTGAATCTGGACACAATCTTCCAGCAGTTGAGGATGTTTTAACTGTTCTCTTTACGACTAAGAGGTGAGCTTCAGTTCTCCCACTAACCCCCACAAGCCAGCACTCCCACTCCAGGCGCTGCAGGGCTGAGACCTGTCTGGATCTGAGGGAATTCAGCACCGTTCTTACCCAGAATCAAGAGGAACCAACCACTTAACTTAGTCTTTAAAGCATCTTGTTTGGATTTCAGTCATTTTGGGAATGCATTTCATGACATCCCACTCCCCCATTCAGGGGAAGTGATGAGTGAATCCCACAAGAATGAACCTTTATACTGTAGATCTGCAGTAATAATCCCAGAAAGCAATATTTACTGTAGACGAACTTAAATCTTAATATAGGGCCTATTTATGCACTACCAGCTCCCACTTTTATGACTACAGAATGGTATTTTTTTACTGTAGGATAGGGGAATCACTTGAAAGGTGAAAATTGTTTTTAAAGGCTCATTGTGTATTTGGCATCATACACACTAAAAATCTGAAGTAGTATTTTACAGCGGGATTGTCAGACAGCTGACATGTTTTACCTTGGAGCACTTCTATCATTAGTTTGATAGATTTGTTTATGCATTTTATAAAAACTTTTACTTCAATAAATGCTGCAAAGTCAAATAGCATACTTCTGAATTATGCAAAATTTTATTATACATACTGTAAATAAACTCTATGAAACATTAATCAACTTCAAAAAGGGTTCATAAGAACTCTGTGCAATGTTTCCTCTTTGGTATATTTTGAAAATTATGAATCTGTCGTATTTATGAGTACAGAGGTTAAACTTTTCCAGAAAGAAAACTGCTTTGTGCAACAGGTATCAAGACACATGCAACTATATCAATGGAATCATTGTTTTATTTACCTCTTATGCAAAAGCATAAGCAACGTAAAAGCCATTAAAATGAGAAATTAAGCACAAATCACCAAATCTATCTCAGGATGCGTAACACAATAGAATTGTTAACTCTAGGCTTGAGAAAGTTCTGAAATTATTAGCATTCCAATTCTTCATAGCCATCCACTACAACAGAAACTCAGTTAAGCTCTCCCGAGCCAGGGTTCACTCTAGGCACGTGCAGAGTTCTGCAGAGAGGACAACGCTTGGGAAATGCTGCAAGGTGCTGAACGAGAAGCTGACTTATCAGAAATGGTATAACTGCTGAAAGGGCTTTATAGACATTAAGGGAGAGTTTATTTGGGGCAATAAAGAAATTATGAGTAGAAAGAAGAGGATCAAAATTGCCTGGATCTAATGGTTTTTTTTTTGGTTTTGATATACAGAAGGTGATAATGTCACCACCAGAGCCACACACCCTTCCACATACATTCTGGTCTGCAAACCACCATTTTTTTAGAGACTGGAAATATGCATTTTTCGTAGCTGCACTGCTTTTCCATCAGGTAAATACTGAGATGATTTATCAAATTATACAGTAGATTAATTGCATGTTGACCAAAACAAAAATTTGTAAAGAAAAAGGATTCATAAACTTACCATGTGGAACAGTTCAGGCAAGGAAGTCCTGAATGATTTTCTATTTACACTATTTGTTTCAATCTACTCTTTTTACCAGGAAGAAGATATTAAATACATTAAGATAATTATAAGGGATAAGGTACAGGAACGATTGAAAGAACTAGATAACCTAAACAAAAATAGAAGGCAAACAATCAAGTCTATAGAAATGGCAAGTGAAATACACAGGAGCAGCATAATAAGGCCAATGCTGTTAACGTGATGATTAATGAGCTCCCTGATAGTACAGACAGAATAAGAATTTTGGTGTATGGCATTTGATAATACTGCATACATTACAAGTGAAAGTACTGACATAGCATTTTAACCTAATAATTAAATTCAATAAATACAAAATATTAGAATCTTGTTTGCATTATGAAACCTTAATTTAATTTTACTAAGAAAATTTTACTAGGAAATTATTTCATAAAAATTTCAGTATTAAAAAATGAAAATATACATGTATAAATTCAAATGTAGGAGCATTACATAACAGTTTTTCAGAAAAAAAAAAGACATTTCTTGTGTCTATAAATCAATGCACCTTATAAAAGGAAGCTCAGCATTAACTTAGTTTAACTATTATCCTAATTTTACTGACAGAAAACAAAAGCACAGACAAAGGAAAAAAAATGCCCAAGGAAACAGACAGGCAGGAATAAAAGTAAAAATTGCAGTGCATAGTCCTTAAAGTTAGTACCTACTGTTATAATTTACAGTATATTTTAACAATAAATTGTAGTATTAAATAATTTATGTTTTTTATAACATTCAAGGAAGTTGATAACATGTCATGCCTTTTCCTCAGAGATGCCTTTGCAGCACTGCCTCTGAGTCGCTGCAGCAAGGGCCCAATTTAGCAGCTGGATCAATATCGAGTCCATGGACTTTGGTGTAAGATTAACAGTGCACAGACTCTTTGTCTAGAATGAAACTATGATGGAGTTAAGTAGAAACCCATTTTTTTTATTGCATAGAGACAAGGACTCACTATCTATCACTGTTGTTTGAAAAGCAACATATTTCTTGTGCAGAATGCATTTTAAAGCATCTTTGTCTATTTGCAAAAAAGCACTGAAAATTTCTAATCAGATCTGTTTGTTATGTATTTATTTTACCCAGGTAGGCAACTTTCCGGTTTATGATCTAACCACCACCATATCTGGTAACCCCAGCTTTTTGTCTTCTTCACCCCAGTGCCCTCCTTAAATTCAGTATTAGTACCACATTGTTGTTTTTTAGCCCATCTACACTTTCTCTCCTGGCTCAACAACTGATCATTTGCTCCCATGAAAAACAAACAAAAATTTTAACCTGTGATTAGCTGTTAGCAACTAAGGGTGGAGAGCATGTGCTTTTCTGCATAATACATATTTAGCACTTTTTAGATATCAAATGGAAAAATGGACTTTCTAAATGAACACAAAGAGTAGAAAAATAAATTTAAAAACCCTAAGATAATAACCTAACATGAAGCAAGGGAAAGAAAATGTACCATGTAAGTACATGGGCCCTAAATATAATAGATCATGAATTCTAATGGGCTGTAAATACTCAGAGAAGGGGATTTTGAAATGAGAATTAACCTAAGGGTTATGCCACTAAGAAGAAACCTTCACGCTGTAGGAAACTGCTTCACACAGACATTTACCAAAATGAATCAGTACCTCTATAGTTCTTCTGATCCAAGAACATACACGTGAAAGCAATGTGTACACACGCGGAAAGAATTATAAAGCATATGCACTGAAGAGCGGATAAGCACACGGTCCATACGCACTCTGAAATAAATAGTTCAGCCTACTGCAAAACAGATTCTGCCAAAGGTAGACATTTATCATAACCCAACATTATTTAGAAACATTCTTGTCTGGTTGCTGAGAGTGCCTGTTCAGAGCCTTCGTTCCTTTTCTTAAGCTTTAAACTTTGGAGGGCAAAACAATGCAATGGTAGCAATAAAGGGTGGAAGTTTTATCTGTTTCTGTTTGGGGTCTGGGTTTTTGTTTGGTTGATTTTTAAACACTCAGTGCAAAGACTCCCCCTCACCTATTATTCATGGGATCTTCCAGTTTGCAATTACCCTAAATGAAACTGGATAAAATCTTGCAGATATTTAATGTAACCCATAATAAAATAGAAAACTGAATTTATGAATAAACAATAATGTCACAGATACTAAAAGAAAAATTAATTCTGAAAATCTTCTCTTCTGTGATACAGTATCTGGGTTCCCATTGACAGAAAAATAACCTCTTTTCACTAGTTTTACATTGATACCATGGAAAAAAAAAAAGCCACAGTCCAGCAAACTGTACCTTCCTTATTTTTAGAGATAATGGGGAAAAAAAACAGTGCATGAAGATAGCTTCCTGCTTACCACTATGAGAGGATGCCTCTGGCCCTTATTTTCTCCCAACAAACACATTTGGTTACGAAAATATCTATCCTCAACTGGACTGTCAGAAATAAATTTTAAATATATCTTCCACATTATTATTTTTTTCTACATTCATATAAGCATTCCGGCTGTAAAAAGGAAATTATTTTAATCAAGGGGTTAACCAGATAACTTGACATTCAAAATGGCTGCTATTCAATTACAATTGACAAGTGACTTTCAGAAAGTTAATTTAGTTTCCTTATCTTTTTTTCTTTTCCTAACCCATAAAAGAAACAGTTATTTTACCTTAACAGGTACTTTTTTCTAGCCCCAGATTGCTCCACTAAAAGACCGTATACCTGCCAAATTGCTGAGAGTTGGCTACTGTTAAGCTCCAGCCAGCCCAGCTGTAGATAATTTTAGAAGTCACAGATGCAGCAATAACCACTGGCAAACCTGATATATCAAAGGCTGCAATGAACGCTCAGAGTTCACTTCAGACAGATGTTCTGGCAAAGCAGGATAGTTTATAAAAAAAAATAATCCAATAAACAATATCACCATTATCTACTCAGGGACCTGCGGTTTGCCCTCAAATGTACTTGTAACAGTGAGAAATGGCATCTCATGTGTATTTTTCTTCTAATAAGTGTTTGCACTTCTTCAATTTCACTTCCCACTCCTGTGAGTCATTTCCTTGCTATCCTACCTCACTTATTTGGCTAGTTGCTTGCTAACTGCAGCTTATTTGCACTTAAAACAGTCATTATGTTTCATCATATCTAAATAATTAGGCTAATGACAGCAGGTTTATTTCTGTTGATTCAATAATGCATCACAGACAGTATCAACATTGCAAAGTCTGCTTATTTAGGAATCATTAATAAGGCCTTTCACAAAATCTCAAAGTTGGCTAATAAGCTGTATTCAAATACAATAATGATGATGCAGTTAGCTTTACTTTATTTGCTTTTTGCTCCTGAATTCTTATGGTGAATGGATTTTTTTCCTCCAGTTTTTTACATTCTATAAACACCCCAAATTTACTTCAAAAATGAATGAAAAACAACCTCCTCATGTAGTCAGTTTAGGTTAGGAATGCTGATATTAAAAAAAAAAAAACTAAAACAGCAAACTACTATGGCATTTACCATATTATCACATTAATAATATTTATCGTTATTTATCGTTGATCATATTACAATATGATCTCAACTCTATCTCACAGCATACTATGGGCATTGTGAGAGAGAGTGGGTTGATTTCAGTTAGAAACTAAAATGATAGTAAGTCCATCCCCATGTAGATATTACATTGATGCACTTGATCTTTGGCTGAGCAAACACTTAAATTACAAGATCATTAAAAACATACATTCAATTAATTGGAAGAGTTGTGAGTGTATAAGTAATCTGCACATTTTTGCCAGTATTGGACTGATAATTGAAGTCACAAAACTATAGTCAGGTTGCAGGAAAGCAGAACCAGAGCTACAAAACATAATAGATTTGCTATTGGAGGCAAGCGAACTGTCAGCAACAACAAAAAAACCACTCCTTTTGAAAACATTACCTTTAGTATCAGAACGAGGAAAACAGCTGCCTTTCAACATCATTAGGAGTTACTCATCATAATACACATTTTTTTTAAAACATTAATCAAATAAGAAGGATTAGGTAGTTAAGTTTCAAACCTGAATGAACTTGCATCCCACACTATTGTACCCTGAGAAGAGGTTTACCTTAAAACCAAGACCCTGATTTTCCGCCCAAACACACACATATCCAATTGATTCTCATCAGAACGGGAACTACAAACATCTGGGGGAAAAAAGCAAAACAAAAAACCCCAACAACCAACGAATCATTAAAAACTCAAGGACACACCTGAATTTAGATACAGAGGATGTAGTCCTGTTGCTCAGAGAAGGTGCTACAGCCATTGCTAGTGAACAGGTCACAGTCCTTGCACTGAGTTTGCAAGGCCTCAGCACTGAGGCTTGGCAGGCTGCCTTGGGAGGACCTTGCCTTCAGAGGCTGAGAGCTTTGGTTTTACTTGGTTTAACACCAGCTGTAACTGTTCTAATGGCCAGGTGGCTGGTGCCTAATTTGTTTCACATCTGACTGTCTTCGTACTGTATAAACATTTATAAATATAAATATATAGAGAGAGAGAGTGAGCAGTAAGAAGAAGTTATTCTGTGTAGCCTGAGATATTTCTGACTAAAGTAGTGTCGAGGAAGACAGGCCTGGTATGATGGCACAGACTTTGCGAGTTAGCACACAAAATGTGGTATAGAGGGGTTGGGACACAAGGTGAAAAGAGATGGGAGCGCTGGAGAGCTGAAGGTTTTAAATAGCTCATCCACTGTCTGTTAAAGAAATCCAGAAATTAAGAAATGGTGGGAAAAAGTCTGTTCAGGGGTGAGAAAGAGAACAAAGTATCTAATGCATGGAGATGGCACTGCATTGTAGAAAATTTGGATGTAATGTGGTATTGCAGATCAATGAAGAAAGAGCAAGGTGCTGAAGCATGTCAGGAAACACGTAAAAATAGTCCCAGGTGACTTGAAACAAGAGTAGGAGGAAGAAACACCTTTAACATTTACCTTTTATGAATACCCCTTTAATCACTAAATACTCAGCTATACAGGTATTTTGTTAAAATGCTATTTTGATTGTATCAGCCTGCTAAATAAAGTGTTGCAAGGAGAGGAAAATAGATTTTGAAATGTTTAGAATTCTTGGGAATTCACCTGCCTGAAAAAAGCCCCTATACAAGCTCATTCATACGGGTTACTCTTCTCTTCTTCTCACCTGCACTGCTTTGTTCAGAACACGGAGCTGCAGCCCAACACGTGTCCCACCTCCCAGGCTGAGTGTGGGAAGTGCTTTTTGCACCCAGACGTCGCCCTGTGCCAACACAGCCCCTTCGGAGCGTCCCTTACCCGGCAGCTCGGGGTGCTAGAGACAGGCCCCAGTTCCACAACAGCAACAGAAATTTTCTCGTAGCAGAAGTCCTTATTGTGTCTTCTTCTCCCTCTCGAGAGGGACTCTGGGCTACCAGAGACAACAAATCATTTATTGTAGATATGCCAATCACACACTCACACACACTGAGGTAACGTCTGTAAGGTTATGTTTTCTCTATTTGAATTTTACTCTTATTTACTATTTGTGATACTACTGAAGCTGCTTTTAATGGTTTGGGGTTTTTTCTCCTCACATTAGATCAAAAGCATTATAGTAGACATAAACTCACAGATGCTCCTACTAAATTTCATTTGTTTACTTATCTCTCACAGATACTCCTTTTGAATAAAATAAAAAGATGGAGAACATGACTGTTAAATTGGGAGAGAAGAACCTCAAC
>JAOXJM010000071.1:14891682-14909102 GCA_026413425.1 Tringa solitaria
TCTAGCATGTATTGAGTATCTTCCCTGTACAGAAGCTATTCCGTACCTCTGATCGTTCCTTTCTCCTTACCCTGGACTACACCTTTTTGAGACAGAGAGGACCCAGAACCGCGTACAGTGAACACATGTAAGACCAGTGCAACCTCCAGCAGAGACAGTCCTACATTTTCTGCACTGAATGCCTTTCCTGAAAATTGCTAAATATTCAACTTGCTTTTTTTATCAGCTGTCAAGCACTGAACTAATGCTTCTGAGAACTTCACTGATGTTTCCAAGAAAGGCTTTTGAGCAATGATAGTCACACACTTCCTCCTCGAGAACAGATTTCCATCTATTATGAAATTCTGAAAGTGAATTTTATTCTACCACCTAATCCTTCCTTCAGTTTTCCACACTTTCCCAGTCAGTCTTAGATTTCTCTGTTCTGAATAAATCTGTCTTAACAGAAATTTATGTCATTCTCTTGTCCCTTTTGCACACCAAATAGCATAGAGTCCCATGGACTTCTGCCTATAAACCCCTTTCATTGTAAAAATTCACCGTTTATTCATACCAGTGAAATACTGGTAGATTTGCCTTCGTTGCACTTTAGCTTCCTGGTTCACTAGATGTGCGCTTAAAATTTCTCCACCGCTTCTCCTCTCCACGATGAGAGGAAGACCCTAATCTCTAGGGTCTGCTACCAAAGTCTGTATAAGCTTACTGCTCTCTTCTGGTTCTGGCTGCATTTTCCCACTGACCTCCTTATCTTTACAATGAACCCAACTCCTATTTTCTCAGTACAACCTATATTTGCTATCTGCACTACATGCCCTTTTATCAACAAATATTTCATCTGCCACTAACCCAATACCACCAAATCTTCTGCAATTCTGTGTGATTTCTCTTGAACAACTGTGTTACCAGCAAATGGGGTTCGCTTTCCAGTTCAACCTTTTTCCAGGTCTTCCACTGTTGCTTCAGTTCAAGCAGTTCATCATCCCATAAAGAACGGATCTTTGTATGAGAACCTTCCTGACCCCACTGCAGAGAACATTAGTCCATGGAATCAGGCTTAGGGATATGCTGTTTTTTCTCTCCTCTTTTCCTTCAACATTGAGCCCAGAAAGTACATAGGGGACAATATTTCTACCTGGAATAAAGCATGAATCCATGTAGGATTTAATTCCCAGACCTGAAGGAAGGAGGAGAAACATCCTATGAAGAGGAGAAGTGGGATGGAACAGAAGGTAAAGGAATGAGCCTGGAGCAGACTGTTACTGAAACCTCCCCACTGGGTGGAGACCACAGTATGTGTGGTGATTTCCCCACTTTTTCAGACCACTTTGAACAACAGTAAAGGTCTCCCAAGAAACTATGGGGCAGTCCCTGGTACCACGGAGGAGCACGAGTTAGGGTGCTGTTTACAAGGGCCTTCATTTGCAGCCAGTGGTCCCAAGGGATTAATTTCCTGCCACTGGGTGGACTCACTGCGGACACAACCATGGCCAATTGAAATATGGGCCATTTTCTTTAAGAATATGAATCATGAAAGAGTTGTATCGCATTACATTGAAGTGGCTTTTAGGGACAACCAGAACATGATACAACTACCCCTAAAACTACAAAGAATCTTTATATTTCATTTAACTACACATCAGATGGTACAAAATCTTCTTAACATTTTAACAAGTGAACTTTAGAGCTGCTTTACAAGTATTCTCTTAAGAATTTTACTGCTCTTTCCCTTTGGTACACAATAAAGCACAAATGAAAGCCTAGCTGTAATGATATTCATCAAGTTATGCAAATGGAGCTTTTCCATGGTAGTTAAACATCAAGTAAAAAAGAACAATTTTTTCCCCCACAACCTATTAAATAAACATGGAGTATATTGTTTTAAGCACACCTGTAGGTTGTAAATCTATATCCTCCTAACTGTATTCCTAAATTAACATTCCTGAGTCAGTAATAAGAAAACGCATTGATATGCCATAAAATTACTGCTGCAGTATCTGTTTTAGTTTGTTTTATGAGCGAGTTTGTCAGTAGCTAAAAGCCAGAATAAAATATTTTCAGATGAATATTATTTGAAGCCCCACAATTCATGTATTCAGAATTTTTGCCTTGAATGACAAAGCCACCCCTACAAAACTGCTTCTGCTCTGATAAATTCAGATTTATCATCTGAATATTCCCAATGTTTTAGTAGTAAAAGTGATCTTCTCTGAAAATGTGCAGCAGTCAGGTACGAGAACACAGACCGGCCACAAATGGATGGGACTGCTTTGTCCCATCGCTTTGTCATTGACCTTGTACCTTCAGATCTAATCCTGTGTAGATGTTGCTATTTTCAAATGATTTTTGCATAATTATACTTCACATTTTTGGTGTTAGGAGTCATCTATGACGATTCTGCCTCTTGAAGTCAATGCTTTTCTTTATAGCAATCTGTTCTACTACTAGTGACCAAGTTGTCAGCCAAAACAAGCCCTATTGTCTGTAGGATAAGACTGAGAACCAGAAAAAACAAACATTTGGAGACCATAATTCATGCTGAAATTTTCTTTCAGGTTTCAAGGAATCTTGAGTGGCAAAACAATCGATTTGTACTTCAATATCATAACCTAGCTTATACAGAAACAGAAAACCACCTCAAATTATTTTGGCTCTGCAACTTTTATTACTTGTAGACTGTGCAGATCTAAAAATCAATAACACACAACAACTTGGTCTTGATAAAAACACAATTTGTGAAGGATTTCAGATCAATCTTTTCTCAGTGTAGACCCAATATATTATTTTTTTTTAACTGGGTCATTTAGCTGTGCAAAATATCCCTCAAGATAAGAGAAAAACACAAAACCCAGACCCTCAAACAAACAAACCAAAAATTTCTTCAGTGCTTCTATTGCACCATTTTCTCTCTTTTCCAGATGTGCTCATAAAACTTCTTTCCTCTGGGATGCAGATGAAGGAAGCAGAAACTTCACAGTGAAGAAGAAAAGCAGCATTTTATAGAGTATTGGCTCTGGCTGGGATAGAGTTAATTTTCTCCATAGCAGCTCATATGTTGCTGCAGTTTGGGTTTGTGACTAAAACAGTGTTGATAACACCCAGTGTTATTGCTATTGTCAGACTATTGCTGTGTTTGCACAGCATCGAGGGCTTCTTTTTTTCTTCCGCCCACCTCTTTTCCCTCACTCTGCCTCCCCAGCCAGTGGGCTGGGAGCGCACAAGAAGCTGGAAGGGGACACTGTCAGGACAGCTGGTTTGAAATAACCAAAGGGATATTCCAGACTGTATGATGTTCTCAGCAATAACAGCTCATGCAATGGAGGAAGAAGCAGGGAAGAAGCATGTTTATGGCATTTGTCTTCCCAAGATACAGGTGACAAAGCCCTGCCTTCCTGGAAATGGTGAAACACCTGCCTGCCAATGGGAAACAGTGAATGAATTCCTTATTTTGCTTTCCTTGCACGTTTTAGCTTTCCTTCGCTTATTGACCTGTGTTACCTCAACCCAAAAGGGCTTTTTCTTCCTCTCTTTCACCCTTTTGATTCTCTTCTCCATCGCACTGGGGGCAGAGAGCAAGTTGGTGGGTGGGGGCTGGCCTACCAGCCAGGGTCAACCCACCACAGAGAGGTAAACGGGCTTCTTGACTTTGTCAGCATAAAGAAGATACATCCAAGACTGAAACACAGCTCACGGTAGCTGAGTACGAGTTGTGTGCCGCTCTCTGAGACTGGCCTCACCTAACACGCACTTGGCCAACAGCTCCTTTCGAGCAAAGTTGAAATAGCACAGAAACACCCAGATTTTACCCCACGGCAGCAGTAACGCACAACACAGACAGGAATCCTCTAGGAAGCCTGGGCTGCTAACGCACCCTGGAATATCATTGCTACAGTTAACAACATTTGCTATACCCAACTATACGAGCACTTGTAATGACTGTACCTTCACTTGATATAATTAAAATTATCAGAAGAAGTTATAGAAGTCTGCAAGCTCTTCAAAGAAAAAGAAAAAAAGGATCAAGTGTATATCTTTATTAAAGAACGCTAACACCCTTGACATGACCCAGATCATCATGAGAACTGTTAAATTTCAATTAGCTTTGAGCCATGCTGATAGGACTTTACTAATAAATGCATGATTTTCTTGAAGAAAATTTTCAATTTTTTATGAGACAGGAGAGAGCATGAAATTCTAAGTTCTTTTTCACTTGTTAAATGTAAAAATCATTAACAATAAAAGCTATTGGATTAGAGGGAGAGCAGGAGGAAAGATGGCCCAGTAAAGAAGGCAATGATTTGGGATTTGAGAAATATGAATTCCAATCCTAGCTCTGCTATACTCCCTCTCCTGGCACATCAGTCAGGCTGCTCAATTTTCTGGTTACTCCTTCTGTAATAAAGAGATAATGACACATACTAACCTCACAGGAATTTTGGGACTTGATATCTCTTAAATGCCACGACTCTATGGAAATGAACTTGATCAAAAACATCTTAATGCTGTAATCTGGAGAATATCCAGAGTGCACACAGATGCCAATGGAAGAATTCTAAGCTAAGTGTTTACATGCACGTGAAAACGTTCATAATGCCTGAATAACAAAGTGTCTCCAGTATAATGTCGATGAAGGAAATATCTCAGCAGTGTCAGAAAACATGAACAGTAAATTCAGATCCTAAAACTAATCCATATTCAACCCCTATAGCTTTTACTCAGTAGACTCGAAATACCTCTTACAAAGATGGAAGATTTAGAAAGTTCAGAGAGGAATCCATCAGAAAGAAATACTGACTGCATTCTTAAAAGAGAGGAAGAAGAAAAGAAGTAGTGTTTAGATATATCTTTACACATACATTTGTATACAGCCAAGAGCGAATAATCTCCTAACAGAGTAGTTATAGTTCACAATAATCTAGGGCAGTATTTCCCACAAACCATGTGTGCTAGGAGCCTGTCTCTTGTTTTTGAAAAATATGACCTATTGAATTTCAGTAAGCCTCATGCTCTTTCATATGCTTTGGGAGAGTAACTTCTAAATTCTTTAGATGCTTAAATAAACACAAACATACATAATTATCTGTAGCAGTGATTAAGCACATTGTACAAACATAAACTCCTGCCCTTTTACAATTTAGGCAATCATAAATTATAGCAGTGGTTTAACAGTGATTCATGCAAACCTGCTATCACATACTGCTCTTTTTGTCTAAGATCATTAGAGATTTTACTGATATAAACTTCAAATACACGACACCCAAGAAAACAGAAACATTTTCTTCCCCTGTGGGAAATGAAACAAGGTAAACCTAGGAACATGCAAACTTAAAAAAAAACCCTAAACTAAACAAAGGTAATATATTTAGTTCCCTATGCAGGAAACAGTTAAAGATCATATCTAACTAAACATGTGTCTAACTAATGGAAAAGTAATATTAGAAGTCAACCACCTAAAACTGAATTACTTTGCACCAGCACTAGAAAAAAAATTCAAACAGGGGTCAGGCTTAGCTACCTTAGCTAAGCCTTTTCGGAAGAAAAACCATCCATGAGAGTATTCTCCCGCTTATCATTAGGAGCGTGTAAATGCCTCGCTGCTTCTGGTCCTTAATGAATTCCTACAATAACTGTTGAAGATATTTGAAGATATTACAAAACAACAATGAATAATATGACAATGGAGGAGACACTAACAACTAAACAGTTCCCCATCCTAGCTCAGATGAACTAATGGAACAGAACTTACTGCTTCATTTACGTTATCTAACTACCATTCTTCAACCCTTTTTTATTGTAATTCACAGATATCAGGAATTCAAAGTGCTGCAATTTTAAAAGTATTCAGCTCTCTAGACTAATACCATCATTCAGACTACATTAGAATACAGAGAGATGAATAAATAAGAATGCAATCATTAAAATCTTTTTTTCCTTGTACATTTATTAGAAAAAGGTTATACTACTGGTTTATTTCTAAGAGAATTATGAAATTTCATAATAGCTCTCTTTCACAATTATTTTGTTCATTCCTCTCAGGTAGAAATCCCTAGATCATACTAAACTCCTCAGTTTATGTGTAAAGTTTATCATGTACTCCTCATGCTATGTTGTTTTAGAAAACAGATTTATTGTATTAACAATTTTAATACATGTGTTTAATGAGGGGAAAAAAAGGACCCATAATCCCCAATAATAAAATATTTTCAATGCAATAACAGCTATTTTTCTGTTGCTTATTTTGACATGTTTACATCTCTAAGGAAAATGCAGCTCTAAAATTAAGGAAAAGGGTTTTAAATGCCTCTCTTTCAATGGCTTTATAGGCTTTACAATAAAGCAACTAGCTTTGGGCCACTGACATACTGTAGGAGAGGTGAAAATGAGACTGTTTTGAGATGGACAACATATTTGCTTACTTCCATTTACATCTACCGGGGTTTAAAATGTGAGTAATCATGGCAGATCTTCCAAAGATCAACTAACAAGTGAAACCATCAAACGAACATGAGCAGCATCACAGTCTCATCCTTTCTCTAGTACCTTAAAATTTTCTAGCCACGGAAACGTGTTCGTAGTGAAACAATGAGAGTAGGTTTATCAAGCTATGAAACAACTATACACAACCTGAAGATTAATAAAAACCACTAAAATGGGCAAATATGCAGAATTTTTCTCTCAAAAAGCAACTGTATAAACTTTCCGCAGAACATGGAAAAGATAACGGCTTTCTTCTACTTTTTTTTCTGAATGGTTTTAAGAGAACTTAGGTAGAATGCCAAAGAGAAACAGCTGCTTTGCCAAAGAATTATAGCTCTAGGCAAGGGCGTTGTGGAGGGGAGGACTAAGCACAGTAATTTATATCTTTCCATATAGGCTAGAGAAACGCAACGTAATCACTAACTGTCCAGCTTTCTGAGCTGGGATACCAGTCAATGATCTTCCATTTCACTTGTGCAGATCACTGTCATCACACACGAGACCAATCCCAGTTCTTGTCTTCCAATTGTAACCAGCAGAGGACCGCCAGAGCACGAAGAGCACCGAGATCACAGCCCAGGCTATTGCCTAAGGCTGCTCCCTGCACTATTCCCACCCCAAGGAATTCCAACTCGTGACAATGGAATGGAAAAACGCTCCAGTTAAGGGAATGAGTGAGGACTCCACTCATCTAGATTCTACATCCACTTCTGCTACAAACTTCTTGCCAGTCACCCCTTTTTGTGCTTGGTTTCCCATTGTATATTTGGAACAATTCTCTCCTTTGCCTGTCGTGTTTATTTTTAGCTGTTGTTTTCTGGAAGTGCCTTTTATTGCTTTGTTTACTGGTTTGATTAATGCACTGCAGCTTTGGTTTAGTACTGTAGACGTTATTGTGCAATTAATAAAAGGTCAAATGCCAAATAAATCCATAGGCTATCTGGTAGAATCAACCAACTACATTACAAAATTAAATCTTAAAATCCAGGATTTCCCTGTAATTAAACTGTTAAAACTATACTTACCTCAACATATTTATCTATCAACGTGAAACAGAAAAATACTGTAGAGCAACCACAGCTAGAAATTCTACTTAAATTCAGCAGAAGCACAGCGAACACAAAATTTACTGTGATTATTATCTGAGGGTTTTGACACTTATGACAGAAATTTGTTTCATTACATACAATTCCATAATCTTACCATGGCTGTGTTGGATTGGTATTGCTATTTTTAAACGTTTCTTCTAAATAAGGGAATGGGACAAACCATTTTATAATCAGTAATGTACTACATGTGTACACCATGTCATGGGTGAATAGGGCACAACGCCCAGCCATATGGTGTACTTAAGAGCCAACTCATCTACATCGACTGTTACCAGGCAACATCCTGGACTTCACTCTCAGCGTGGTAAAAAAATGACCTCTTAGCCCTAGAAGTTGATTGATATTCATTGTGCTGGTTAGGTTATGATCACAAGGGAAAATAATAAAACCAATTACGAGCATTGAGATTTGGCAGTGTTAAACCTTCCCCAAATTCCAAATGAGTATTTTCTTCTTCTTTCTTGTCATATATCCCAAACCTCTGGTTTAGCTTGTTGAAGGAAGATGAATATCTTTTCCTTCAACTACATTTGTAGATACTGAAGTGCTATATTCACAGTCAAATTAATGTCAGCTTCCTAAAAACATGCCAGTAATTATCTCCAGGACCACTGTCTCCCATGGGTTAGATACCCCAACCTCATTCTTGCAATTTTTACCAGAATTTTGCTAACAAAAGCTGCCAATTGCATCAAATTCTGCTAAGAGCAGTGAGGTTATTCAGTGATAGAAAATACTGTTTGTGACAGAGGAAAAGCTAAAAGCAACAAGCATGCGGAGCACTACAGAATTGATTTAAATCTGTCCTCAACATGAACAGGCTGCTTTTTTTTTTTTATCCTGTAAGCCAGGCAGTCTTTTTGAAATAATGAAATCTTTTTTCAAAGACATTAAGAAGATTTTGTTCAGTGTAGGAGAATAAATGTAAAACTCTCTTGATTTCTAACAAGTACTGTATATTTTTTCAGTGATACCAAACCTTGTGTGTTGTGGCAGAACTCAACTCCTAATATTAATACATTTGAACAAAAAAGTGAATCTACTGCATTATTTTGTCAATACGCATGTGCAACTTCTTTACTTTCTACACATAGAACAAAGAAAAGTATAATTATAAATGTATAAAAACATAAATATATTCAGTCAGCCCAATAGAGAACAAGGCATGCTTATCACCCAATACAAAATGTTAGAGCACTGCAGGATATTTTAAGCATAGAAGTATTAAAAATTGCTTGAGAAATATGAAATACAGACCTCCAAGAACCATAAACTTAGTTTAGTTTTTCTGATACTTCTATTTATAAGTATAGAAAGTTATATCCTGATTAAAAAGTGCTTAATCAATATTGATTCTAAGTAACTGTTGGAACTAAAAACTTTACAAGAAAACTAAATTCCAAGTATGAAAAAGCAACAAGTAGTCTGGATATGAAATTATATTCCCAGGAAGGACAAAAGCGAAAAAGGAATCAGCACAAATACTTTTTCATAACTTTGGAGCTTAATTCACGATATTCCCTATTCTGACACTATGGGTGCACTTAAAAAAGAAAGCACAATGAATTATCCATAGCTGTTCTAAGGGAAAAAACTGTGACTATCCTGTATATGAAATCATTTCTTTCTGATGGAATCAGCCAAAGATAAAACAAATAAATACGAGAGTGACATAACCCTAACATGTACAAAGGAAATACAAGAAAACAGCATTTTAACTTATGGCCAGAAACAGAGCAGATTATTCTCTAGTCATGTCACTAGCAAGTTGTTGTTTACTGAAGACTAAAAGGTATTGGATCTTGTGTTTATGGCCTATCAGTCTTGCGATCCAGCACAAACATGGCAAGTTGTGAAGTCCAAAGTACTTCCTTCTTCATTATGACAGTACAACAGAGATTTCAGTCAAATTCCAAACAAAATAAAATAAACAAACAAACAAACAAAAATCAGTGCACTTACAGAAAGAAGGCTCCGATCATGAAAACAATAGGTACCACTTGCATGGGGCTTCTGTGTAGTTTCCTAAAAGAAAAATACATTTGTACTGTAAATGCGAGATTCAAAGGAGATGACAGTTGTGCCCTGCACCCATGGAAGGCTTTAAGATTCAAAATGTTGTAGTAAAAAAAAAAATTGTTAATGCATTATTTGGGCTTTCACAAGAAGGGTTGCATACATTATTGGGGCATAATTGTATTTTCATTGTAGTACAAAGCTGAACAGCAAAATCTGCTTATTGAGTCACAAATAACAACAAAGTTTTTTTTATTAATTTATTAATCTTTCAATGGACAGTAACAATTTCCAGGCAGTTTGCAATTTATTTGAAACCTAAATCCTGTTTGAATTATGAACTTATCTACTAAAACAGAAGTGCAGTAACTACGGCATAGTTCAAAATTTTCCCCGGTATAGGTCTCTGTTTCAACAGGAACACACAACTGTGATTTACTTCTTGTGTATTTTTCCACTGAAAACTTCAAGAAATTTTGCAAAAGAAAAATGCTCATAAAATACATAAACAAAAGGGGCCATCGCAAATGTATTATACATGCACATAGCTGAGAATTAGAATAGGGTAACAGTCTATTCCATGCCACTTTTTCTTACTGATGAGCAGCTGGTGACATGTAATATTTTACTGAATTATTCATTGAATTTTAGAAGTTACAGTAAGCTCAGCCATGTATTCCATAACAGATTCTCCCTACCTGCATTTTTCATTTCCATGTGTAAATGGTAGTATATACACTCTGATACAATTACTCTTGAAAATAGAAACACTGTACATATTTTGAGTCTTCAAAGAAAATGCACACCTAGGTCTATGTATTACAAAAACATTCAGTAGATAAATTTAATATACTTTTTATCCACTTCGGTAAAATTCTAAACAGTAAATATATTGAATGGGTTTTCACAAAATATGCTATTCCTTATATGTGGTTGCATTTTAAACAAGCAAACAAACAAAAATAAATCAGTAAACTGAAAAATCAGTAGTGGTTATCTGTATTGCAGCTGGGGATAAAGAACAACAGCAAGAACCAGTACCTGGAAGGTACAAGTTCTATATTCATGTCAGGTAATATTACCATTATCAGACATATCAATAAAAAAAACCCAACAACTTCAGAATCGGAAAAAGAGACAATCAGCAACAGAAAACATACTTGCATTTTGGTCTCCTTAGAGCAGGGACCATCACATTCATCTATTAAAGTAAGATCCAACCTCCCAACTGAAGGTCCTACCAGTGATTGAAGTATCTTACCACCAAAAATCCTCACATTAATCAATTTCTGAGTGGAAGATACAAGTTTCTTTTTATTTATGAAATAAAATTAACTACATACATGTAGAAATATTATAGAAAAGGCAGCTCACCTAAAAAGGCTGCATATACACATAAACTCTACATTAAAACTACTGCACGTCTCCAGGTAGTGTTTCTTTGTGTGAGATCAAAGATATCTCCAAGTATAGCACAAGGTAAATTAATGGTATTGAGATCCTTAAAAATCTCTGAGAAGTATTTTTTAAGTAATTAGCCTACATTTTCAAAAATGACATCTGATTTAGGACCATCTTGTAAGGCCACAGTGAAACTTACTCATGGTCAACAAAATTGAATTGAATAACTGAAAACTAAGTCTTCTCAGGTTTTCTCCATCAGGGCTACTTGTCTCTCACAATTTGAAATCACTGTGATTTTTCAAATGCAAACTCTCACTTGTTAGACTTCATACTGATTAAAATGCTACCTCACTGTAGTTATAATAGATTAATTTTCCTTTTCTGAAAGACTTCTATCTGACAACTACTGAGTTGCAGACTTTCTGTTTGGCATAATGTTCCTTATCATTAATTTTAGAAACTTTATCCTCCCAACTGCTACTGCTACTCTTCCTTATTTATCCTGTGGTTACTGAGGAAGCTCAGAATACACACAGAAATAAGATGTACAGAATTTTAAGAATATGTGCAACTCCAGGAAAAAACAGGAGGTTACCGTTGTATGTAATTTACAAATTACTGCTGTATTAAATCAGAGCACATGCATGAGAAACTGTAAAAACAGTTACCTCTAAAATGATTAATTTGGCTATAATATTTAACCAGTGAGTATTCATTTTGCCTCATTTTACAGTACTGTATAACCCCTCTCTAATTTCCTCCACATAGAAATATTAAAGTTTCATGCTCTACTGACTGCAGACATTCTTTAAAATGTTTAATAATCTGCATATGACAAGCCAAGAGATAAAATGGTCTAAAAAGAAATGGTCTAAAACCACCTGCAAAACACGAGTGGGACTCCACCCACAGCCCTCTACTCTGCACCACCACTAAAGGTACTTTCTTACCATATTGTTGGACAAAAGGAAGGGTGGCACTTTTACAAACTTTACAAAGGTTTGTAAGGTTTCTCCATAAGCGGTGTGGATCCGAGTTTGCCTCAACCAGCGCAGCCAGCAGTGAAACACAGGGCGGCGAAGGAAGGCTGCCTGCACAGTGCACCCCGAGGCCCTGGCAAACCAGGCTGCTGCAGCTCCATCAGCTGTTACACAGCACGTTAATGTATTTCCAGGCTTCATATGGACCACTTTGCAGAAACTGCATATGCTACGAAGTATACTTTATTTGTATACTCAGGCAATACAAGAACAACAAGCAAGATTTCTCAGTCTTATTCATACGATTCTATGACACATTTTTAGTCGAAGGAAATACAGCTGAAAAATGCTAATACTTTTGTGGAAAAAACCCCACCTACTTTCTGATAAAACCCTATTTACAAGCCTCACGATAACCTAGTTGACTATGATGGACTTTGATGTTATACCTTATTATTCTTTGTACTGCCACAAAATGTCATTAAGACTGTCCACATAGCTAAGAGCAGCCTTGTGGAGAAATGCAAGATGTGCATTCTCAACACTAAACTTTCTTTTCCACAACTGTCATGTATCTTAGCAAAACAAGAAGCAGGCTCTTGTTTCGCAGTCCTGGCACACAGAAATGAATATACAATTAGCAACATTTTGCTTGCATCTGGTATTATACCACTTGTATGTGACTGGCATATATAAGAATGGCAAGACCCTTCACCAGATGGACAGCAGAGCTACCACCACTCTGCCCTGCTCCCGTCTTTCTCTCCCAAGGGAAGGAAAACTTGAGTCAACAAGAAGGCCTGCTACGTATCTATGTCAAAGTCCAGCAAAGAAGATGGTGTTTTAAGATTCAGTTAAAAATGGACAAGTTGTGCTGTCAGGTGAAACTTTCAGGTGCGTAGCCAAGTCCTGAGAAGGCCCCGGTCTCTGCTCCCCAGGGCAGGCGGCTCAGGCAGCCCATCAGGCAGAGGTCATGCTGCAGGGACGGTGAGAAAGACAGCCCCAGGCTATTCCAGCTTCAGAAATAGTCACCATACCCAGGCATTCCAAGAGTATTCCAGACATTACAGTATTTTTCCATACAAGTAGCTCCCTTAAGCATTATATTAAATATTTTTTAAAAAAACACCCTAAAGCAATAATAAAAATTAATACTAATACATATACACAATTACTAAGCCTGATTTAACACATTCTACTTCACACCTTTATCAAAAGCCTACATATAAATCGATCTAATCCGATATTTTTATTTTAATTCTGTTCTAAAAATGCAATTAAACAATGATATCTGTTGCTGTAAGTTAAAAGTCATTCCCTTTAGATAACAGCCAAATACAACAAGCAGTGAGTTTTGCCATCATTAGACTTCTAACCATATTACTTCTATTTTGAGGCTTTTTTGTTTGGTCTCAGTTTAATTTCCTGTCAGCCTTACAAGAGATTTCTAATGTTTGGGCTGTAGGATATGCTCTGATTAAAAATAATCTTCCCAATTACTGCCTGGCATGAGTCTACTGCCACATGCACTCTGCCACTGGCTTCTGAATTTCTGTCAGCAGTAATTGTGTCTGTAGCTTCTAACTGTAAATGAAAACCCAGGGGGCATATTTGGGTTCCAGTTTCTTTTGCCCAGCCATATCTTTTAATTTGCACTGTCTGTCAAAAGGAGATGTTCGTAGGCACTAAAAGGAAATCCTTAGAACATCAGGTTAAAAAATGAGGAAAGGAGAAAAAAAAGAAATGCAACTGGAATACGATAAACTATATTTGATATTTATTCCAGCATACTTGATGCAGATAGAGAATCTCACCGCATCTATTAGCTTAGAAGAGGTAGATTGAAACCATTCACTGAGCATTTCTAGCTGCGCTTTTTTAACCATTAAATTTAATCACAGGTATTGAGCATCACCTTATTATTGCTTTCTTTTTTTTTTTTTGAATGTGATCATTCTAACGCATAGTTTGCAGAACAGGATTTTTTATCACAATGCAAAAAAATAGTATTTCTTGGTCTCCGACTGCTGGCCTGAACCTTGGGGTTACCTATCTCCAGCCCTGGCTGGACCTCAGACATGGCCTGTTGGCAACCTCTCTCCTGGGTTAACCACACAGATCTATGTTGCATCTTCTCTCCAGTCTGTCTTTCAGTCCTGCCTCCTGAGTGGACTTTAGACCCAAATTGTCATTGTGTCTCTGTCTTCTCTCTGTCCCAATGAACTGCTACTCCTGACTGGGCTCCTCAGACAGATCCTGGGCCTGGCTGACCACCTCACTTGTGGCTTGGGGCTGTCAATAGACAGATCCTGCTTCCAATACTTGGCTCTGCCTGTCATGATTAGACCCAGTGGGGCTGTACTCATGAAGGAGGGCAGAGCTAAGCCTCAGCTCCTGGCTGCCTTCTCCTCAGCAGCAGCTGGCTCCCACCAGCCCCTAGGATGTCTCCATTTGAAACCACGGTGCTTAAACCTGGCAGTCAATGCAATCACAGTCACCAGCCTCACAATAGATTTGCGTTAAGATTCTCATTGATTCACTTTTCCTCTTAGTAGTGCTGCTGCTGGAAGTCCTGTGATGGAAAGCTGGTCCAGTGTCGCCAGGGAACATTGTCTGTGTGAGAAAAGCAGGATGGAAGTAAGGAACCCTGGGTCAATTTTCTAAAGGCCAAGAATCTTAGGACCCAAGGAGCCCTTGGTCAATTTTCTAAAGGCCAAGAACCTTAGGAAGAATGAAGCACTAAGCACAGACTGTGCTCTGTGAAGTAGATACAGAAGCAGCTCAAGGAGCAAAAAAGTATTTAATATAACATCAAGAGTGAAGGTTTGTGTATAAGGGAAAAGTACAAGCAACTACACCAAAAGTACAGTCAAGAATGCATGTATAGGATATACAGTATTCACTGCAAAGGATAATATCCTGGAAATAGTAACTGTAAGATGAAGAATACTGTAAAGTACTGTGAAAGTCATTCTCTATGAGGTTTCAATGTTTGTCTGTCAAAACTAAGTAATTTTTTGTCTCAAAAGTAAAATGGCATCCAGTACATTTATAAACCAAGGAGTTCAGAGAGTATATTTTGCATGCAGGAATCACACAAGTTTTCTTTGTGATAGGAGGACAAATACTGAGAACTTGGTGAATGAGAGTAGGGATTTGTCCAAATGGCATTTGAAACTGAATAGCTGTTCTTGGCATAAGAACTTATTTGAAATATTAAGGCCAAATGTTAGCACTCAATTATATTTGTTGGTTGATACTCTATTTTGTGTGCTGGGGGATGAAGGGATTGAGAGTACTCCTGCTGAGAAGGACTTGGCGGTTCTGGTGGAGGGGAAGCTGGACATGAGCTGAGAGCATGCACTGGCAGCCCAGAAAGCCAACCACATCTACCCCTCTACTCAACTCTCATGAGACCCCACATGGAGCACTGCGTCCATCTCTGGAGCCCCCAGCACAGGAATGACATGGACCTGTTGGACCGGGTCCAGAGAAGGGCCACAAAAATGATCAGAGGAATAGAACACCTCTGCTATGAGGACAGACTGAGAGAGTTGGGGTTGTTCAGCTTGGAGGAGACAAGGCTTTGGGGAGACCTTATTGTAGCCTTCCATTACCTAAAGGGGGCTTCTAAGAAAGATGGGGACAAACATTTTAGTAAGGCCTCCTGCCATAGGACAAGGGGTAATGATTTTAAACTAAAGGAGGGTAGATTTAGACTAAATATAAGGAAGACATTTTTTATGCTGAGAGTGGTGAAACACGAGCCCAGGTCGCATCATCTGCGAGGTATATCCCCCTCCTCTGAGATGATGACTGAAATTGCCAGAACATTTAAATAAATACTTACTTTTTAAAACCTAAGGTAAGCCACTGAATTCAAAATGGTTATTCCTGTGAATGAAGCCATGCAGAAGTTTAAATATTTTCACCATAAAAACTGTAGTATTAGGTATAACAGTAAACACATTATGAAACTGAAAGAAATATTGGGATAGGACAAACGTAATCACAGTAAGGTAGGAAATCAGGATGTAGATATGGCTGATATAGCAAATGACATCAGTACCTCACCACTGACTCCTTCACTGTTTCATTTCAGATCCATTTTTCAAAAATACATAGCATTCCACTGCCATTATCAAGATTAATGTCCCAAAAATACATAAAGGCATCAACTGGACTGTGGGAGAGAAAGTAAGAGGGGGAAAAAAAGGCACTGTGATCTACTTGACTGGTTATATTCCTAACAGTATTTTGGTTTTCTGTTTCATAATTCAATACTTGCTCAATAAAGAAATAAAAATTTAAGTAGTTTTCTACAACATACTAAATAATCCTTTAGCAACAACCTCAGCCTCTCTCAAAACTGTCTTTTAAAAGCCCAAATTAATAATCAAAATAACTTGCTGCCTAAATGGTGGTGATGCTAAGAATATGACTGGCATTTTCTACAGATTGCACAGAAGTCATGCTAAATGGTGACAGCCTGTCCTCCACAGGCAACCCTCTTCTGCACGCAAACAAGAGTTAATTCTGTTTCACACAAATTACTAATGAAATTCTCAAAAAAGAAATACAATTTTAGAGGGTTTATTTGTGGTCTTTCAATGTAATTCCCTTCCTTTCCAAGCCTACCTATGACAAAGTTTCATTAGTGCCTTAGTGGTTTTTAGCGATGTTTTTACTTCTTTATTTAAATTTAGTGTTAAAGAGTTATGAAAGAAAAGCCCAGTCAATTTATATCTTTACACAGTGAAGCAACAAAAATGCCTTATATCAATTACTGTGAATGGTGCATACTCATCGATGAGTGAAGCCTTCAGTGCTTTCAAGCTTTTGAGAGACGTCATCAAACTGTCAGCACTTTGCCAGACTACCAAACATCTCAGATTAGAGTAGTACTACTGTAATTACAAACATCACTAATTGCTGTCAAAATATTTCTTTGTAATAATGACCAGGGATTTTATTGTGACTCAATATCATTTTTCTCTATTGTTTTCTTGGAACACCTCTTATTCTCTTTTCATGACTCTACAAACAACGTTAGAACGTGTGTACCTTCACCTGCAATAGCACTGATCAAACTGCCCAAAGTACAATATGATGAAATGTACTATATTATTGCAGACACCAGACTTCCAGAACTCACAAATCAAAAAGGATTAAAAAAATCTGCAATACTGGCAGTGACATTCAAAGATCCTTTCAATGATTTTTTTTTCCAGCCATAATGTGCACAGATAGCAGAGGGAGATGGGTGCAGTAAAAACAGAATGATGAGAATTATGTTTACTTGACTACCTAAAAGCACTCTTGATAACCTAAGGCTGCTACACCAAAAATATAGTCACAGGTTTATCTGTTCCTGATGCATAAAACACAGAGAAGTCAAACTACCTCTGTATGAAAGAACAACTAAAATAAACCTTGG
>JAOXJM010000071.1:14931500-14947122 GCA_026413425.1 Tringa solitaria
CTCAGAGGTCCCTTCCAACCACCACAATTCTGTGATTCTGTGATTCTGTGATTACAGAAATGCAATGAATTTGACAAACCTCCCTCAATTCTTCACCTCACCCATCCTTCCAAGAGAGTCAGAAAACAAAAAGATCTAAGACAGCACTCTACACACCATCAGGTTAAATAATACAATTTAAAATCAAGTGTATTTTTGGACAAATCACTAACAGAAATCCCGTCTCATTGAAAGCAACTGTTTATGTCCATTTGTCTCAAATACAGGAGTACCGGACTGAGACACAGGGTTCTCTGGGTACACAACACCCCATTAGTGAGCACAGACATCAACAAACCAACAGAATGCAAGTAAAATTTTATTCATTTAACATTGATTTCTCATGAGATTTCACGTTTGCAGTGGATAGATGTTCACAGAATTAGTTAAAACTTTATAGATTGGTATAATGTCATATTCATACGTATCTAGGACTTTATCATCTCTAACAGGATAAAACTGAAAATGAGCAACAGGCCATAAACATAAAAAACCTACCCCTTCTTCTCAGGACTATTTGCACAGTTAATCGTGCCAGTCATTGCACTACGATAAGCAGCAAGTATTAGTGACACAGGACACAGCATTAGTTTAAAAGTGATTAATTTGGGCTTCATTACTCAAATTAAAAGATAACTTTGCTGAAACACCTTTGAAAGATCAGGTTGGAAAACACTGTGTCTTCTGATCATAATATTCATTAAAGTGTATTAACCAAAGTGAGTGAGCTACTGTTTTTTAAGATTAACTAATTTGGAAAGAATAAAAAGATTAACAAACACAAAGACACTTTAACCTATTTTTCCTCTTTTGATAACATTTTGAACTTGTGGCTTGTCTCATCTGTTATGGGGAATTCCATTATGAGAGAATAAAGGATGTGCTGCTCTTACAAAACAGAGGCACCTTTAATGACAGTTTCCGAAACGTGGCCTCTTGTACTTCAATAGATTGACTATAAAAGCTCACTGTCAACCGACAGCAACATCAACGTCAGTGCACAAAAGACTGATAGTCTCAATATGAACAACTCTGCTTGCACTATTAACTGCTTATGGCCTGTTCTGGGTTTTGCAGCACCATATTTTAAGAGCAGTAAAACAGCATTTGTTCTTTTTTAAGTGGAAGTATGCAACATTTAGAGATGACATTAAAGGGACTCGCAGAGTCTACAGTACTGGAACTTCTGACTGACAGGTTCATCTTTTATTACAAATGATAGTTAAAAATGTGGAGCAATTTCAGTGAATAGTTTGTTAATGGCCTCCAATTTACGCTAACCAGAATTGCAGCCTGGACAACTGAAGATCAGCTCTGCTCACAGAACAAAGTTATTATCTAGCAGTTTTTAGCACAAACAAGGAAGCATGATCTAAATCATAGTTAGTCCCCTGAACCCTTGATGTAAATGGTTTAATTAGAATCACAGAATAGACTCATGGAATATCTCAAGTTGGAAGGCATCCATAAGAACCATCGAGTCCAAGCCCCTGGTCCTTGGAGGACTACCTAAAACTAACTCATATGACTGAAAGCATCATCCAGACGCTCCTTGAACTCTGACAGGCTCAGTGCCGTGGTGTGTTGACAACAGGAACAAAATAGGAACAGGATTTTTTTTCAAGATTAGTTCAGTACTGCTCCACTGTTTTCTTCAAGAAGATGTTTAACTAAAAACAATGAATGCCAAAACCCTTGACATCTGTCCTCACATCTACACTAGGGCACTTCATCTAAGTGTCTTCCAGTTAGGCACAGCCATGGCCAATTATAAGGGTTGTACCAATTTTACTTGATACAATTTATTTTTACTGTTGGACCACTAGAAGGCCTCTGAGTAAACTTACCCTGCCAAGACAGTGGTAGGTACTTGTCAGCAGCGCACGTGTAAGATCTGTGCTTATCTAACTCAGAAATAGCTGTGCTGGATTTCTTCCTCATGGTTTCTTACATCTCGCGTGTTCTGAAAAGCCAGACTGTATAGCTGCACAGTATAATTACACCTTGCAGCTATAATATCCCCTTCTGTTATTCTGCTAATCTGAAGACAGTCCATCTCTTATAGTTACCATCAAAATGAATACATTTCCATCCTCCTCATTCTGCCGACAGACAATGCTAACCTTCACCCGCTACTCACAGCTTTGACAAGCAGCCTACAAAATTGAGATGGCTCTTCATTTTTTTCCACTTCTGCTGTTATGAATCACGTTTGCTGTTGTGGAACTATCAAGCAGTGGGTCAATTGCATGTTTCTGATCCCAGACAAAACTAGAGAAATCAGGAGCAGAGCTGAATGATTCATAAGGCTAAGCCAACAATCTATTCCCAAAATAAAGGGAAGAGTCAAATACTGAGGACCTTTGAATACTTTAATCAGCTATAAAAGCCTCACAGCTATTATTTTTCACTTCTAAAAAAAAAAAACCAACCCAAAAACTAAGTATAAACTGAGAGAATATAAAAGTCATCTGTATTGATTCTTCACTGATGGATTCTCAGGCAGCTCTCAAAGAGAAATGCAAGCATGGCTCAAAACTGCCCCTATACACAGCATCTCCCTCTGGCTTGCAGGTTTGCCAGTTTGGTCAGAAAGTAAACTAAATGTATCATAAATCTTGATAAAGTTGAAACAGTTGTGCAAACTGAAATAAACAGGAAAAAGCCAAGGTGTACAAATATTTACCAAACAAGCTAAACCAGCACCTTGCAAAGATACCACAAAGATACAAGCAAGTACTTATGATTTCACACTGTAAATACTCTCCAGAAACTACACCTTTGTCTATACATTTGAATGTCTGTAGGCTCAGGATCTAGACAGATCCAGCTGCGTTTGGACTGTGAAAGACACTTTCATAATCCTACAAGAGACTCCAGAATTAGAATCTTAGCATACAAAATGTAATTTCCTTTTAATTTCCATACTATGTATTTACAATGTCACAACAGATAGTTGTTTCCCAGAAAAGGATACTATTACTTTTTTTCCCAGAAAAATACTATCAATTTTTTTCTTTTTCCTTTCCAATTTCTGCAGTAGTGAGTAGCAACTGACATTACCTATGCATGCACACATACATACATATAAAGCAGATACATGTCCATATACACAAACCCCCCTAACAAAAGCAGACACTCAGACAGAGACACCCCAACCCGAAGAAACTGTTGTCACAGCTTTTGCAATAACCTTCTTGTTGATCATTCTTTAGAAAAATCCTTCAGTACCAGGACAGGATTTATCATGGACTATTAAGTATTCTGCGAGCTGCCTCTTTACTTAAAGCAAAATTAAAAAAAAAACTAAAAAAAAAAAAAAAAGAAAATACAAAATGCAGAAGAAAAAAAAAGAGGAAGTCTGCATTAACTACAGAACCTAAAAGTGATGTTACACAAACAATAACTAGATTAAACGTAAGAACATGTGCAGGTACATACCTTGATTGAAGTGTTCATTTAATATAATTTAAGTATCTGAAATACTCCGCTTACTTGATTAGAGTAGATTGTTTGCATTTTGATTTATTGCTTCAAGATCAGTATTCATTAAGTCACTTAATATAATGGCACCCTTACAGCTGCCACCCTATTAAATGTAATCATTTTTTCCCATTCCTGTTTGTAGCACAGTCTACTGTTACATTAAAAGCAGTCTGGAGTTGTTTATAAATCACAATCACATGTTCCAAGTATAAGTATCTTCAGAAACAATTCACGATGGTTAGGCCTTATTTTATACACAGGAATTACACATTATATTTTGACTGTTTATAGTCTCGTGTACTATCAGGGACGCTCTGGGCTAACTATGCAGGTGGCTGCTCGTATTTAAATCTTTGAACAAAAGTTTCAAAGTGACATTCCTAGCAGCGCTTTAAGTCTAAATTTTTGGATCCTAAGTAAGGATCTCAGTTTTCAGAGCTGCTCTTAACCCTCAAAATGTACATAAATCAACCCAATTGCTCTGTAACTTTAATGAAAACAAAAGTTTTTAAATGAGAATTGTAAACACAGCACTTCATCTTCCTGCATCTGAATGCCAAACCATTGGCCAAAGACTAAATACCTGGTTTAATAGTTCTGGCTAATATATTTTCCATTTATCCTTTGCTCACTATCAAAAAGGACAGAATAATCTTGTGATGATGACATACTATTAACTTAATCGCTGGCCAATAGAGATTATAATACTAGAAAAGCTATAGTATATGCTTATCCATTTTGTTACATTTATTTACACTTTATCATCTCTGGAAGGGTAGTCAGAAAGTATCATGTTAGACAGAAAAACTACAAGATACGATAGACATGGATTTCAGTAAAGGGCTGTGAACTCCATGCTCTGTGACACATCACACAGCATGTTACCAACACTGACTCCATCAAACCCCAAAGAACTGACCTGTTTGAAAAACTATGCAGGAAATGCTTTATCTTTTAGATATACAATAAAAGCAATCAGTAGCTGTTAATTCAATGGTACTGATTATCAGTTTTTTCTAATATTAGTCAACACACAGGTAAACAGTGCTCATTTTCTGATGCAGAGAGCCAAGCTATAATTAACATTCAAGATTTGGTTTTATTTTCATAATTATGCAAGTTAGTAATAGTTGAGGAAAAACACTTTTTGGTATATCCTGTATCAATAAACCAGTAATGCAAAAATATTCAATGGTGTTTGTTAAATCCCAATCACAAAAGTATTATCTGGAAAAAATGAATATTATTTTCTTATACAAAGCATTCTTTCATGTTGCTAGATAATGCCAATTAATATACTGAGACTCTTAAGAGTAAAAAAATCAATTTTTGCTATACTCCTTCACTGGTATAATGCAACACGATTTCTTCCATCAACCCAAATTTTATAGGGTCTGTTTGTAATAATACTATGGTCGTTCCAAAAAGTAGCACTTTCCCTATTAGACTGCACTGTGCTGTTTGCTAAGAGATCATGCACTCTACCACAACTCCTTTGCTACTGAAAATAAAGAATTTTTCATAACACTCTTATTTGCAATCGTTTTTATGTCTAACTGTATATAGTTACTCTTATTTTTCTCTTTCTGTTGTTTCTATCCAAAACCATTACAATTAATGGGAAAGCTTCCACGGCCTCCAAGGGATTTCACCCATTAATCTTTCCATTCTGTCAGGAAATGCTGATGTTTAAACGAATCATGTTCCTTGTTCTGTTTAGATTCATTGAAGCTACTGTGGCAGAAGTACTTCAAAGGCACAGGTTTTTAACGCTCTGAAGAAGCTTGAAAAGTTTTCCTAGTAATATATTAAAATTATCTAGTTTTAGTACAATAATGCTTCAGCAAGGTAATGATAAGGTGGAGAAGATAATAAGAGAATACAGTCAGAGAAGCACAGCTACAGAAAAATATCAGGCAACATATTTCAGGAGTGCAAGTCAAAAGCTACAGTTCCCATTCCGCACTTCTCAAAGTATCTGAGTAGAGAATGCAGTATTCAATTAAGAACTATTTTCATCTAAAAAAAAAAATATGATTGAAACAATAAATGTTAAGCCTTGACCCACTGAAAGAAGAAAAATCATAGATAAGGTCACTTGTAGATAAGTCATCTTTTAGACAAGCTCACTTTTTAGCCTTGACTCAAACCGGAAAGGCGGAAAAAAGAAGAAAATTAAAGCACACATTAAGGCCAGAGAGCAAACTAATTTCTTCTGTAACCACTTTAATGTAGTACATTTGCTGTAAGACTATGACATAACCTTATATTATTTGAACAACCACACAGTAACCAAAAGCAAGGTGCACCTGGGGTAAATAACAGCAAGTAATATTTTTACTTCACCTTAAACAGGTGAGTGTTCAGAAATACAGTCCATTTTGTTCTTCTTAATGTAAGATTAAAACATTTAGAAAAGGGAAGATGAATTCCTACCCAACACCAATGCAAGAAGGTCAAAAAGAAGTAGCCTCTGTGCAGGCAGGTGGGCAGACAGACAGACCCCAGCCCTGAAGTGACAGGGGCACAGGACACACACCCACCCGTAAGAGCTCATCCAAACAGCCCACGAGAATGACATCGCGACGCCAAATGAATGACAGGACTATGAGGATTGTCTTGCAGTTTTTACCCACTAAAGTATAACCGGTTGTCATTAATGACCTTTATAGTAACACTTGGGTCATCGTGCTTTCATTTTGCTTAACATTAACTCCCTCAGAGATTTTGTTGAAGTTATTTTGATGAAAAGTTATTAGCAAATATTTGTATGAAAACCACCCTCAGTTTTGCAACCCTCACAGCTTTCACTCTGCACACATTCTGTAAGCTACAGAAAACATTCCTTTCATCTGGATTTTCTTCCAGCAATGATGGCAGCAGATGACACCACCGAGTCTCGGAGGGGTTTAGGGACACAGCTCGATCCTCTACCTCTAATAAATTCCAGAGTCCTGACAGTTTTGGGATGGAAGCTACTGACGCATCATAACCCCCCTGGCACACCTGGCAGAGAATCTAACAGTGGAGCAGCAGCTCACTGACTCCCTTTACCTTTCCTACTTTGCTAAGGATAGCAAATCATCTGGTAAGAGGTTTTAGGGTCACACGAGGAATGGAAAGCTCTGAACTCTTCACATATTTCAGTCCAACTGATAGAAGGCTAATACAGTGAATGGGTGCTAATTAGCTCAAGCACAGCATCACTACCAAATCCCAGAAGAGGTCTGAATAACTTTCTTCAACTGTTGAAAAAGCAAGAATGGAATGAAATACAGACATACTTAGTCCTCTGCTGAGGTTGGACAAAAGAATAACTGAAGCACTCTAAAGGGAAATGCTACAGCCTGATAAAATACAGGCAATGGATAGAACTGAGCGATCTCCATTTACATACACATCAGTTAACACTTCACGTAAATAAATATAGTACTTTAGAAAGAAAAAAACCGCAAACCACATTCTTTATAGTGTATCTTGCTCAGAATTTCACACCACACAAAACTAAACCAGAAAAAAAAGCTGGTTTATATATCCATTACAAAACTTTGCAAACTTTTAATTATAGTCGTTGAATATGTAATCAATACACAGATCTCACCTGAACATGTGTGGATGAATGAATTGGCACAAGGGTATAAGGAACTAAAATCACATGTTAAAAACCTGCATTTCTGCTCACCCAATAGTTGTTAACACATAAATTTTCAAATATACCCTGTCTTTGGGATTATATAAAGAACATGGAAATGTAAGTCACACTTTTTTACTACTGCAGAAAAAAAAATCTTTTGGTACTGAGCATTAGAAAAAATAAATTACCTGATACTGCATTTTTCTCTTTTTATGCTAATCTTACCCCCACTCAATGCATAAACTGCATTTTTCTTTTTATTTACAAAAGAAGATTCATGTTCTATCCTTTAACAGCACTACTTGTTTCCTGAGCAAAACAATAAAACCAGCTTTCCTAGATCCCAGGGACTATCAATAACAACCTGGACCTCTCTCCTATATATCATACAAATTCTTTCAAAGTGGGTACTTGAAACACACATACACACACACGCACACACAGACATGTGCACTCTTTCTCTCCTTTTCCTACTTGATATTTCACAAAGATAATGCCAAGCATAAAGGCTCTTCCATCCCAAGAGAGCCATGATCTGAGAACAATAGGCTGAAATATTCCGCTCACATTTGGAGCCATTATTCAAAGGAAACAAGAAATGTCTTTTATAATCCAGAATAGGCACCAATTCTTCACTGAAACATTTTTCATATCTCAACTGTAATTCCACAAATAAGCTTTTTAAATCCACCAGGTAACCTCATGGTCTGTCACCAGGCCTCCCCTGGGCAGCACTGGAAACAATCCACACAGCTATTCCAGATCCTGAAGAAATGAACAAAAAATTTGTGTGCAATTTTTTTCTTACTGTTTCAAATTATTCTGCTGTCCATGTGAAATGACCGCTTTGGTCTTCAGGAAATTCATTTTAAAGGGAAAAAAAAAAAAAAAAAAGGAAAACCCCAGCTTTATTAGACTGGGATATGGAACACAGTGCTGAAAGTCACAGAATGGCACCGGTATCATGAACTACATTATTTCCAACCTCAATCTAGGATCAAAAGAATGATGATATATTTTCTGTACAGTTTTTTGGGGTAGTTGCATGGTCAGTATGTAAGCTTTGATTTTTAGTACATTCTTCAGAGCTTTGTGTAGCTCTGCCTTCTTTTGCTGAAGCTTTGAATTCCCCGTTATGGACTGAAGAAAGGAAGTCTTCCTTTAGTCATCAGAAACAGACTTAATTTCCATATTTAGTATTTATCTGTGCCTTTTATCCATCTCTTTCCTAAAGAGACCTCAGTCCCACATACTTGATCACCACCTAGAATTCTTCTTTGATATTATTTGGGAATTAACACAGCTGGCAGAGCACTGGATAAACTATGACACAATTAGGGGACTGTAGCCATAGCTGTGTCAAATTCAAGAAACAATCAAGACCTATATTCTTCCTTTGAACACAAAAAGACATCAGTGCCATATGTGTAATGAAAATAGATTATTTTTGTTCCAGTACAGTCTATATTTGAAGTTTTTCTACCACCTTCTCATCCATTTATCTAGACTAGAAAGTTTTTTTTTTTCCTTCATGCTGGACAAATCAGAACAGTTTCAGATAAAGCTGCCAAATGAGGCTCTGGATGTAAAATTTTACCCCAACGCTTTCAACTTTGAATTTCGGCAACCTCCCTTTTCTTTTCAGGTATCTACCAGGTATTGAGCACAAAGACCTACTGCCATTACTGCCAGAGTCTCAGTAACCTTTGCAGTTCAGAACTTCTCGATTTCCTAATACCCTGCATCCATAAAGAGAAGCCACCTATTTCTGCCATTAGTCACCTTCTCAGCTTCCAGGTCTTTTAAAGATTCAACTTTCTCCACTTCAGTCTTTACAGATCTGAAAACTTGCCATCATGACAGAAATAAAAAAAAAAAAAAGAATTCTTTAAAGTTATTAAGCCACTGTGAAAATGAGATATATTTCAATTTTATGTTAAGTATTGGGAAATATATTACACCCAGGCTCAAAAACAAAAAACAAACCAAACCTTAGAGCTCCTCCTCCTTTTAAAAAATTCTCAAGGGAAATAGTACCAACACGCCACATACCTAAGCTGATTTTAATATGAAACTAAGGACAGGTTTTACTTCAGTGCTCTGTTCTTGCTGGTTAGTTAATGGGGACTGTGCAATAGAGTAAAATAAAAAAAAAAAATCAGAACACTGAAGCTTATTACAAAACCAACATTGTTTCTATCATATAGATTTTGTTTATAGATCTTAGAGAACCCATAGGAATATAAAAGTACATCCTCAGCATTTTACCACTTTTCACAAAAGGCATGTGTATGCATCTCCCCAGTCCAGCAGACACGCTAAATAAACAGTAACAATTTTAATATTTAATAAATCTTTAAATACACTCTTTATCCTATTAAGCAATATTTAGAATTAACTTCCAACCAAGCCATTCCCATTAAACATGTCACTTTTACAGAGATTCTGAAATATAGGAAAAAAAAAATTGAACTATCAGACAAACAAGGACTGTGGAAATATCCAGCAAAAATTATATAAAGGAAATTATTTTGAAAAATGGTTAATACCTCATTCTTTTGCCAGCAGCTGTGTGTGATTTCAGGCAGGTAACGATTTCCCTGTGCTTCTGTGCCCTTTCTATTTTCCTTTCTCAGATTGTAAGCACTTCAGGGTAGGAAGTTCTCATATTCTTAGAGTCTCTATCTGAAAGCCTGAACCTGGAGGTCGTGAAAACTGTTCTGAATGACAATTCCTAACAGTCTATGCTGGGGCAAAAAAACCCAAATCAGGTCCACTAGTTTTGTCTCGGGTCAATCATTACATTGTCAAACAACCTTGGGCACATCACTTAATATCTATATGCTTTTCTTTCCACATATAAAATAGGAGCAACAGATACTCCTTTACGTTAACAGCGAAGTTGGGAGGCTCAGCTCATTAAAGTCTGTGAAGTGTCCAAGATTTCTGAGTCGTACAAGCTACATAAAAGGCAAACACAGATTAACTGCCCATGAGGTGTGCTAGTAAAAATGAGGATTATGTTCCACTTCAGCACTCCACAAGGCTCTCCAGTAGTTTACATTAAAGTGACAAATCAAAAGGAACATCCAATGTACTAAAATCAAATAATTACTGTGAGAAATCAACAAAACATGGATTATTCTCTAATCCAACCTGTCCAAAACTCACTCAATTGATCAGTCCAAGCATCGCTGGCAAAGGAACAGAGACTCTCAAAGAGAGCAAAGGTCTGAGGCCGCGAGGCTGGGGAATTGTCAGGAGAAGGTACATTAAAAAAAGAAACCCTTCACATGTCAGATCTGGGGAAAAAAAAAACAACAAAGGACTGAAAAGTCTTTATGATTTCCATCCCCGAATGTACAGAGGCTAATCGAAAAGGGTGTGCATTTCCCACTGGCATCTCCATACAGTCCTATCATTTCTAAATTGAGCCAAGTATTTTTTTTTTATTTTTTTTTTTGGCGTGTGCCTGTCAGAAGTATTGTTATACTATGAGCATGACCACCAATAGGCTTCAATAGGAGCCCTTTAACTCCCACAACCAGGATCAGTTCAATACGGAAACAAAGACAAGTTTCTGAGAATGGGACATGAACGCTTTTTCCCCAGATGTACCAGCACTACCAATCTACACATCAATGTGCTGGGGATTCAGCTATTTTTTTCAGCCCTCCAAAACTCTAGGCCTCAATTTTCCCTTCCTTGTTTCCCTCTCTGTCAAGACACAAACGGGATGGACTGTACAGTACTGGGTTTGCGCGTTTCATTGGAGGAAAGCATCTATTAGTGAAATTCCAGCTCTGCTTCATAATGGCAGGTGATCTTTCAGCCGTGACCCTTCTGCATGCTGAGTGCAAGGCAAGAATGTGCCTAGGAAAACTTCAGCAAACTTTACATTTTAACTCCTTTTTGACCTACAGAGAAGTCAGTTCTTGGATGGATCAATTATGTAGAGCCACCATGGCTAAAAGGTAAATCCTTTCAAAAACTGCATGAATAAAGACAAAAGGATAAGGAGTAAACATATTTGCACGTGTTGTTATAACACATACCAGAAAAATGAAAACATAGTAGAAAATAATATTTTTCAACTTTTCAGAGACATAAAGGAGGATTTTTTGATAGACTGTGACTGCACCAGTACCTTGCACTCTAGTATCTCAGAAGACTGAAGAAACATCTCTCCACTTCAACCATTAAACCTTCCAAAGACTTTCTAGTATGTCCCAGCACCCAGAAAACACCACTGTGGTGCTTCCTAGTTACCCATGAAGCACATTCCAAAACATTTGCACACTTATTATATAAAAAGTAGGTGTTTCTGATTTTAAGCTACCCTACTTGCTCCTAAAACCTGTAACAGAAAATTTTTTTGTGTATTTCAATTCTGGCAGACAACATTTCATTTATTTTGACGTTTTTGTTTGTTAATTCAGTTGAATAAGCTGCTGACAGTTTTATAGGGTGCTGCTCAACAAGAAGTACCGTGTTAGCAACTCCTTGCTACCTTTAGATGTCCATTCACGGATGGCTACAGACATAAAACTTTAATAAATAAATACATTTCCTTTTCAAGGTGACTTTCTTTAAGTTCAAAGTTAACGATTTTTGCCTTCTGGCACTTATTCTAAGAAAATATTCATTTTGCATGAGTAAGTCTGTGTAATAGGCACAAAGATGCCACTACTGCCTTTAAAAAAATAACTGGGGAATAAGAGGAAAGGAAGTTACATATTTTTTTTAATTTCTCTATAGCTGTTTGGCCTTTAACTTCAACTCAATGAAATCTTGAGGTCAGCCTTGGGTTCAGCTCAGCAAAGCCAAGTCATTCATGCAGAGACAGAGAATGTTTAAGGTTGTCATCTTTGTGCACCACCTTCATCTATTTGCCTCTTCCTGTTTGCCCGAGGTTTCAGATATGTAGAATAGAGTTCAGAGCACATACCACTGTGACTACTACAGAATTGCCAGTTTACCCTGAGACTTATGGTGACGCCTTGTCAGAGAGCTGTTAATAAACAGAACTATAGCTTATTGTAGCAGGAGTATATAAACCTTGGAAGCAAATATATTTCTGCAACTGAGCAATAATATTTTAAACTTTTCATTTACAAAACAAAGCTAATACAGAGCTTATTCCTTTTAGATAAAGGCAGGAAAATCACAGCTTAGCCTTCTTAAATGCCTACAACATTAACAAGGGGAAAAATTATAATCAGATTTCCAACAAGCCCAAAGATAGTTTTGAAACAGGATGAAAGAAGACATTATATTGAATTGCATCCTTTCTTTTCTTTATAAAGAGCCCAATATACAGAACACAATATACATAGAATGACATAATATGAATTATATATATACTTACATTAATGGCAATAATGTTAAAAATAGTAAAACATGATTGAACTGAAAAGCTGGCATTAAAATTAATTTGTTAGCTTATGCATCTGCTACAGGATTTGCTTTCCCGGTGTATTTGTTTGAATGGAGATGCTACAAAAGGTAAAAAGGTTTGTTTTCTTGAGGGTAGTGAACTTTTTCTCAACCTTTATGAATGTTGTTTGGAGAGCATATTAGCGCTCCTGGTATATTTATTGTTGCCTGAGTGCACAGCTTTCTTCTCATTTCGGGAAGCGTTTCACAGATCAGTAAGTGGTTGTGTAGGTACTTTTGAAAATATCCTCAAATATGAATGAGATTTCAAGAACTTCAAGCTTTTGAGGAAAATGTTGAACTACTGCACCAAGGTAGATGAGATGGGAAAGGCATATAGCGACATCTATGTTATACACATGCATTTACATCATGCACACATAAATGTGCAAGTATATCTGCTTATATATCTATTGCATATATATTGCAAGACATGTTAGTATTTATTCCATGATAACATATATATTGATGATATATTGTGGAATTAAAGAGCCACAGGCTGGGAATTGTTAAAAGCAACATTCACAATTTTGTACCCCATAAATCACTGGAAATCATTACCTCTAAGGAAATAATGTCATAGCAAAGTTTATGAAAATGGTGCAGCGATTACATGTAGAAACAAGCAAAATTGACTTTTAAATTGTAAGACAAAGTTCTTACATATGTAGGAAACACATTGTAGAGATCTCTCTAAAGTCAACAACTTCTTTCCCTTTCTGGTGCTATCCATATTGTTAAACACAGTTACAAATCTCCACATATTACTGAAAACAACCCCCACTCCAGACAAGCACTGGTGTAACGTTTTCTATTTTAATTCTGTAAATATTGTGAAGATACAAGTTTTGCTAGCGGTTGTCTTTCTTCTAGTTTCACTGTGCCAGCGTCAAGAGCAACGTTCCCTCTTCTCATCTACTGAAGTTCAATTTCTTCTATTTAAAAGGCTAGGTAGACAACTGACTTTCAAGGAGCCTATATCTAAACTAGAATTTTTTGCATCTATAGTTGGCATCATACCTGCCTTACACATACACGTACATTCTATATACACTTGTTCCTGTCTGAATTAAATTTTACAGGAAAAGTCCATATGATCATTGTTCTGTGTGCCTCAAAAAGAAAGCACCAGAGAATGTAAAGAGAAGTGGCAATAGTGAGAGAGATTAATCAGTTAGAAATAATTATATGGGTCATTTTTTAATTTTAGTATATGTAGTCCTCTAACAACTATTCAGAGAATACTACTCATGGTTATCAGAGTACTATCATAATCATGCCAAGAAATTAATTGCTAAGAAATAAATACACTGCTATAATCTAATTTTCATCTCCACTTTATCGATTTTCATTTTCTTCTTTTCCCCCCCAAGAAATCAGTGTACTCACAGATTTTCATGAGAGTCAGATTTTCATGAGAGTTCAGATCTCATTTTGGCACCCAAATGAAAGCCAGACTTTCGTAAGAGCTCTGTGCCTTGCAGAACAGGAACTGTTAGGAGTTGAGCTATTTTGAAAATCTAGCAGCTGCTGTGTAGGCTGAGAAGATGAAATTCTGGTCCTGAGCTCTTTAAAAGCCCAGCCATATCTAACTTTCTTAACAGCATTGTAAGCAAGAATCTTAAATCTAAGGAATTCTGTTTCTTCTGCAACGTCCTTTGCCCTGCTGAAAACTTACATTTTTACCGCATTTCAAGAACTCTGGATTACCATTATTACCCATGTGCAGACACATTACCACTAAGCATCTCTCTGCCTCCAGGTACAGCTCTGACCTTTTAAACACAGCATTCTTCGGGGCAAAAAGGTTATTTTTCTTTAGCTGATTTAACAGTAAAGTTGCCTCATTATTGGTACTATTCGAATTTTAAAGCAAAATAATGCTTAGCATTTGACTCAGGTGACTCACGGTGTTATGCTAATGTAACCCCACTGGTCACTGCAAGTCACCTGTCCCTCTCCAGGTACAATCTCAACAGCCTATAAAAGAGAGATGTTACCACTCAATACCTTTGATCAATTAAAGCACACTCTCTCTCTCTCAAATTACAACATTTTACAATTTTAAAAACACCTAATTACTTAAAATTATTAATGCCATATTACTTTTCTGAAAAGTAATAACCTCAGAGTAATCTCAGAAGAAGAAAAACAGTCCCGAAATGGAGCAGTTTGCTTGGTGCTTTGCAGATGCTCTCAGATTACACTTTAGCTGTTTTGATACAGTAGCACATTATTCATATGAAGTACAGTACACAGGCATTAACTGTTATTCTGAAATACTTAATTTTCAGAACTTCTTTATGATAGATGTCACCATTCTCACTATAAAAACTTTCATTGTATTACCACTGGCTGCAGAGTGAAGCATTTTTAGAAAACGTTCTTCCTTTTCAGAAATTTTTCAGACAAATTGCTTGTTTTCCAGACATATTTTAATGGAGAATTACACTATCAAATGATTGCAGAAGCTTTTTGATACTTTGATAATTTTACCAAGTTCACTTACAGTTTTCTATAGACTGCCTTAATTTTATTTTTTTTTCACAAATGGAAGAGAGAGAGTGTGGTTTATGCAAATTGTCCACCAATTTACATGGCCCACAAAATGCCTTAAAAAAATTCATACTAATGGTTGAAAGAAGGTGCCTTTACTATGTAAGCCATCAAGAGGAGAGACAATCCTGGTTCTTGTCACTGGAAGATGAAGTATTTTAAAGACATGTTGGCAGGGACCTCTAAAGATGTGTAATCAGTGTTCTAAATCTTGTTCTGAAGTTCATAGTCATAGTCAAAAGAAATTCAGATGAGGTTTGCAGTTATAGCCATCATTCCTAAACATTTCATTTGGATTAGACTGACATTACCAAGCTTATAAATTGGAGCATTAAACTTCAGTTTATGCAGAAGCCCTGCAAAAAAAAAATAATTTTGAAGAGCTTCAAGATTTTCTTGTTTTTAAACATAAACTGAAAAGTCCCTAAACAAGTTATATTAGCAAAATTATCACCACTACTAGACAACTAG
>JAOXJM010000071.1:14965177-14982323 GCA_026413425.1 Tringa solitaria
TGGCAAAGCTGCTACTTAAAAAAACCTGTGAAATCAAACACCCCCCATTCAAGAACTTTTAAATAAAATATGAGTTTCTAAGCACTTATAAAAATATAGTACTCAAGAAGTGAAAAATACTATCTAAAATGCTCCATGCAATTTGCGCTCTGAAACCGCTTCATGTTTTACCTAAAGACTCAACAAATATTTTTACTGGCTTTATTCCATGAATTTATCGTATAACAAAAATCGAAAATCTAGTTGCCCACAGTGAGCAAGTTTATGAGCTCTCCTTTGAAACCTTATGTCAGGAGTAACGTCACTTACTGTATGCTGGAAAGACACACACCGTATCATCTAAAACACATGTCATGCAAAAGATAACAGGATTCCATTAAAGTTGGGCTCTAATGTAACACTACTTCCATTTTTGAGGGGGGGGGGGGGGGGGGCGAACCTAAACAAAAAGCCCTCCCCAAAATTAAAACATCTAAGCAAAGTAAAAAAACTGCCAGATAAAAATTTTAACATGCATCAATGTATTATCATTTGGGTTTATTTTAAAAATATTTAATAAGAAAACTCTAAATGAGGATATTATTTCATTTTGATGCAAACAAAATCAACGCATCTATTTCCATGAGCATGGTATGTTTCACAAAAGGTTAAGCCATCACAACAGTTCAATAAAAAACAAAGCAACACCCCAAAAAAATGCCCTTTAAGTTTAGCAGAGATGAACTTACAGGATACACAAAATTGTGGTGAAAAGTAAAGCTTCAATTGTATAATAAACCTTGAATTATGATCCATATCAATCCATGTGCATTATGATCCATTATAGATTTTAGTATTTACCACGGAATGCCTTTTCACTGTGTAACACTGGGGTGAGAACGACATGACGATTTTCCCTTGATACACACAAACTTTCTTTCCCAAACAGTATCTCATATTTCACACCCACAAAAATACGTATTTTTGACACTTCCCTTTTGTTTGGGTAGAGATTATGTAAGAAAGTTAATTGCATCTAAGCAATTCTCAGTAAATTCCGAATTATCAAACTTTAATTCCTGATAGCACTAAAAGTACCAAAGAGATGCTTCTGCCAACAAGTTTACATGGCAATTTTTCCATCTCATTGTCATACAAATTATAAAGCAGGCTGCCAAGAAATGGCTCAAAATAGACACTTTGAAACTGGTAACTTTTTTTATACATCTCTGCAAAACTAAGGGACTGCTGAAATAACTCCGATTCAGAGAATATACTATAATGTAGATTTCCCACAGCGTGGCAACAAATCCACAAGGGTAATTTAAGCAGCACTGGAAGAGCATGTCTTTTAAACTTCTAAATAAAGATATTCAGAAGCTCATGTAATTGCCTGGAATCTCTGGAGTCACTTCAGAAAACAAATTCTGTCAAAGGGGTTCCTCTCAACGAAGGGTCACCTTAAAGACTAACAGGGGAAGACAGCAAGTCCATTAGATCAAGTGACCAAATCCGCGTTCAGCTTGACATTTAGATGTAAGAGAAGAAAGGTGTCAGAAAATTAACCAGCCTTTAACTGGACAAAGACTAAAACCTAAAACTGGTGAGAAGTTTAATGGAATTGGATATCAATCTATTAGTGGCAACCCTGAATTGGCTTGCAGCACCAAGTAAAAGAGGACAGATGAAGCAAGAAAAATACAAGCTCAAGTAACCTGCCTAGTAAGTCACTGAAAGCAAGCCCTGTAACGTTAGTAAGCCTCAGGAGACAAGTTCATTAAGCTTCTAATCCACGGAAGGAGTGGTTGGACACTTGTTTCTTGCTGCTTATCAATCATTCAGATTTTGTAATGGCAAGTACATGTATGGACCTAAACATACGGTGTAAAGTCACATATACTGCAGTGCCAACTTGCTTATCCTAAGATAATTCTGCATGATAGGTCTACTCCCAGCCCCCTGCAATATCAAATCCTCTTATCTAACTTACACTCCTTGCTTTTGTTTGGAACACAGGTAGCACTTGGAAGAACAAGCCAGAGTAAGTTCTGGCCTACATGACAGGGCATCTCTTTAAAATGACAAAATAAGACCATGAAGGGATGCCAGAAGACAGGCACTTAATTCAGACTCAGGGTAATATTCTCCACTGGGAGTATTAGCACTTAATTGGGAACAAACTAACTGACTGACTTAATTCTGATATATTGCACCATCTGTAGAGTACAGGTTATAATTGATAGGCCAGCTGGATGTGAAATAAGGTACAATAAATGAAATGTTGTACTAGGTTTCTTACTTATTACTACTTTGCAAGTGATTCCACTCTATTGAAGTTTAAATTGTCTTTTCCATTAAACGGGTATTGTTTTGTACTTCTTCCTTGTTAATTAACATGTTATGAAATAGTTCACAGCTTTCAGTGCATGACAAGGCTACCACTTTGAAAATCTCCTTGTTTATCTCTCTCCACTATAAACTTATCTAACCAGTGCACACAAAAAGAGATCATGGAGTTGCTCATGACCATGAACCTGTGCAAACACATGACTAAGTTAACGGAACTTGCCAATTCTTATACTAGCTCTGACAAACTGCAAAACACACTCCCATTAATTTTTCAGCCTAGCTACACTTAATACAGGACCAAAAATTTGGGAACAGAATTACTGGTTTGGGGATTAGTGAGGTCTATGGCACTTCATTGTCTTCGTGCCACTGCTGAGGTAATTTGGTCTGAGAATTCTCACCTTGCAGTGGGTTTATTACAATTTGTACAACTTTGCAAACCTCTTAAACACATTTTATAACACACTTCAAGAGTCGGTCAAGAGTCCCTGGGTCTTGGCACAGGCTTCCTCCTAGTTATTACTAATATTAAGCTCTTTGGGCTTAATCTGAAAATCCTGATGGCAACGGTAGACATGGAATAAGACGCATTCTGAGTATCTTGCTTTCACTGGCATGTAAGGGGTCTCACCAAAGAATTTACCTAGTTTGCCTAACTGTAAGGCAAAAGAAAATATTTTTCATATGACCCTACATAAAACCCTACTACCTTAGTATGAAATGAAGCTATTGTAATAAATGGGTTTATTGATGGGTCTAGTGATTTACTATGTACCCACATGAATGTAATGGTGCAAAGAGGACAGTAAAAAGAGAAACTATAAAACTCTGACTCAGTGATCATGACAAGAAAAACTGTAAAATAGTGGCTAATTGTAAGATGTCTCCTCTGATTGTAAGCCAGGATCTAACAGGTCCGTTCAAGTTTTTATTTTCATTGAAAAACCTAGCTGAACTGACAGTTAGCATGTGTCCCGAGGCCATGACAGTCCCAGATGCAGTGATTTCAATCCTTTTCTCATACTGTGTGAGTACGTTCAAACATACGATGTAGGTAACGAGCTGCTATCATTCCTTGAGCTTATACCGCTAAACCAAACAGTATGACAGAAGTTAATTGAAAGAAATAAATATAGCACAATTTCAGAAAAAAACACAACTAATAATTAAGATTTGCTATTCAACAAAAAAGCCAACTGCTCACTTTCCATGTTGACTTTTGCTGTTTCCTAACCGTCATAACTAATTTTATATTTATATGCATTAAGAAAAGAGCCCTAGGCTTGGTTTTTAATTTACACCTTTTACCAAATATTTTCCAAAATGTTATTGAAACATGCACTTCCTTATATTGTTTCTGTCATCCACCGTGTTGTACCACACCAGTCTCTAAAAGATCAGAATTATATTTGAATTAATCGGTTTTTGCAGAAAAAAAAAAAAAAAAAAAAACCAACACATTTTGAGAACAGAGGTTTTCAAGAGAAACTCAGAAACAAACTTAACTACCTCATAAATGCTTCTCTGGTGTTTCAAACATTTTCCAGGCGAAACAAAAATAACTTGAAGCTTCTTGTATTCTGAACCATACTGCAAAAGGTCACTGCAGATAAATCAGTGCCAGAACAGCAGTTATTATTAAGCTCCAAATGGCCTGAATTCTTCCATTTTCCAGAGGCAAGTTTTTCTTCAACATCAATTAAATCTATTATACAAGTCACTGCTTCATGTACTGCATGTGTCAAGAAGCCTGAACACATCACCACAAACAGAGAAATACCAGGTCTGTAGAATATACACTTAAACTTTAAATATATGCTCTCACTTAAGAACTGTTTTCTGCTGTACCTTCCCTAAATGAGGAGAAGACAAGAAAATTCCCATCAACAGTTAACAATTATTGTTCCTTGATTTCTGTGGATTACCTACCATTCAGTACAAGAAAGTTAATCAATAAACAGAAGTCATATCGGTAAAGGGCCACAGCACTGTACATTAACACTCTTACATCATACAGTAGATCCAAACTTAATCCAAGATAAAAGGCTCCATGAGCATGATATAATACGTGCAATTTCTGGTTTTATTTCTAACATATTGACCTGCTGAACAGCTTGCAATAAATGCCATAAGCAATATGCCACATCTACAACGTTTAACTAGAAGATATATATTTAACTATTTATTGGAAGAGGTAGATTGTATGTACATAGAAGCAGAAAAATTGAGACTATTTAGAAATGATATGTATATTCTCTCTTACATTTTTATCAAATGTGTTATCACAATACTGGGGTAGTAGGAATTCAGGCTGCTTTGTATGTCAGGCACACAGCAGCATAGAGATAACCTGAAATTAAAATCATAAAACCAATTGATAAGCAGGAATATGGTTTAAAGATGAAAGATGACAAAACACCATATGCAAATCCAATTTTTACTCTACTGTAATGTAATATATACACATGCTTTAATTGCCTACTTCTGGAAAAGCAAAACGAGGCAAAGAACAAAAACATATCAGACAGAATTTACTCTGTTGCTTACATTTTCAGACTTAATTAGAAATATTTTAGGGTACGTATATAACAAATTTTAACAACATACGTTATGATAAATCTTACCAAAGCAGAAAACAAAACCTTTCATACTTTTAAAAACGTATCTGAAATAAGTACAATTGCATAACTTGTTCCAACTAACCCTGTTGCCTTATTAAAAAGCAAACATTAGGAAAGATTATGACACAAAGTGGAAGAAGAGGGCAGTCTTCTAGCCAAGGGTAAGGGATACAAACCCAGGAGTCCTAAGAGTTGAAGGAACAGCAGGCTGCAATTTTCGCTACCGTTAAGGCCACTATTTTGTTCAATGCAATTTCTATTAACAGTAGACTTAAAGATAGGTGGTTCCATGGTAAAAACCAGGCATCAATGTAAATCTTCATTTAAATGTCTCATTTCTCAAAATAGTTACAACGTCCCTGTTTACTGACAGTTAGAACTGTATCAGTGGCTCAGTATTCTGTACATTTCTTTCCCTTCTCACAAGTTTCAAGTATTAATAATTCGTGGTAAAAATAAATAAATTTTACAATCCCTGAAGAATAAAAACAAAAAAATTCTGATGAAAAAGTACCCAAACCTGTTCTCCAAACACATAAAAAACCATATTACCCATAATATAACAGCAAAAGTTTCTTAACAATGGTGATTTTTCTTCAACTTTAATACCAAAACTAAAGGATATACAACCACTACCATAGACAAAGTTCATTGACTGGGATACTCAAGAAGAAATCCTAAGGAAAACTTAAACGGAATTAGTGAGGCAAACACTTTCAAAAAAAAAATCTATCTGCTATCTCAGTGCTGTTTTATATCTTTGAGTGTATTAGGATAGGTATTTACATCAAAGGCTGTGGCCAATGAATCAAAGGGACGATGACAAGAGTACAGAGAGCAGTTCCTAAATGCAGTTCCCTAAAACTGCATTCCAGGACAAGCTCAGTAACGTCTACTACCCTATGCCCCAAGGAGAACCGAAGGATCCAATTTCAAGCTTTGCTTTTTTTCACAAAGCCAACATATCTCCAACAAGCTGAACAGAAGTAACCTACTTCTGTGAGACAAAAGAGCTCCAGTAATGCACAAAATTCAGTGAGCCTGAATCTACGAGGCAGCATTTCATTACATCTCACATCTCTCTGACACAGCCACATTTCTTCAACTGCGCCTTAAGGAACTCACAAGACATCAAATTTCTACAGCTTTTCAGACTACATCTGTTTCCACCCACTTCCCCAGCCTGTAGCTGGGTGTACAAATGTAGCCTGGTCCAACTATGCATGCGTGGTTCAGTATTTCTCAGAAAAATAGGATTCCAGAAACATACGCTACCAAACCTGCATTTCAATCAGTTCCTGGCCAGTCTGTCCCCAAAAGCTACCCATTACTGGAAAAAAGCACATCATTACAGGACAGCTCTATACATGGCTTATGATTTACAGCACTGCCCAAGATAAGGCAGTAGCCATGCCTTCCCTACTTAATTCAATAAAAGGCCTTTTCTTGGAGAAAAAAAAATATGATCAAGAAAGCAAAATGGGGAAGGTGCATTTTACAAGCCTGATCAAATTGGGGAACTACTTGTAGATTCTTCTGGACTGACTAAGGGAGAAAGAGGAATAGAGTGACAGAAAGGCCCAGGGGAAAAAGAAAATGAAGGACAATTTTGGAGGGAAGGTGAGCGATAGGACAAAACAGAGAAGAGAACAGACCCAGCTGAGAGTAACATTTTTTATTTTAAGAGACCCTTGGTTATGTCTTGGCTCAGTTATATCTGCAGGATATATCACTTCTCACAAATTTTCCTGCAGTAGCCTTTTGATGAGGTGGCACAGTAATAAATGGGGAGATAATTTGATGTGCTGAACTTTTATTGCTAGTGAGGAATAAAAGGATTTTCAGCTGCCGGGCTGAGTCTGCAGTACTGACAGCTGGAGGGGGAGGCAGAACTCCCCCAGATTAAACCACTAGCAAAAGGAGAATAGGTATGGATTTCTCATAAAAATAACTCCAGCAATAAAACCGAGCAGCACAGAGAACACGGAAGAATTAAACTGTGATTACCAATGGAGTTTATTAAGCTGGCCCACCATTCGCAAAAAAAATTTTAAAAGCGGGGATATACAGTTTTCACAAGTACCAGGGATTCACAAGTGCTCAAAATCGAGCCCGAAAAGTGTAACCCATCCGTAAAAATTAATAGTGGTCCCCCAAACTGCCACTTGCTTTATCAAATAAATTCCGCCCCACTGTTTGTTAAGACTGACCACAGTTCATTTGCATTCCTCGACAGTCATTTTTACATGTTTGCATGTAATAACTAAAGAGAAGCCAAGGAATAAATAATTTTAGAGAAGAAAGAGCCAAAGAAAACTACCTGGTTTTACTGTACATGACCGTAGAGGTGTCCGTGCCCAGGCGCTGGCAGGGCCGGGGAGCTCTGTGAGGAGAGGCCGGGGCTGCCCCGCGCCTCACAACAGCCGGTTCCGGGCGGTTCTGGCCGCCCCAGGGCAGGGCAGAGCTGAGCCCCTCAGCAAGGCCGGCGGGAAACAGGGTTCAGAAAGACCAAAATCCACCGGAGGGAGCTCAGAGGGGGGAAGAGAGAGAGTGGGAAGGTGAGGAGGGGAGCCGGGTGGGAGCCGGAGGAGCCCCAGGCCCCGGCAGACACCCAGACTGGGCGGGGGGAGAAAGGGGGATGGGGGGGCCACTCCGTGGGCCTTGGGCCGGTTTTGCCGAGGCCGACCCGCCACCGCCACCTCTGCCACTGCCACCCCGTAGGGGCAGCTGAGATTTATGCTTCCTTTTGCCATGGCAATCCCACTATAAAAACCATGGAAATCCCATTACTTTACCTGATTGGGTTTGTGAGGGTTTTCTTAAAGTAATTTTTATTTCACTAATACATCGGAAGCTTTTGATAAAGAAAAGTGTGTATTTCAACCATTCGTAACGGTAGAAATTGCTGATATGCGCTTGTTCTATCAGCCTTTAAGACAATTCTCCATTTCAGTAAAAGTAATCCAAAAAACTTTGTTAAAATTGAGACCTTTTACAATAATGCACGAGTAAATGCACCATTGCTCTGATGAGAAGTGTGCTTTAGTAACATACAATCCACAGCAGCGTGCCCGAGTACACCTGTATAATATTTGGGTGTGAATTTAAATTAATAAGGTTTAATAAATTCATCTCTTGTCCTATGTCATGATACTTCAACTCCTCCTCGTCAAGTTGTTGGGTTTTTTTTCTCAAAGAAACTAAAAAAAGAAAACGACAGAAGAAAAAGAAAGCTGCCACCACCACCCCCCAGGAGGACAGCAAGTTAAAAACTAGATCCAGCAGAGGGCACAATTGTTGTTCTTACACATTTTCCAAAACTGCAAACAGGGTTTGTGTAATTTGAAAGGTTACACCAGCCCTTATAAAAGCGTCTGATGCCAAAAAGAGATTCCAGTAACTTCAAAATGCCATTTTTCATTTTTAAAAGTCCTTCAAAAACCCCTAGTTTCCCTCCTTTTTAATATTATTTTTAATTGACAAAACAACTTGACAAACACAACCACTATGAACAGCAACTTCATTAACGTGTATAAAGTTCAGCAGCATGCACAAAAAAATATTTTAAGCTCTGTACAGGTTTTGAACCTATGTGATAATTTGCCACTTGCTGAATCCTGGAGAAAGCAGTCTCATCAGCTTTCTCACGAGAGACAGGACTGTTTAACCTCCAGAACCTGCAGTTCCCGCTGCCTCAGGAACGGTAGATTTCTGAATTGCTCTCCATAGTAAAGCAAAACACAGCTACTCTAAATTTCACAATGGAAGGTGTGAATTGCAGCCCAACACTCCTAGTTCATGAAAACCAACTCTCAGCATTTTTATGAAACGCGCTATGACCTTCAGCATCTACAACTGCTGAGCATCCTTTCCCTGCAACACAGCTGCTCTGCAACAAAAGTATTTCCGAAGAGCATAGCTCCACCAGTACTGCAACAACACTCACTGTGTCCATGCTACTCAGTGAATACCAGTTCCATTTAAGCATCTTCCAGAATTTTCAAATAAAGCCCTTTAATGCGTGATTTTAAGGCACAAAGACAGACAAAATCAAGAGGAAATAAATACTACTTGGAGATACTTCAGAGACTTACTTCTGAAGAACACAGGGAATATTACTATTCCTGAATGACTTAACGTGTCTTTTCACTTTTTCATTGTTTGGTGAAGAATAATTAGGAGTTAAATCAACTCTGGAGAAGTTTTACATGAAAGAACCAAGGCAAGTCAATAGGTTCCGATTAAAAAAAATCCCAAATAGTTAAAAATGACAGTTGTCATTAAATGTAAAGGTTTACCCTCAGTCTTATGCTTGTTAGCCCTCCTTCCACAATCCCGTCTAAGCTTTTGGTCAGACATATACACAGGCTTTTCTGCTTTAACCTTTCAAACTGCCATGCTCCTTTGTGCTAATAAGAAATAGACTTTCTCAGTCAGCATGTCACCTACTGGTGACAAGTCCCAAAGGAAACCCATGCATCTGGTTACCTAGTGCACAGCTACAAAGTAATCACTTTGCAACACACAGGCACACACAAATTCTATCCTAGAACTCCAGTAAAAGTGTAACATTAACAACCTGATTCCAGTGTAACAAAGGCAAAGGAGTAGGCTGAAGGCAGTCAAGAAAAAGCAGCCAACCTCACACAGATAAAAGCGACAACTTCCCATTTCTCCTGCAGCACCAGGAGTTGAGTTTCATTTTCCGAAAGACTGAAAATTCCTCAGCTGCAGAAGCGAAGCGGTCTCTTTTCCTCTGGTTATAACTTCCTTCCTCAAAGAGGAGATAGCTCACAATTCTACACATTAAATCTCCAATTTTGAATCTCGTGCTTTCATATGGTTTAAATGCTGTATTGAGCAACTGAGGAACTATGAAATGGACCACTAAGAGGTTACTTTGCTGGATGGCTATGATGCCAGTAAACATCAGAGGTCAGAACTAAGACCTGAAAAGTCAGTAGAGGTATAAACAAGATGCCAGCTAAAAAAGTGAATGTGTTACGAAAAACGAACTATTTCTCACCATTTACTTGTGCTATTAATTTCTTAAACCAGAATTCTCCCCCTATTTTCTAAGAAAGGCTTTGTTTTCTTTCAACTGTAGGATTAAAAACTATCTATGTAGAAAACTATCTACTATGTACAGTGCCTCTTTCAGGTTGATACTCTGAAGGAGAAATTTTCTGGGATCTATTTTCTGTAGTAAAAATATGATCTGTCTAGTTATGGGTGTTTAAGACGTCAAGGATTATCTTATTCGTCTAGTAGACACAATTTAAAAGAAAAAGCCACAAAAGCCACGCATTACATGGTAATTTTCAGTCAAGCTCCTGTAGTACTGTTTCTGAGGTAATTAGACTCCTGATCTGCCACAGGAAAGAATTTCTTCCACTAAGTTATCTGGACAATAGAGACAAGCATGACCACTCCAGGAAGGCCTCTAAATTTCGACCTAAACTTGAGCTGATTTGACTTTCATCTTATGCTCAAAGCTGTCTCCTGAATGATGGCAGCATTCCTGATTCACCTTGAAGCAAACACTCCTCCAGGAATTTCAATGGCCATTCAATATTTCTCTAGGTACATTCTGATGAAGAAAACTACAGCCAATAAAAATTTTAAAAATCAGCTTTCAGATTACTTTTCCTGCAAATTAATTATCAAATATGCTACTAATTAATTTATTCCATTAGCTTATCTTAGAGAATATTATACTATATTATAATTCTCGCTTTTAATATGGCACATGATTTTATTAGTGTATTCTATCAGTTTTGATGGAGGTTGAAGGCTTCCGGGTGGAATCTTTTCTCCTCTATCTAATAAAGGTTATTAAGAATTTAAATAAGACTTGAAAGTGAGGATAATTTAGACAGCAAAGTAATGGCTATACATATTTCACAACAGCAGTTCATTAGTGGGCTGATATTCAGTCAACTAGATGAAAGCTCCTCATTCGTTTCACTAAATAGCTTTCCACCCAGCTCCTAAAACCCCAAACCAAAAATTTAAGCCTGTATTTAAATTGCAGGGTCCAAAGTAGGAAAGAAGTGTAACACTACTTTGCCCAGTATCTTTGTGGTTGCAAACAGCAGCTGTAGTCAGAAATAAAATGAAAGACCAGAAAATCTGCAAACATACCCTCATACTACAGCTCTTTAACAACTGTAATTAATGAGACCAAATATGCCTATGCCCCTGCAGTAGCGCTGCCAAGGCTTTGCAGCATATTCCATAGCAGCAATCAGACAGATGCTTGACCAGCCTCCCTCTCTCTCCAACTGGGGCTTAGGTCCACCCCTGTGGACTGTACTGTGCCATACTGATATTACCAAAACTAGTGAGCATGCAAAATTTATTACATGCATGCTACAGAAGTCTAAAATGCTTAATTTATGCAAGCTTACCATTACTGCATACTTGCTCAAATTCATGGCAGTGATAAGACCTGAAACTGGAGATCATCTTAAAGAATTATGTCCCATGCACCATCTAAATATTTGTTCCTGTTTTCCTAATTTTCTAAAACAATAGATGATAAAAAAATCCAGTGGTCCATTTAAACAATCTACCTAGTAAAATTATGGCCAGCAGCCAATTTGGAGTGAACTGATTATGCTGAAGAGGTATCTGGGGTCCTTTATATTCTCTGCTTGGTGACCCCTGGAGTGGTTTAATGAAAAAATTTTATGGCATGTGAATCACTGAGCAGGAAAAAAAATTACTAAAAGCTGATTACATTATCAAACTCTAAAACTGCATCAAATTATTTTTAAAAAAAAAATACATATTTAAACTCTACAATGCCATGAAACAGGTATCAAAGTTTCAGTTCACAGTAACGCGCACTTTCCTTTTCCATACGTTGAAAAAAGCAGTCCCAAGTAATGTGTAACATGAGGCAACACTACCGAGGAAGTAGAAAGCCATTTCATTTCTGGATCAGTTGTTTTCAGTAAGGTTAGATAAAGCATGGCTCGATGTTAATAAATAAAAACTCCATATGCTACGTAAACAAAGGGCTGAAGCTCTTTTTAAGAAGCACTGCGGTTTTGACCTAAGCATGCCAGCCAAGGAGACAGTTTGTCATCACTCAGCATGTTTTCTCCAATCCAACTCGCACAACTACTGTACTGTCTGATTGAGGTGGGAACCATCTATCAACCACCTCCCCTCTGTTTATTTCATCTCCCCTGTTCCTTGCCCTGGCATCACTCGCTGCCTTTCCTGCTGCCCACATGGTCCTCACATTTAAATCAGCCCTTGTGCTTATTCAAGTGCAAATCAGATCAGCAGGAAATGAAAAATCACCTCAGCGCAGAGCGTAGCCATCAGTAACAGAGCGAGCACCCTTGGAAACACAACAGACATAAAACTGTACAGAGTTTGTGGCTTATCTAACTTCTCATTTGACAAAACATACTGGGTAGGTAGTGGGAGGTCAAGTTCAGTTGCTGCTGTGCCCATTTCACTGTGGCAAGAGGAGAGCTTCTGGCACCGAGCACCTGGAGGGAGAGTGTTGGGACTCTTCACCAAATTATTTTTTAAAACCTCCAGAGCCCCGGGCTGTGCCATGTCGCCCCTGCAGGGCCTGGCTGAGGGGGCAGCAGTCTCTGCTTTGGAGCCAAGAGCTCCAGGTCTGGTGTCACACTGTCCAAGTCTCCATGGGATCTTCAAATACTGGAGGTGTGTCCAGTCATAGCTGTACAGTCCTAGGCAGTTTCACCAACAAAGCATAATTGTTTTGAAACCCAATCTGAAGCCCAACCACTTCTTTACCTGCAACATTTTTCTTCATACTTTGGAGTACCAGATTACCAAACTATTAACGGTACTATTTTATACATCTCCATACTAAGTGTGGTTGAAACAAAGAATTTGCAATTCCTTTGTATTTTATTTTTAAATTTTAAAGCTACTCATTGCAAATGTCATTCAAGAAACATGCATGCCCTATTGACATCGAATCTGATTAAGATGAGCATTGTTTCACCATGAATCAGCTGAAGCAGCTAATAATTTTACTAGCTAGTGAGATCTATATATCATTACATTACAAATGGCTTTGTTTCAATTTCTGTTTTCCTTTCTGCAACTTGATGACAGCTTCGATTTTTTTATATTAGCTAGAAAATTACAAAATACAAGTTTTTTTTCCCCCAGTGTTTTTTTTTAATGCATCTAATAATCACTTAAACGCATACCTTTTGTTTGTCCTTGTATGGAAAAAATAGGCACAATTCTGCAAAATGACCCAGCCTGATGAAGATCTATACCAGTGTGTTTCAGAGGTTACAAGAGAACAATTGTGGTTAAAATGAACATTCCTCAAATCACGACATGTTTCAGCACGCCTTGCAAAATTCACAATCTGACTTCTGAACTTGTTCCATGTTCGTTTCTGTACTATGCTTTACAGTCTAAAAACAATTCAGATGCATCACGGTATTTTTAGGCCTAATTTCTATAACCCTGTAATTGTATGATGCACACAATATACAGCAATTTTTAAAAAAATATTCTAAGTTATTTTTAAAAGAATAAAAATATGAAATTACATGACATTACATGCAACCTATCTAGTTCAGAAGCTATATTCATTCGCCTGCATAGAAAACCTAAACCATTGTTACAGAAGCATTTTGCTCACAAGCAAAATAGAGCTTTCCCAGAAGAAAGGCATCAGAAAAAAATCCTTCTAGTTCTTATCATAAAAAAACAACGAAGCCCATGATTGTAATTCTGCTGGTGAATGATTGAATGAATTGTATAGCTAACTAAAAATTAAACCCATTTCTCATAAAATTCAAAATTAATGCTCTTTAGCTGTAAGAATAGGTTTAACAGAAACCAGACATTCTAACCCATTGCACTTGCGAATTCTCTCAAGTATAGGTGAGAAAAAAATTCTAACCAGAAAATATTGCAAAAGACTTATATTTTTAATCAATACTTCAGAGAAGGATAAGGCTTTTTCCTCAAGCAGCAAGAATGCTGGAGAGAGAGCGAGAGAGATTTGACACATTTCTAAAGGTCACATAAAAATTCCTTTCTTTTTTCTCTTTTCCTCTTAAAGAGATTTGCCTTTTCACAATGATGAATAATACCTAATTTAAAGTACAAAAATAGTGTTTTCTGTTTTTTTTACTAGCCAGACCTTAGCTGATAAAATGGCAATACTGCTTGCTTTTGTTTAACAGGTAAAATTATCTTCTCACAGTAAATATATCACATGTAGGCTACGTACACAACAAACCATGCTCTATATCACACATAAATTATGTCACACATGGAGGCAACTCAACTGTCTATCAAAATGGACATTAATCTATTAATCTCATTAGTTATAAAACCGAGCCTACTATTCTTCATATAGTTCTTAAGAGTGGAATGACTAGGTCCAAACAGGGAGACAATACGAGTGGTGAAAACGAGTGACATAAGGCCCTAAGTAACTTCTGAAGTGGTGTATTAACCCTGGGAGAAGACAAGGAGGACGGGCTATAGAAGTATCCCACATGGAACAAGCACATCGGAGAAAAAACAGCAACAACAGCAGTAGGAAAAGTTCAGGCTCTATCGATATTGTTGATACTCTGACAAGTAAATATTTGCAGAAGGCACTTTTTTCAGTCACCTGTCATTCAGAACAGTGTTAGCTAACTAAATTGGGAACAGTGTTAGCTAACTAAATCAGATCAAATCTACTAAATACTGTTTTAATTAAGGCTTCTCTCTTTGACCGGTCTCTAAACATATAACTCTAAAGTTATTACAGGTTTACAAAAAAGAAAGGGAATGATTTTTTCCTTTCTTTTTTCCCCCCACACTGCTGAAATAAATACAGTTGCTTCCATGTGAGTAACACAACTGCAAGAGCAGAGAAAAATCAGGTTCAAGCAATTATCCATGTTCATAAATCTTTGTTCACACTCACATTAACCTTCCCTCGGCTTTATGTAATAGGCAAAGTGCGTTGCAGGAGAGTAACAGAGATCAACAGCAAGACTTCTTTTTATTTACTTCAGATAAACTGCATTGTATATAATAACTTTTTCAAGCATTTATTAAACTGCATTTGGTTTGTATTTTCACTGAATCACTCATTTGTATTTATCTCAAATGCAGATCAGGGTTTGTTACCACATTATTATGAGGATATTATTATAGTCTACTCTTGCACTATTCATCAAAGTAATTCAAGGGAGCAGGCTACACATGCTAGCTTAAAAGTATGTATGTTTTTGCTTTAATAATAACCTCTAGCTCTCTGTAGTTTGTCATGGGAAATACCTAATGGATATCCAGAATTCATTTGCTCATGTCAAACTAAATTTTTAATAGGCCTCTCAGGCTTACTTATTATTGTTGAATTTTCTACAAAACAAACAAACCAAAAAGAACAAAACCACCCCAAACCACCTTAAAGTAATAAAAAATATCTGGAAAGGGGAGAACCATGAGTCCTTTTGGGTTCAGTATCACAATTATTATTTTCTCCACTCCTCTCCCACCTAAAAACAACGATTCTTTCTATAACGTAACCAGCAATGGAAAAGCATCCAGGAGTTACACCAGCTTTTCCCAAGACAGAAGCTGACATTACATCTCCCAGTCTAGTGCTGATGTGTGTAAAACTAGTACAACGAGCCTTGACATTTGTCATTGTACTTAGCTACAAATGCATTACAAGAAATTACATGGAATGCTATCAGAAAATTGCAAAACCATTGAGTGTTTCACTTAGTTACTGTAATTCTTCAATGCGATTCCAATCTTGTGCAAATTAGAAGCCACTTACAGCTCTGAAGACTGACGGGAAACTGACTGAGGTTTTCATTATGCTTTTAATAGTCTTACTGAGTTACTTCCTATTAAAAAATTCTTGAGGAAGAACTATATAGCCTACCTCTATACTCATGCCAGGTGCAAGCACTAACCAAGAGAGTTCATTACACTTCTGGAACAAAAACCCCAACCTAATTCCTTCCACAAAGGAAAAGTAGCAGTAGCAAGAAAAAAGTCCTCACGAAGCTTGGAAGGAGATTTGATTTATATTGCATCAATATCGTGAATGCTTTCTTCATGACTAAAGGAATGTAAGTGTTTTAATCAAATTTTGCATTTATAAATCACTTTGTGTAACAGAATCATGAATACTAAGGAAACTTGCTAGTCACTCCTGTAATGTACATTTTACTAGTATTGATTCTAAACCTCCTTTACCAGACTGCCTCCAGTACAGTGCAGAGAACACTCGTACCACTAAAACCACCTGAGGTTTAAGGTAACACAAACTTTAAGGACCCAGGAACCCTTGTACAAAATAGGCTGGGACACACACATTTAAAATTATCCCATAAAACTAGCATGAGATATTGCTATGGACATGTAGATAATAAGGAAATATGAAGCACGGATAAGAGAATATCCCTACCTTTCCACTGTGTTTTGTGGATTTCAAATGCATTATCCTTCCACCTGAACTCTAGCTGTGTTGATAAAGTTGCCCCAGAAAACGGCTGACAGACACAGTGTAAAATATAAGTAGTAGCCTGGAAGCTTCTATTAACATTGGGGAGTGGGCTTTGTCCTGTGGTGCTCTCCCGCACCAACTGCCTGACTCACTCTCTACGTATATATGGTCAGCTTGTAATTTGGTACAGGTGCTCAGTCCCTGCCCTGTCCTGCCAGCCCCATGCTCTCATGGGGCACTCGCCCAGCTGCCAGGCCAGAGGACACGCAGGGCAAGGAACATGCAGAAACCTACTGGGTTGGTTCACAACCAGGCTCTCGCATCTTCAGCCACACTCCTACAGCGACTACAACCAGCATGTGAGCCTTCCAAATGTGACAAGGACCAGCACCTTAGTTGCTTTTATGGGATAATAAAATGTTAAGCCAATATACTGCTTATAAAGCTGTGCAGAGATTCCCTTGGTGGGGAAGGGCTAGAGAGATTGAACTCTGGGAGTGTTCAAAGTTATCGAGGAAATGCAAATAGTTAGGACATGCCAAAATAAGGAGATGAAGCTCACTGAGCAGAAAAGTAATTTCTTGACAACAAAGCATCTCAGGAAATCAGTTAACGCTATGATCGTTCACTAATAGCAGCAATATATTTCTGAGAATTGTAAGAATATTCTACCTTGCAAATGGGAACATGTCATTGTCTAAGTTTCTGTTTTTATTAA
>JAOXJM010000071.1:14982423-15011823 GCA_026413425.1 Tringa solitaria
AATGGGAACATGTCATTGTATAAGTTTCTGTTTTTATTAAAATGAGGAGAGCAAATTTGTTTCCAGGATTTAAATAATATGACATGCGAGTCAGCATGTCCTCAGCATGTACTTTCTCTGTATTAGCCATCTGAAAACACAACACTGAGCAGCCATCACCACTTAAACAGAGAGGGAGTTCAGGCTATTTCTTGCATGATAAAAACCAAACCCAAATGACACCAAACCCATTACCGCGATTAGCTGCTGAAGCTTTTTAAGAAGCCAACATATTTACAGAGTGTCCAAGTATCTTCTCCACATGTATGTGCATGTGTATTTATGTGAACTAAGAATGCCTACAGAGTTAAGAGCTATATAATTTTAAAGTTTAAACCTGACGCTCTCCTCCACTAGGCCCATCTAAAGCAACTGACATCCAACTGACAGGAAGGAATGCCTTCAATTAAAAAAGTTGAGATTTGGCATATAAATCAATCTGTCTCTCGTAATTCACCAGTCTGTCTTATCAATTCATGCTTGGCATATGTTCCCTTAGGTATCATAACCTGATGCTGTAAATTAGTCATCTGCTGCTGCCTTAGATTATGTGAAAGTTTAGATAGAGCTGAAAGGTCTTTAGAAGCTGAGGAACTGCAAATAATTCCTTCCTACAACCTCTCCCGTCCCCTACAACTTTCCCATCAGGAACTGGCTTTGGATAAAGAAAAAAATTATTGCATAAAACTTCTAGTAGAGATTTTCCCTTCAGACAACGGTGACCAACTACTGTTTCTCTACATTTATATATATATATGATTATTAAAATTTCATTAATTCATGATCATGCTACTACCATTTACAGGTGTGCCTTTTCTTGTTGTTGTTTAAACACGTGCTTATTCTGAATAGACCAAAAGGCATTTAAATGAATTTCAGATGCTGCAAATTGCTGCTGAATACTTTTCTATTAAATTAACCTGTACTATTTTAAGTAAGTAAATTAAGACAGCAGCAGCATCTGTCCTCCTTTACACCAGCCATTTCTTTAGGAAACTGGTCTATGACGCAACACAGAAAAGGCAGAGTGTCGGACTAAATCCAAATTGTTTCCTAGTGGATAAGCTCTGCTTGAGGGCTTAGTCCTGCATCCCAGCAGTCAAAGGGAATACTACAATCAGTTCTAGACTGTACACATTCTACAAGCAATTCAAGCATATTTAACCCTTGTTTTGGCATTTCCATTCAAACAGTTTGCATGACTCCAATAACCTGGGGTTTTAGCTCTGTGAAGCTCATGAAAGAAGGAATTGAGAGCTCTCAGTTTAAATTCTTAATTAGGAGTAAAATCTACAATCTAAGAATTTAAGATAGAAGTAAAATAAAATTTATGACCAATGTTTGCAGCCTGATGAAATAGATGCTTTGATATTTACTGTTATGGATAACAAGATCTCAACAGTGCTCATATATTAAAAATATCAAACAAAGCCTTTGCCAGTGCCCTTATAGGATAACGTGACCCTCAGTTCCTACCCTTAGTGAGGAGGCAGGACTTAACATTTCAGAGAACACAGGATATTTCTTCCAGGTCTGCTAAACAATCATTGCTGGCATTCACATATTTCTTGCCTGATCATTAACCACTGACATAATTAATATGCACTCACAGAAGCCCCAGCACAGTTAGAACATAATCACCTATTGATTTGATTCATGGAAGTGTCTTTTTGGAATAACTAAGATAGATTAGGTTCCTTAAAGTGTCTTGGATACAAAAGCAACAAAAAGCAAGTTGGGAGTTTCCAACTGTGGAGGGGTACTAATTAACAACTCAATTAAAAAAGGCAAATTAAAACTTTATGGTTCGTTATCCTTCATTGCTTAATAAATTGTTTTGCTAAGCAAATGATTAAGAATGATTATTATAGAAAACTGAAATAGTATCTGGTTTTCCATGTTTTCTAAGAAGTTATAAAATAAAACCGGTTTCTTTTCAAAATCTCCAAACAATACTGATTGCAGGACTTTATGCCAATTGAAAGATGAGCAGCATCAATGTGCTATAAAATACTTTTTTCTTTGTATGGTAACCTCGTTCTCCTCTCCCCTTTTTTATGTTGAAGAATATATTCTGCTCTCGTGATGGAGGAAATAATTTCTTTCTACAGAGTTTTCATTTGGTTTGGGTTTTTTTAATGTATCCCCAGTTTTGTGGCTCATCAAAATGAATTACATTCTTCTTAAGATCATAGTTTTATTGACATATTCAGAACTTCTGGAATTGTTTAATAGTTAGAGGGTAATATTCTATCAGTGTCCTAAACAAGTTTTTTCACAGGGGCTATTTTGACAAGCTTGGCAGTTTTAAACCCACCGGTACACATTTAAAATTTTTTGCCACACAATGTCATCTTCAGGTCTGAAACAAAACCAGCAGTTTTGAAAACTAAATACAATTTTGGAGAAGGGGAAAGTGGAAAAAATACAGTATCTTCAAGGAAGGGAATGGCTGAAGAGAAGAGAATAGAAGGAGAGGGATGAGGGAAATAAACTAGTCCCTGGGGGAGGCAGGGGGAAGGGACAAGCAGTATATAATAAGAGAAATCATGCCTATCTATAAACCTTGCCTATGTCCCATCACACTACTGCTTTAACATTTGCAAGGATATACCCATCTCATGGCACATAAATGGGTATATAAATACCCATCTCATGACACTATAAAGCAATCAGGGGTTTTCAAGCTGCCAACTGGGCCATTTAGATGACCAAGTGTTGAAGATCTCCAACTGCATTGTCTAGATCAGTTTTATTAATTGTGGCGTCTCAGGGCTCTGGTTTGCCTCGGTGCTTAGAATACCATTGCTTAGAATTATGGGCCATACAATCACAGGGTTGTTTTGATTTTCATGGGGAGGGGAGAAGGCTTAGAGACGTATTTTTTTTTTCCCGGCCTCAATATTTGCAAAGAAAATACAATAAATATTAACTGAATGCTCCAAATCCATTTGTCACAATAAATGCATTTATGACTTCTAAGAGATGTCCCTGCTAGGGTATGGAGGAAAAAGGAGATGTCCTTAGCCTGTTACTCCTAAACAGCTGGCTGGGCTGCTTAAGGCTTTCCAGCCTCCAAGACAAGATATGATAACTTTTTCACAGATATTACATTAAGTAATTATAAAATGGCTTCCCTTACTTTATATGAATGCAACAGACGTTGTTTCCCTTTCTCTTTGACGGGTTAATTCATTAATAAATAGACAAAAATATTAAATTAACCATTATATGTATAACATTTAGTTAGCAATTAGCTTTTTCAGATCCTAGCTGAAAGCAAAAATAACCATAGAAGTTTTTTAACACTACAGATAAAAGACAGATTACATTAAATCCAGAGATACCATTTATAGATAGAATTTTAATTTATTGACATTTCCCTGAGTCAACTTAGTAAGCTCTCCGTACAAATTGAACATCAGGGCTTTTCAGCAGAACCAATGTCATGATTGCAGAAACACTTGTGGAAACCACCTTTTTAAAATGCTTTCTTATGGAAGAATAATTAACAATACATTGTCCTCAAAACACTACAGGCAGTATGACAGGACAGTCAGTTAATCGTTAAGAAAGTTTCAACCTGTATACAGATATATTTTAATCTATTATAGAAGTTGCTTAAAATAAAAAAAAACCAAGAATACTAACAGTGACTTGCAAACAATAATAGTTCTCATTTCCCAATATACGGCTTTAAAGCTTTCACGTTTTTAATATGTGAAAATTTAGCAATTTATTTAATTACGTTTCTTATACATTTAGGCAGAGCAACAATTGGGAAATATAATACTCAATACTTGAAAGAATACACAAAGATTAAGATAAGCCAAAAGTCTTGATATTTCTAAGACAAAGGACAAACATAATAAAATTTGAGAAAATAAAGCAATTCTGAAGCACTCTATGGACACAACAAAGAAAAATGCAACCAGTGTAATTGGTCCTCATGCAGAAACAATACTGTCTCTGATGGGAAAGAGCTACTGTATTGCCTTTTATTTTCCTTATTTTTTCCAGTGATTTCCTAATGTATTCAGTGAGTACTTTGGAATGAAAAAGCTACCCAATGTGTAAACACAACTAGTTAACTGTAAAACCACTGACATTGGGAATTCCTCTCAAAGACATGATCTCAGGTAACTGGCTGGTAAAAGGCATGACACTGGTCCAGCAAGTACTAATTCTGCATATTTTTGAGAAGAGCAAAAGACAGTAAATAAGAAAAGATAAGTAAGAACCTGTGAGTTCCAGGTGTAACTCATGGTAATGAGTACATGGCTTTGAGTTTTACACACTCACTGCACAGTGAATTCCCAGAGATATTACACTTTTAATGAAATTATGATTTCTTCCAAGCTGTATAAAAAACCCCAAGTATGCTCTAAAAAGCACTCCAAGACACAGGTAGAACTGTAAATACCACCCCTGTTCTAAACTTTGATTCCTAAAGAACATTCGCACAGTGGGAAACACCTGAAAACAGGCACAGTGTTTTCCTTAGGATTTCTTAATAATAGCAATAATAATAATAAAAATAAACAAAAAAAAAAAAAGAAGAAAAGTACTGCATCTCTAAGAAGAGATATGTGGAACAATCTTATGCAACTGATGAAAGTTATTCCTAATGTTCTTCATGGTGTTGAAATCACACGAACACCAGAAGAACAGCAGTTGAAGATCTTCCAATTGCCAACATCACTTCCACATGCAAAATTGATTAAACTCTTACTGTGCAAAACCAACTGACTTAAAGGATATATTATTAATAGAAGGAATTCCCAACAGATTTTCACTGATGAATTGATTAACGCTGCTGACCTGCAAAATCAGCTGCTTTCCTTCATTAGTTAATGAAGGCCAGGTTGAATGGGGCTTTGAGCAACCTGGCCCAATGGGAGGTGCCCCTGCCCAGAGCAAGGGGGCTGGAATGAGATGGGCTTTAACGTCCCTTCCAACCTACACTGTTCTATGATTCTATGATAGTTTGATTTCTGAAATGACTTCTTTTGCACTTCAATGCATAAATGCTATATGGAAGTTTTTAATTTAAATTTAAAAAGCCTCATACTTTTTAAGGAAATAACTTCATATGAGAAGACCTCTTGTTCAGGTGATACTGATAGCATCTGACTTCTCAAACACAGTAACAAAGACCTATGAGCATTCAAAACCAGGCTGTCATATAGGAATTGATCTCCCCGCAGTTGCACAAAAAGAAACATTGTAAAATTAATATTGATTGTGCAGTATGAAATAACATATTTGACTGATATACACGATGAATTCATTATTGTGCAAGTAAAGGAAGATAAAATGAGAAATACTCAATGCAAATAGTTTATTCCTCATCCAGTAAAAATACAGTATTGATTACCTTTTCAACTGAATACTCAAGTAAAATAAAATCTCACCCAAAGAAATTATCCATTTCAGTTAAATGGTTACAGATCTTAAATGAGAATTTAGTTAACCATGAACAAATATAAACGATATGAAAATGCCAGGGTAAAACAGAAGCGCAAGGGATCATTCGTACCCTAAACTTCAGATAGGATTTAAATGTTAATTTGAACAACAGCCCAAAGGTTGCCTGGCCAGAAATACTGTGGGATTGAGTGGCACCACCTGTTGGTTAAAAAGAAACTTCTCTGATAGCAAAGCAGATTTTTAAAAGATCAAGCAAGATCTACAACAACTTGATAAACTAAACCAATCAAAGAAATTTTACATCAAGAAGGCTCAAATAACCCCATAATAATAATATCATACAGCAGCTAATAAAGTTTTAGGTGATGATGACAAATACTCATTACAGGTAAGAATTTGACTGGTGTTTATGTCATTTCCTCCCCACTCCCTTCCAAACCACAGATAAACTATTACTACTTTTTAAAAAAGTAATTTATTTTAAAACCCACCAAATTAAAATTTAATAAACTTTGATTATCTCATAAATTGCAAAACACAGCTCTTTCCTATTTTTGGGGTCACAGACTTGAAATTGTGAGGGTTCATCCTTACATGCCCTCCCTTACGTATGCAATGACTATGATCTGTCATACATCACAGACACATTAAGAGAACTTTCACAGAAAGCAATAAATACAAACCAGTCTCTAAAATGGGTATGTGCTCACAAAGGTGGCGAAGTTCAGTAAGCTTCAATGCCTTATTTATTGTTTCACTTGATCAAATAGCTGTCTGGGCAACTGCTTTTCTTTACAGCAATGTATTGAACTACAAGGGGGCTCCCCTGACTGCTCTGTCTGATGGGAAGCACTGCACAATCCTGTAAAACTAACAGCTGAAGGACTGATGACTTTCCCTTTCAATACCAGAAAGAGGAGCCCTGACACCCTACTGCCCAGGGCAGGACGGTCCTGCCGGCCCCTTGCACACCAAAGCCACAAGAGCTGAACCCACTCACATTAGCAACAGAAATGTAAAATATCTGTGAGGTTACGACAGGAGTATAGCAGACTTGAGGCAAGTGCAACCTAAATACAGCAAAATGGTTTTCAAATTGCAGGATGAAGCTTGTGTTTCCAGAACCAAAGATCACTTGACTATTATTTATTAATTTATACCACAGTGATTTACATGAGGAGAATGTGGAAGATTTCTAGATAGGTTTCCAGACAGCAGGTATCCTTGAAGTTCCATTAACATGGCTTATTTAGTGCTTCTCAAGTGGTTTTGGTGATTAACAGCATAATCTTTGGTATACCATTTCACTCCGTTTCCGAAGGGACCAAAATAGCAATTCAACTGCACTGCCCTGCCTAGATAAGCAGTTTTATGCCACCTTGAATGCAGAATGGTGGACTTTTTCCTTGCCCAGGGAAAACATAACTTTCAGACAGCTATTTATTATGTCTGATATTATATGTTTTTAACATATGAACATAGTTATATTTATTATTTCAGACAGATATTTAAATGAACCAAGACATTTGACAATTTTTTTTTTCCTTTTTCAGCTGTCACCTTCTAATCAGGCTTTTATATAAGACTTACTGTGAGATGCTATAAAGTGACAAAATGTTACTACAGTATTACTATCAATAACAGAACATATTTAAAACCTTCCTAAGCCGAGAAATAAACCATTGGCCTCAATGAACACCATATTGCACTGCAAGTCTGTTCACTTTTCCAGCCTATGTCTTCCCTAGCCTACATGAAGGAGCATTAATATGCCTATAGACACACTCATACACCCCATGAAATACACATAAATACCCATAATATTAGGCACAAAGAATAAATATCAATGGGCATAGAAGGAGAGATGGACTTAATATCAAGCCAACGTAACAGTGTGGTTGCCCTGTACATTGTACCTTCATTGACTTTCAGACTTCTGTGTTAGTACAGGCTGTGTTTCCAAACCAGGTTAGAGCCTGAAACCTACTAAATAATGAAAATCAACATGAGAGATTTCATGGGACAAAACACTGCAAAACAGGATGGGGCTTTTTTGTGTTGTTTTTTTTTTTTTCCCCCAAAGTTTAACCTGTTCCTCACTGTGCATGTCAAACAGTGCAGACAGTACAACCTCCAAATTTATGATTCAAAAACAAACCTGCCACCGAATAAAAATCAGTCATGCTCATGTAAAAGTTGACGATTAGATAATATAAATATCTGCCTTATTTTTAGGCTTTTTCAAAGCAGAGTAAGTAATCTGCCTTCACAAACTGTGTAACTACATATGCACCTGAAATAGTCCAACTTAGCACTCAGGCTTAGCTGCTCACTCTATCAGAGACCAGCTCTGAAGTATTGAAGTTTTGTTGCCTTAATAAGTTTATGAATTCAAACTCAACAATTCCCAGTATACTCTGCAATTTACATGTAACTTTCGCTCCAGTGCTGTCAAGATCCCGAAGCCTACAGCTACCACATTTCTTAGTCACCAAAATTCTCATTTTGGTCTTTGGTATCAATAAATTTTTGGGAATTATCTACCCCCTAAAAATCAGGGGAAAAGTCTTATTCTTGTTTATTATTATTATTATCACTACTATTTATTGCCTCCATCTACCAGGAGTACTGAGAGATAACTGAAATATCAGCTACTGCAAAGCACACTGACCAATGCCACTAGACCATACCAGGCAGGAAAGGTTTCTTGACTATTTAAAATTATGGTTCAGTTTTCCACAGGAGTTTAGATCTGCTGAGAAAAAGAGGTAGCTTCCTTTTTTGTTTTCCTTCAAGATTCTAGAAGAATGCCATGCTTTGCTGGGCTTTTCTGTCACAATCCCATAGCGCTCCTTGTGTCGTTTTTTGAAAATTTCTTATACCTGCATGAAAGAACACAGTAGGGCAAGCAGAGGCTGCGCTTCCTTGTTTAGATCTACTGCCTTTTATATGCATCTCACACATTTACATTGCAAATACATCTTTGAGATGAGAAAGTCATTTAAGCCTCACAAGCTCAAGTAATTTTGATGTTGTATCCCAGCCCAGGCTTCCCGCAAATAGCTGTGCTCCCAACTCAAAAGCCTCTTGCTCTGTTTTTCTAGGATAGTTATATTTCCTGTTTAATTGTGGTTTTATCTTAAAACAACCAAAAATGCATTATGCAAATACATCCTTTCAAGAATTCACTTTGTGAAACTAAAATAAACTTGAAGGTTTATTGCCTTGCAAATTATTCATTGTAGCCCTTTAAATGACAGGATACAAATTGCACAAAGCAAGGCAGTAGGAAAAGGAGAAAGTCAAAACTCTGAAATCTGTTTTTAAGATCACACTGAGTGTGATGTCATACTTCAGAAAGTCTGCCACCACGTACCACCGGGAAGCAACTCTTCTGTAAAGCTGAAGGACACTATGGGACAGCAGCAGGGCTCCATAGCAGTAGCATACAGGTGCCACCACAAATAGTTGTGGGCACACACAGGCTTGTGCTGCCTTTTGCTCCAGCTGTCCGAGAGCCCCAGAGCCACGCTGGCATCATGCCACAGCAGCAAAGAAGACATATGGTGACTGCTGCAAACACACACAGAGACCTTCCAAATGCACTCTTTTTCCTTAAGCTACTTTCAGAAATGTTGAAATCTGGATCACGTCCTGAAAATCCACGCTGGCCTCAGTTTTCTTTATAATTTTGCCCATAACTTGTCCTTAGGTTTGGAGTCCAGGATCATCCCACCAACACATAGATTTTCCTGTTCAGTCTCTCTTTTCTTAGATGCGGATTCCTACTGTCCTTATTAGTTCTGCAGTTAAAAATAGGCTTCTTGGCTGCATTAAAAGTTTTTTGTATTCTCATGGACCACTTCATGGTCCTTCTGTCCTTTTCCTTAGGACATCATGACCTCAGTATTCTACTGTTTGGTTATTTCCTAAATCCCAAACTCAGAAGAAAAACTGGAGAAAAATGGATTCAGCTATAAGATGACCATCCAGGTCTTTCACTGTGTCCTAAGTAAATGGAAATCATTAATGACTTCATTGTTCACAGCCTGAGGGGATCAGATCTGCTGACCTCCAAGCTATACACACATGCACTTCTAATTCATCAAACTGCGGAACATCAGTTTTGTGTAATACCGTGTAACAATCAGACAGACACTGAGGTGCATCCTGGAAATCCAAGTTAAAAACAATTAACAACATCCTCCTACAATCCCAGATAAACAGAAATCTGAGCACGGACGTAGTTTCTCTATAGCAGTTCAACAGCATCAACAGTTATTCATATACTAACAGAGTTTTTTCTCAAATTCTTGTCAAACTTCATCCATCCAAAAGGATTCCATGGGAATTTTCATGCAGCATTTGATGCCATATTTATTATATTCTTTATATCAATTACTTGGAAAGCATCAAATTTGCTACAGGATTAACTTACTTAAAGCAAAAATGTTTTCTACACATTCTGTGTTCTAACAATGAAAATAGTTTATTTTTGGCTCATCCTCACCCTGTGTTTCCTTTCTGTTCATTACGGAGAAGTGACCTCTGCTCTGCCAACAGGCGATGTCAACTTCTGTCTCCTGCTGGGTACATTCTCAAAAGAAAACATTTACAAAAGACCATGCACTTACCCCATGCTGCCTACTAGGATACAGAAGACAAGTTTAAAGAATTGGAGATTCACCTCCTCTGACCGCTTTCAAGTCACACCAACCATAGTGCCTCCAGAACAAAACACTAAGGAAAAAACTATCCCCCTCTCACTAGTCAAGGTTGCTAGTGTATTATTACTGTTCAACATTCTATGCTGTCTCTCAACTATACCCATCCCTGGGTCTCATTTCGTAAGCTGCTTGAAAGCTTTTTCAAAAGGAAATATTTTTTTTTCAATTACACGTTCATAACATGCTTTCAAGAAACAGAAACAATAAATGCTAATTAAAAGCAAAGAGATGACTACTGTGATAGAAGAAAAAATACGTAGCAAATAAAAAAGTTTTTTTTTTTAAATCAAAAAAATCATACTTGGGTGTGGACTGCTAAGACAATTTCATAAATACATCCAAATGTTAGAAAATGTGGAGTGGCCATTTAGCCAGACAAGAGGCTAAAGTCAAAGTGTGCCCCTTACCTAGGTCAGCATCCACTAGTCACTCTTCTTCCTTGAACAGTATTCAGGAGTTCAAATGCAGGTTCTGAACCATTTTATAACTTAAATATTTATCATTTCAGTAGCACTTCACAAAATAAATACCATAAAACTCTACAAATCACTGCTACTGTTTCAGTTCTTCCCATATTCTACCTATTCTGCCCCAAAATTTGTATACGCCCTTATATTTTTGAAGGCAACAAACAGGACAGAGTACAAAGATTTTTTTCTTAACTGGAAAACACAATGGAACTTAGATCCTTCACATACTTCAGTATTCCTCTCTAAACATCCCGTAGAGCTATCATAAAGACAGATTAAACACTATTTAACTGTTATGAAAAGCTGACTAATATGTACAGACTAGAAAGTTAATTCATTAATACGAAAGATTTTGTGCTCATTCATCTCAATTTTCTATTGTAGAGGAACTTTCCATAAAAATTGTTTCATTTCAACAGCAACGCAGTCTTTTGTTTCTTATTCACCCTTAGCAATTGTCATCCTCTTCATCTTTATGATCCATAGCTTCGAAAATTGGTATCTCAAACCAACAGGAATTAAAAACTTACACAGATTAAGCTCTCAACAGTAAAAGAACTCGTTTTCCATCACTTAAACTTGTTTTTATGAGTGTTTTTCTAACAACATATGAAGAGGAAAAAGAAGAAAACGAGATATCGATCACCTTTAAAACATCAGAAATCATCCCCACACCAAAGGCATTTGCTTTTCACTGTGCACTTAGGAAGCTGTTGGCTTCTCGAAATGATGACCACTCTGCAGAAACTGGCACCACTATGATTTTTTTGTACTTCGAGGGAGCTCTGCTTACCGTTACATTTTCAGAAGACAAAAGCCTGTCTCTCAGTTGTATGTTATTCTAATGTGGAGTGAAATCTGTTGCACGCTTACTTGATCACTGATGAATAAGGAAAGTAATTGTCATGCAAACAGCTTTAGAAATTACATACAGAAAGTAACACCAGGATGATTGCAATTTTAACTCAATTTTTTTCAAGTCTGAGACAGAAACAATGAAATACAGCAGGCTACCATTAATTAAACAGACTACTTCAGCATAGCAAAAACATCCTTGTGGCAAAACCTCAAGCTGCAAGAAAGAAATTAATCCCGATCTCAGCCGTCAGTATTTCATGGTATGAAATGCTACAAGTAAATTATTTTGTACTGCCAGGAAAACACTGCATATCATAAAATACATAGAACACGTCATAACCCTTCAAAACAATTTACCATCTTCATCCCCTATAACTTGCACTACTGTGCAACTACCATTTGGTCTTGTTTCTCACACTCAAAATTATACTTAAGGGTCCAGATCCTGCTACTAACAGGACATATATAATGTCCTGCATCTCTCAAGGGTACAGTTCAGTGGGTACTGCAAAAGTGCTGGAATAGCCTGAAGCTGCTTGTTAGTCTACAAATATAGCTGCCAAGAAAGTGTTAAAAAGATTAACTATCAGGAGAAATAAACCATGCTTTTCATTAAATTGTATTTCAGTGTAATGGTACAAGAGATACTAAAACTCTCCAGAGCAGGGTTAAAACCAGGTTTTATGGAAGTGGTTAATTAAGAGGTCAGTGATATCCTAGTGTATTTACATCCAGTTTATGGACAGGTTTTGTTTAAGTAATCTATCATCTCGTGTTACTGGTAAACTCATAAAAATTGATAGCAGTTTTTGAATGCCGGCTTTAGCTTTGCTGGGCTGTGTGAGCTAACGTCGGTGGATCCCTGTGTTTCCTGCATACAGCAACAGCCTTCTTCCAAAATTTCTGACAAAGTTACTGAGCTCATGAACACTGAAAACATAGTGATAAAACTGAACACTCAGAAGAACAAATTACACATCCAAAAAAAGCACTGAATCTCTTTAAAATCACTTTCCAAGTTGATGCATCAAGTCTGGCTGGGAGTTCACTTTCTTCACAGCAGCCCACATGCTGCTGGGGTTTGGATTTGCGACTAAACCAGTGTCGGTGAGACACGGGTGTTTTGGCGGTTGCTGAGCAGAGCCTGCACAGTAGCAAAGCTGCCCCTCCAGCAAAGAGGCTGTGGGTGGCCAACAGCCTAGGAGGGGACACGGCCAGGACAGCAGACCTGCACTGAGCCAAGGGCTATTCCATGCCATAGTGTCACGCTCAGCACTGAGGGGAGTGTAAGAAATGGGGTGCGACATTGCTCAGGTAGTACTGCCTGGGTATCGGGTCTGCTGGTGGGATGTGGGGAATGACTTCTTTTTTGGGGGGGGGTTTCCTCTGTCCTATTATTCAATTGTCTTATTTCAGCTCACAAGTTTTCTTGCTTCTGTTCTTTCTATTCTCTCTTTTTTGGGTGACCACAAAAGTCTCCATCCAGTTACATACACTGTTCAAAGAAATTCAAACCATCTGCAACCAGAACTAAAACAACGCATAGCACATCACCAAAGGGGCTAGAAAGCATGTTCTAATACAACATATGCTACAGAAGAGATATATTTTTCACTTCAGTTACAGACATTCAATGCAAGTATCTGAATGAGTAACTATTAGCTTTTCAAAGAGATTTAGAGTGGAACACTGCAACATGCTCCGGTGAGATGAAGGTTTAAACCCTTTCTTGGCTCTATCCACATGTGAAGTCCCATTGATCTCAAAATAAATGAGCACCAACAAGAACTGATATCAACAGCATATACTTAAATTATTCTCTAAGAACTGGGAATACTTGATAAATTTAGCAGAGTTGCAGCCAGGGGCAAAAACTTTGCAATATTGGAAGTACGCTGTGAAGCAGAAATGATGTATCCACACCAAATAACCCCTCTTTCCATGATTCTTGCTTGTTCTCTCCCTTTACTACATTTAGGAAATCGAAGTGATTTAATGTAAAACAGCAAAGATGGAAAATTGACTGCAACTCTTAAGAAAAAGCCTAGGAGGCTAATGAACCATTATGGTAAAAGCTGAATAAGCTGAGATCCTGAAAAGAAATTGGAGGTGTATTTTAGATATGCATGAAGACGATCAAAAAACCATTTCACATAGATTGCTATGTGCAAGTAGGGCACTTTCTTTAATCTTATCCAGCTATACAACTTAAATGAAACAAACCTTTAATTTGACTTTCAAAAGCATTTAAGCATTTTAGAAGCTGCCTCGAAGAAAGCCAAATAATGTTCCTGGAGGTATTTCAAGCTAATTTTTAAAAGCCAACAGTTTCAGTTATTAGAAAACTAGGCTCAGCTATTTCCTCGGGGAAGGGGGAAAAGAGCAAAAAACCAAAACTCTTTCTCATCAGGTTGAGCCAAGTAAAATGAAGGTGATTATTACAGATATTGAAGTATCTGGTTAAAAGAGAACTTGGAGCCCTCTGTTATCTCAGGACCTGAAGTTTCCCCACTCACACATACATATCACAAGGAAGTTCAGCTACTGCCAGCAAGATTTATAATGACGATCTTAATTCTGAAAAAGAGTGTATCAGAGCCAGTGGTTGTAGAAAATTACAGACCCTCATTCTGCAAACAGATTTTAACCAAACTGAGACTACTCGTGCACATAAAAGTAAACCACAGATGTACTTGCAAGATCAGGGCCTGACTGACCCAAAAGTAATAAAGAACAGAGCTATCTAAAAAGCTCCTTTGGATCTCCTGTAAGTGCTTGAACCTACAGACATTAAAAGACATCAAAACAGCACTAAAATAGGGTCTTGCTGGGAGAAAGCAAGGAGAAAAAAAAACAAAAAACACCCACACAAACTAAACCAAGCAAGACAGGAAAAAGTTTGTCTCATTATCCAGAAAGGACTGCTATGGTATAATCACAAATATTCTTTGGGACACATTATCAAGAAAATTCTAGAAGTTTAACAACTATGTTTTGATTAGCTTGTCCCATATACCACCAGACAAGACTGAGACTATTTTTAAAGCACAGAACAGGCACCTATAATTAAATTTCCAAGTTCTCAAAAGCATTCTCAAGAGGCACTTGTTTTTTGTTAAAGAAATGAATCACACATTTCATATCTTGAAATAAAAACTGCAAATGTTTCATAAAATTAATTATTTAGAAGAACTGAAGTCAAGTGTAACCCAAGTTAAATTTAAGGCAAAGACAACACAAATGTTTGTCTTAATATTAGAGCAGTTAAGAAAAGAATAAATGTTTCAGAGCAAAATGAGATAGTCTGACTAGATTTTTTTGTAGCCTGCATATTTTTTCAACTATTTTATAAAGTTTCTAGCTGCTATTACAGTATAACAACAACAACAAAAGTGATTTTAGATACCAATTATTTATTATACTGCCTGAATACTAGGGTAACTGTTTCTTATTTTCATGGGAGTTAAGATTAAAAGAGCCTTCTAGGTAAGGCAGTATCATTGGTTAAACAAACATACCGTTGAAAAAACTAGACAAGCTTTTAAACCAAACCATCTGCAATTCTGAAATCAATTCAGCAACTTTCAAAGCTGCTTTCAAAGATAAACACAAGTTCAGGAAAATTGCTTAGCCTTTATTTAGATACATATCATTTTAACCACCTTGAAAAGAAAAGCTGGTACCCACGGAGCAGGAGTGTAGGTGTACCCTCTCAGTCTGCAACTATTTGTCATCTAGCCTATAGGAATCAGCAATTTCACTCCTTTCAACTCAGACGTGAGTCATTTGATTCTGTAACTAAATAAAGTAGGATATAATGTACCATGCAACACACCAGAGTCAAGAAAACAAGTCTGTGTGCTTTAATTTCCTTCAGTACCAGTACTGAGGCAAATGGAAGTGTGCTATCACTGCAGAGCAGAGTTTGTCGGTGGTGCCACGCCAGGCTTCACAACTGCCAGTACCACTCACTAACTTAGAAACAACATTTTAAATAGCTGAAAGTCTTACAGTTAAATGATCATTTTTAAGAGTGGAATTTCATTCTTACACACCACTTCCTTTATTCCACCTTTATCTGTGTGGAACAGCAGTGTCATCCAATGGTCTGACAGGTTAAACCATATTGTATATTTTTTTAGAAACCTCCAGAGAGACTCCTAAGCCACATTTCTTATTTATAAGTCTGGAGTTAGAATTTGAATGCACATGAGCCAGAATATCTGCCTGTACAGAAGATTGCTAATACTCAATTTAGAGTTTATAATAGCAACTAACGACTGGAAGAGAACTGAGATACTCCAGTGTTAGAGTAAGAAAGATGACAACTGTCTTTTAATAGATACAATAAATTCAGTATCAGAAAATAATTTAGTAAGTTTAGAAAACAGAGTTTGATTGCAGTCAACCATGCTCTGATTAGCTACAAACTTTTCAGATACTAGCACGTCACCATATTTTATTTACGAATCATCAACATTCAAATGATACCAACTATCAAACAGGTAACCACAGAGCACTGACCACAGAAAATTCAAGCATGGCTGAGTTAAACCAGACCCAGGCAGCTTGTCTGATAGTGCAGAACATCTTTTTCCGAAGCACTTCTAGATTTAGCAGTGTCTTCTGTTTCCTTTTTCAATATTAAGAACTAGGAAGTGGGCAGCCCAGCAAGGGTAGGTAGAGGGGTACATAGGTGACCAACCCATTCTCCTGTGTGGAGGGGACACACACCCTGGCAAATATACTGTGCCAATGGGGTATTCTTGGAATTCATTTATGCCAAATGGTGGCAGCACAGAAATGAAGAGGTTATACACGCTAAGGTGTAAACTGGAAGACATCTAGATACCTTGGCATACACCTCTGCTTGGAGTAATTATCAGTAATGATAAGTAGGACATAGTCCATAAGCATTTAATGTGGCATTAAAGCATTAATATGGCTTCCCCCCCCCCCCCGACCTAGTATGCAAAAAGGTATGCTAATATCTTGGAATTACTTTAGAGAGAGAGAATCCTTATCCACATTTGCACCTTCTGAATGTGCAATAGGAAGCCAGGGAATGAAGAGCTTTGTCTGAATGATCCAGACAAACTGTTCTGTTCTGAGAGGCTGGAATTCAAATCCAGTTCCATTCTAACTGAGAAGCTGAGCTTGTACCATCCTCATTTTCACTTTCCCTTGTCATTCTTAACTCCCTACGTTACACCTCAATATTTAAAACCTTCTGGACAGAATACCTGAGACTGACTATGCAGGAAAGCAGAAATACATTTTCTACCCAATTCATTCATAAGATATAGTATATATGTACCTTGTATGCTGCAATTTTTTGATTTTTTTCCCTGAAAGATGGTAATTTTTCTGATCATGCAAAAAGCTGGGTTAATCTTCAGCAAACACAGACAAATATATACATTTTGTGTACATACTCTCTTCAAATCCAGGCTCACTATGTTATGCTGGAGACTTGCAGAAACTAGAATATACTTAAAGGTACTTCTGCATTAAAGAAGAGATGGTAAATGAGGCATCCAGAGTGTTACTGTAATCCTCACATCCTAAATGCAAAATAAAATGTCTCCCAAACCAAAAGGGTTGCAGATGGGGTATCAGAACACCAACTGCAATTTGAGATTCTGAACTCCAGATGCAGCCCAAACAGTGTGAACAGAAAGCAAAGCGAACTGCAGAATAAAGAAAGATATAAAGACTCACAGACGATTTATGAACCCAAGAGAAATCCATAAAAATTGCAAAATGGGATTGAAATGGGAAGAAAAAGCCTAATAATTAATGCGCAATAATGTGTATGAATGTAACATTAACATTCCTTGAAAGATTTTGGAGTATGTATCTCAAAGACCATAAAGTTCACCATTGCAACCTATATAGGAATGCCACCTTTCAATGTTTTTCTTACAAAGTTTTCCTTACATATAAGATATATTGAGACAGAGCATATTGAATAATTTAGCCACAGGCAGAATCCCATATAGGTTTATGTTTTACAAAGGGAGTGCCATATCATAGCTTGATTGCCAACAATTTTAGTGATACTGCAAATTATACCTACACTATAATAAAATACATTTGAGCACATTAATGTAAATTCCCAGACAGAGCCTATATTCTTCTAACCTTTGTAAGATGCAGGACAGTAAAGAACTAAGTATGGAAAACAAATGTGAAAGTAACTGTTGATTCATCAATTTTAAGTTACCATAGCTTATTTAAAAGACCTTTAATCAATTCAGAAAAATCCTTTTCAACTAAAAAAAAAAAAGCTTTACCTTTTTTTCTGTAGTATACACATGTTGGTTCGAACTTGGCATCTCTTTTTTAGAGCTTCAGAGGGCTTTTCAGAAGTATTACTTTGTTTCCTCCCAAATGCCAAACAGGTATTTCCCGTAAAGGGGATAATTTTTATTGATCTAATTGTTCTAACTGCTGTTCACTTTCGAACACATATTACAGTTAAGCACAAAGACCTACAATGAACTGTGAAGAAAGTGACTCAAAGTTCTGCATGCAACTGATTTGTACGGAGCACTTCAAAAATCCTGTTATGTATTTTAAAAGTACTGTATGTAGTATTCAACTGAATACCCTGTGGCATTAGTAACTCAAGTCTCAAGCCTGTACTAGAAAAGACATTAGAAGACATTTGTATGTAGCATCAGTCAGTCAAAACCACATGAAGTTAGGAATTATAACAGGTATCTTAGCCCCAGATCTGCAGATGTGCAAAGGAATAAACTTAAATATTTATCCAGAATTGCAGGGGGCAGTCTGTGCTTTGAAACTGAATGGATCACTCTTAACAATGCAGTCGCTAATGTTATATGCAATTTAAGAATGCCACTATTGGTGAGCCTGATTGCTCTGAGTAACCCTACCTAATCTATTTAAAAGAAACATGAGAGAATACAAAAAGTATTTCTAAATATTCCTTTTTGGTTTTTTGCTTATTTCCTGATGTTCCCTTTTCCATAAATGTGTTTGATTAAAAGCATTTACTTTCATGACAAGGACTCGATTTGAAAAAGTACCACCGGCAGTGAAGTTTCACCTGCAAATCCCAGTTCCAGAGCAGACACCAACTTGCCCTAGAGCCCCTTACCCCAACCGCAAATGGGACAGCTGTTGGAGAGCATACCAACAATGGGAAAAGTGGAAAAGAACAGGTCCTGACCCAACCATATCAATAAAAAGCAGTGACATGCAGATCTGATCAGTCTCACTTAACTGTAGCTTTGCTAACTTCTAGCAGTCACTAAGTAAATTTAATATATTCTGGAGTCCTGGATTGCAAAGTCACACACACATCATGACTGATAACATTTTTTGTCACTGTATTTATGCTTCAGAGTCCCACAGTAAGCTGCAATGGCTATTTATCTTCATTCCACCTCCTTAAGGCACCCACTGGTGAGGAGACTGATCAGCTATTTGATTCCCTGAGTGACGATCTTTCCTGCCATCAGAATCAGTGGGAGCTGCCATCACCAAGTGAAGCAATTGACTAATTTACAAGTACTTACCTATACCACAGTTCTGTACTAAGCACTAATAAATGCATAGACAGGCTTCTTTCAGTGTCCAGACTGCTCAATGTGCTCTCCACAGTGTGATCTAGGCATGTTCAGTCACTGTAAAAATACAGTCTACCCAGACCAACAGGCTAATGTATAAAAAGGAGCTTTTTCCCCACACAGTGGAAGCAGCTGATGCCCTGTAAGGTTTCTCATTGTGTTCAGAACCCCACCCATAAACGCAGATCTCTTCTGTATGTTATCTCATTTAACATACTGTTTCCAACCACTGCAGTTTGAGCAAATCCCTCAAGAAAATGAATAATAAATGGTTTTCTCAAAAGCATTTACAGAAGACTGTTAATACTATATATTTAAACCTTATTTAACAAATGTAAACAAGATTACTTTGCTGCATGGCAACAGAATGCTAACTTGCTTCCTTTAACAAAGTTCATTCAGGATGTATACAAGTATACAAGACAAGAAAAATTAACTTAAAGAGCTATCTGCAATCCTATTGGTAACAAACTGAAAGATCTTAAGAATTACTTTTATTTTTCAGACCAGAAGAAACATAGAGCAACATACGTGGTGTTTCCAAGTTACTATAAACAAGAACTAAAGCTAAGACAATGCCCAGCTGGATGCAAAGAAAGCCTACAGATCTGATGCTACTTCTAAGTAGCTTACACGGTTTGGGTTGCAAGGGGGGACCTTATAGATCATCCAGTTCCAACCCCCCTGCCCTGAGCAGGGCCACCTCCTGCCACACCAGGTTGCTTAAAGCCCTGTCCAACCTGGCTTGACCACTTCCAGGGATGGAGCATCCACAACAACTCTGGGCAACCATCCTCATAGCAAATAATTTCTTCCTAAAGTACCTGGTGTCTGTCACCTGTCCTTATTCCCACTTAGGCAAAATAATGAAAAAAATCCTATCACTCTGTCCAAAGATCCAATACTTATTTCGCTTGTGATGGCTGTAGCTACATCATGGACTGGACCTCCAGGAAGCAATGAAGTGTGGAAACACCAAAACAGACTAGTTTGATACACTAAATATAAGCATAGCAGTATTTGCAAAACCAGAGACTAGCTTGATGGAATTACGTACAAACGAAGCGTTAGTTCTTTGCACTTATTCAGTGTCGTGCTGGTAGGCTTAGTCTTATTATAACACACCTATGACACAGGGGAAAAAAAAGAACATTGTAAGTGGATAATGAATGGGAAGACACATTAGACTACTTATCCATCCCATGAGATTACCATTCCCAGCCATTTAAAATGACAGTTTAAATGGCTCAGTGTTGTACTGCTATGCTATTTAGTCCAATCGAGCACTTGATGTTTAGCATACAAAATTCGCAGGGCAACCTTCTCTCTATTTTTGCTTATTGCTTTCTTGCATTATGTAAAATATCGAGTAAGAGCTCTTCCGCTGATGGAGCCAGTGCTACGCCACTACTCATCTGAACTTAACTCAATATATATTTCATAAAATATATCCATTTTGTTATCATTAGGTAATTCCAGAGGCATGACAGACATTTCAAGCCATCATTAGCTGATCTTGAAATTCCAGCTGGTTGCTAAATGGAAATAAGCCTGATTCTTCTACAAAGACACTCATGGGCAGACTGTTTGCTTAAAAGAAACACAATAATTAATATAGTGGGATCTTTTGCATAGTGTTCAAGTGGGGAATGGAATCTCTGGAACAGCATGGTCGGTTGCTGCTCAGTTGAGGGTCAGTAACTCCATCACAAGGGTCCTTGCAATGGCATCTTTAGTTGGATCAGGTGAGACTGCCTGAGCTATTGCTTTCCTGAATTCTTATAATCCAGCTGGCCTGTGGTCCAACAGTATTCCAGCATTTGAATGACCCATTGCCATTAGTTATCTTAAACTACATACAAAACATCTCCCAAACACTGTAACTGGCCTGTGTGACCATTCCTGCAGCTGCAAGAATAGTTTCTAGTGGCTATTTAAAAATATCTGTGTACACTATGGTAAAATCTGCAGCAAGAATCACATATGAGGGTTTCCAAGACTGCCACATGTTCTGCCCAAGGAATTATCAACACATCTCAAGCATGCAGGTAGTGCCTATTTGTAGTGGTCCACATGTACAGTAGAAGCTCCATGGGACTGTCCAAATTCCTCATCTGAGGAGCTCTTTTAACAAGTAGTGAAGGTTTGCTGTGAAGGTGGCCATGTCATCTTGTCCCAGTGGGTCTCCAGCCCAGATATTGTCGTCTCCACCAGCCACTGTCTCCTCTGTGTGGAGGCCAGCTGGGAGGTTCCTGGACTACTTAGGGCAATGAGACAGTGTGCACAGAGCTCTAATGCCCAGCTGCATCACAATTGTAACCATATGGCAAACATGAACTTCATCTTTATGCCACAATTATACCTGGAATCCCAAAGATGTTACCACACCTTTTCCTAGATTTCCCAGTCACAAAACCCAGCTTCAATGAGAATTACCAAGATGATTAAGTAATGAAATCCTTTTTTCTTCTTGAATGCACAAAATGGCTAGGAAGTTTTCTGTGACTCTCAGACACTCTTCCTATTATTTTCCTATCTAAACTAGAATTATTCCTTTATCTCCTATGCAGCATAACAATTTAACATTCAGTTACTTGAAAGTTGCATTGTGATGAAAACTGCAAGGCTTAAAACATCAAACTGAGACCATATTACAAGTTTACACAGTTTGCATATCTTTGAGCTCTATTCAATGTTCCTATTTTAGGCTGTAAGTATCTCTGCTAAGCTTTGTCTTATTTTTGAGTTTATGGGTTCTATGGTTTTGGAGTAATTTTTTTTTTCTTGTTAGGCTTATTTGCTCTGTCTTTACCACTTTATTTAAGCAATCAATTTATTATCACTTTACTTAAAATGTTGGTAGAGTTTTATTTTAATTAACTTCTGTACAAAATACCAGGACAAGGAGAATAAACAGTGGCTCCTGTGATTTGGAATGACGGAGAAAACAAGTTTGTTGGTTTTAGGTTGGGAATATTTGTTTTAAATCTGCATCACGCACTCTTTTTGATATAGCTTAATAAAAATTCTAGCACCTCTAAAATATCAATCACAGAAGAGTAGATCTGAATATACTGAGTCCAATCCTGCAGAGTGTCAAATGAAAACACTCCATACAGGAGGCTGAACTGACCACTTTTCATCCAGCTGCTGTAATATTATTAGCTGTATTTGTCCCTATCTGAATAATAGCTAGATTTATTCTGCAGACAAACATTAGCATTTTTCTCTCTTATGGTTTTTAGCCTCCTATTCTACAGAAGAGAATTAAATGAAAGAAAATCTGCTTGTCTTCAGGCAGTCACAATCACCTCTATAATTCTATAAATATCCTCTGCACAATAACTCATGGCGTATATAAAAGCAATGACAAGGTCACTTACTATGAACAATTCATGATCGGTTACCCTGGCAACAGAAATGTGTGGCAACAAGGGAAAAAGGCACAGTAAAAATTATAGGATGTTTCCATTATGTAAGTGACTCCTGTGATTTCTCCAGAAGGGTTTACCTAAAAAGTCTCAGCCTCCAGATGTTTCTCACTTTCTCTAGTTTCGCACCAATAGGAACTTGGCTTCTTTCAGTGAAGTCACTGTAAATTTATACTAGCAGAAGTGAAAAGAAAACCAAATATGTGACTGGTAAGGAATTTCATTCTATTTTAAACAATGTTGTTTCAAAATCTAGCATGAATTTGATGAATCTCTGTGGGCAAATATCTCCTTAGGAGTTAGAATTCCTAGTTAGAATTCACTACTGGTTACGCATCATATATAGTTCACTCTCAATTGATATTCCCTACTTTGTCATCTTTCGATTAAGCATCAATTGCTAATTTGCATGTCACAATGGTTTTCCAAGTTTTCAATAGGATTGTGCAATTAATGTATTATTTTAGGGCTTTAGAAATTGTCTAACTGGAGGTTCAGAAGAAGCAAAGGTTTTCTGGAAAGTCCATAGTGCCGGAATGCCTTCTCCATTCTAAATCAATCTCTAAAGCTGAAGTGAGCACCACAGCAGAGGTTTTATAACAACAATAGGTAGTCAGCATTTCACTGATCGAAATTCCACCTTGACAAGTACTTTGCCAGCAATAACCATGCTTCTTCTGAATGATATAATTAAAACAGATTCCACAGTAGGTACACATGCGTCTTGCTCTATCAGAATGGGAATGGTGGTCGTGGGAACACATAGTTACACCAAGTCTAAGTACAGAAGACTAGATGACAAGAGATAGATCACAAGCCACTCACATCCTTCACTGCAAACAGCAATACTTCTGAGGTACCCCAGAAAGAAGAAGAACCGATAAAGTAGTAGAGACCAGAGTTAGAATCCACACGAGTCATGGTTACTGTGCTGTAAAAATCCCTCTTCTGTATTTGAGAAAAGACAGACATGAATCCATCACTAGCATATATAAAGCACTATGATCCTTGCAAATCAGGAAGCAAGAGTTTGCACCCTCTATCAATCAGTACTTTTGTGTCTCCAAGACACCTACCATGTCAAACGCATACTACTGAAGAAGGCATAGGCACCACTTTAAGTGCAGACCTACAGATACCATAGACTGTACGCCTTCCAAAGCTGCTATTGCATACTCTGCCTTGGCCAAGTGTACCTTGAAACTTACAGGGAATTAATAATTGATCTACGGATAGCAAGAATAAAAATGCTTTGTGGTATGATCTATTTTGAAATTATGTGGAATATAACATCTTAATTTCTAAAAGCACCTGATACTGCCATAAAGAGGCATGAGGACAATTAGATCTTGTCATGTAAGAAAGCAACTATCTGTAAATGAGCATTGCTGGTTAGCATCAGACTCACTGTCCCAGTACCTTCAGATAAGAATTTCTTAATTTTCTATCAATGCAGACTGTTTCCAGCCTTTTATTCAGCTTTAGGAAGGTCTGCAATTCAAACTGAGTTCTGCACATCAAACCAGCATTAATCCTTTCAATACAGCACTGCAAATCCCCGAGCTTACAGAAATTTATTGTTTTACCTTACCTGTAGAGTCCAATACTGAAATATGACTTTGCAAACAAATGGCACAAAGAAGAATTTTGCCTCTATTGCTTCTCAATGGCTTCTCAGCAACTTTAAAGATGCCATTAAAGTAATGTTTCTAATTGCTGTGCTTCAAATTTGATCTGAGATCTATAAACTGTGTAGTAGGAGAGATCTCTATAGAGGGTGAATTTACGGAAGGTTGTCCAAAGAAAAGGAAGAACTGACAAAGCAAAAATGCAGAGAGAGAAAACGGCTACATACACACAGGTTAAGCTATTTTAGGTCCTAGAGCACACAGGATAGGACCAAAACAACACAAAATACCCATAGAAAGAGGTAACCACGACTTCCACTATACTAAAATGAAACTGAAATGAAATCAAAGATGTTACTATTGGCAGAAAAAAAAAATCACACCTGACAGAAAGAAAACCGTAACAAAACCAAAACTGGCTTCAGCTTTTCTTCCTGTTTGTTTAACTTGGAAGGATTAGACTAATGTTCAGAAAAAGGAAAAACACAGAAATTGTTACTTCAAATCCAAAAGAAATGTTGAATGAATTACTATGGCATTAAATCATTAAATCACACTATTAAATCTACATCAGTTATGCTAAATGGCAGTAATGTTAATTAAATTATAAGAGCACGCCTAATGAGATGTAGCAAAAAAAAGTAAAACAACTTGGGGTGAAACTCTTAAATGAGTCCATATTCTCAGTGTTTGTTTTTTTTTTAAACTACATGGGAATTTATACTGAAGATCCAGATCAGAAATAAAAAGCAGCTATTCTGATCGTTTCCTAAATAATACTCAATTTGAAAATAGATGCCATGTGATGCCTCTACAATTTCCAGACAGACAGGTTTTACTGCTTAAAGACAGAACAAAACGTAAAGAGCACCAAAAAAGAAAAGTGAAGGCAAAGGCAATAACTGAATCCCTAAACATACATTAACCATCTGAGCCACTATGTTATTCTCAAAATTGTACTGATTTGTTTCTAAGAGCTTTTACAACCAGCAACCTTGTCCAAATTAAGAATGCTAGGAGAAGATTAAATTTAACTTTTCAACAGCAGTTTTCCCCACCTTGTTCAGCAGATGAATAAGATTATTTATTTTATGCTTGTCATAAAGTGTGAAACTACCCAAGCCTCTGTAACATAACTGCAATGTTGATCCCTTGTATTTCAGACAAAAGAGACACAAAAATGAAACAAGAACTGCCTAAAAATCTCCTAAAAGCTCTGTATCTAGAAGGAAGAAGAAACTGGTTTTTTTTTAAAAAAGTGGTTCTTAAAATGTAAGTCTATTCATTATTAGGAAAGGACTGACTCTTAACTCCCAAACTCCTGAGCTACACAGACTAGAATTATTAGTTCTTTGTATTTCTATTTGCAAGGTTTGCTACCTCTCTGCAACTTGTGTCAGAGATGCCACACTTTCACATCACAAAAAGGACTCCTAAAAATAGGCTTGTTTTCCCATTACCAGAAGACAAAGCAGAAGGGGAGAAAAGCCCTCAGATTGCCTGCTAACCTCGTGGGGTTTTTTCTGTATCATTCTCCTAAAATTCTCCATCAATAGTATACAATTGCAAGGACTTGATGTCTAGATCATGCCTGCCCTTTTGAATATCAAAGAGCAAGCCCATGGAATGTCAAAATTCCCTTTCGCCTCTTTCACCAATACGAAAATCACAAAATTTAAATAATCAGAAGATGTATCAGACCTGTTCAGTCACATGATTCACTTTATCAAAATGCAGCTTTGGTCTTCAACTGTGGAAGGAGATAGGAGTTTCATCTCCCCCTACTTAAGAATTTTTTTAATCATCTACTGTTTCATCAAATACCTATAAATCCAAATTCTCTCCTGGTCTTTTCAAACTATTTAATATCAGATATAAGTTCTTTAGATACTATAAATTGCATTTTCTCTGTCAAAGAAAGAAAAAAAGAAAAGAACACAAGTTTTCAACTATTTACTACTGTCAAATTGAATCCAAAGTGCTAGAGTCAACAAACAAAATCAGTATCTTCCCTTTGTTTTCTCAACCATTTTAAATGTCATTCCTGGGTCCATATTTAATAGTGAGTTCTGCAAAACAAGCAAGGTTCAGTTTCACTTTTCCCTTATGTATCAATGCACATAGTCCTAAAGGCACATTATAGATACTGCCTTCAAAATTTTCAAGCATGCAAGAAACATCTAGATCTTTCTTCTTTTGTCTTTAAAATATTGGGGAAATATTTTCCGTAGACGCTTTTCTTTGTCATGCTAATAAGCCATCCTGGTCAATAGGTTCTTGCAGTGTGAGGCATTTGCAGCATTACAGCAGACTTCACACTGATAAAAAGCCACACCGAAAACACATCACAAAACACACAATCATCTGTCACTATAAGTTATCCAATTGTAACTACAGGGGGCATTTTTAAGCAGGCAGAATGTAATTGCCTACTTGGAATTCTGCCAAGACACTGGAGCTAATTATTTTTTAAGGATGAATTTAGTGCTTGCATGAAAGCTGATGGATCAATAGCAAAAGAAGATGAAGTCAGTTTATTCACAGCCTAGGTATGGTGCTAGCTGTGGTGATGCAAAGCTCCCTGCTGTGCCCTGACAATATACCATTTTCCTAAAATTGGAGGGGGATATGCATTAGAGACTGCTGAACAACCTCTGCTTTTCATAGAAACTACCAGCAGTGAGCATGAACACGTGTACCTACCAGTCCAGACCCAAAATAGTGACCAAACTACAGTCTTTCAGCCAGAAACTACTGTCTTATCTTGCCAGATTTCAAACTAGTGACTTACACTCTATATTATATCTATTTATTAAAAGGAGAATATTAAATTTAAACATGTCTAAAGTACTCATTTAGCACTAAAGGACAGTGCTAATAATATTATGTCAAACTGACCAAACTAGCCTGTATTGTATTACTGATCAAGATGTAAAAACAGTTTCTAAGATTTCTCTGCTGGCTGTTAAATGTTTTAGAAGACCGAGTATCAGAAGGAAAAACTAATTCTACTCTGAGCTGCACAGTATTATAGCCTAAAAATAGGCATCCTGCATGGGATGCACCTCTCTCTTCTTTCATGATTTACTGACTGTTCCGCAAGAGTCACATTGGTATTATGAAGCAAAGGCAAAAAACTAACTCTCCCTATAAAAAAACAACAACAAAAAAAAAAAAACCACCACAAACCCAAAAAAAAACCCACCAAAAAAAAATAGCAGGTGTAGATTCTGGCTTAGCAGCCTTGTCACACCACCACCATCACTCATGATCACTTTGCAGCCACCCAAAGCATATGTATTTTTTTAGACGATAAGGATTCCTCTACAGATTTAATACTGTAGCTCCAGTATTAAATAGTAAAACTAAAAGGACACACAGACACTTAGTCATCTACATGTCTGTGTAAAAAAAAAATATAGGTTATGTGTATGTTAATATACATACACACCCCATCCCTGTCAGATGCATAGTCAGCACAGGTCAGATAAACAAAACCAAAAGCAACATTGTAGATGCTGGAAAATTGTTTTGTTGGTTTAGTTGTAGATAGAGAAGGTTTTTTATTTTCAAAAGTTTTAAGTGCTTTAAACAAAATACAATCTACAGCATAAGTAAAAGTTTTTCAAATAAAAACATTCTCTGAATTAACATTGCAAGTTCTACAGTCAGAACTGGTTTTTTCCTGTTACAGAAATAACGTGAGCAGAAAGACCTTCAAATCCAAATCAAGGAGAAAAGATTAAATAACAAAAGCTAAGCATCAGACTAAGCTTGTGTGTTTTGTTCCAAAATGCAATGTTACAATTCTTCTATGTTAGAATTAAGAAGAGAATCTAGAAAGTGACATTGAATAAAATAAAACTGACTGTACAAAGCAGAACCATATGGACAACAAACATTGTGATTAACAAGGTTTAAATTCAGTATCTTTACGGTCACTGCACAGACCTCAACTGCTCAAAGACAAGGCATAAATAAGCGACAGTATTCTTCATCCACTGTGAAGAAAATCAGCAAGATGGAACCATGAAACAAATTTTGCAAGTGGCTGATGTAACTAGACAGGAGTTGGGTATTAACGGTTATGAATCCTGCCCCAGATGGGATCTCTGGATGGAAATTAGAGGCAAAATATCCAAACACAGCACTGATGTAGCACAGCTCTTCTGAGGCTTGTGCATGAGATTAATACCTGCCATGCAAGGGGCAGGGGTCTAGTTCTAGATCCTCCAAAACCAACTGAGCAATTTCTCAATTAATCCACCTAGAAGAGGAGGGACTTGGTAATATTTGCTTACTTGTTAAAGGCAGTGTGAACATTCTATTTTGTCACTAGTTAAAGAGAGAATTTAGGGACTCCTTCTGGAGTTTCTCCTCTTTCAGGCAGAGGCACAGCAGAGACAGGAAAGCAGCAAAGCCCTGCCTCCTCATTATTATGGCTTGGGGGACACAGTTGCCCTCTGGTTTTCATTTTCTCAGCATTCAAGGGGCACCCTTTCTTCTGCACCACTTGTCTTTGCTTTGCCAAGGTATGGGTACCTTGGCAAAGCACCAAGTCAGAAATGGCAATGGATCTAAGCTGGATCTAACTTGGTATCCATTTCGTACCCAATTCAAGAGAATTAATTAGGCAAGAGTGGAAGAGCTGGAGGTAAGCTCTCTGTCCTCACATTTTCCTCTTCACAGCCTCTTACTCTGGCACTAACACTTTTTACAAAGGCAGTGCTGTCTTCTCCCATCGCAACACTGAAAACTCCACAAAATTTACCATGCAGGATGGCTACAAAATACAAATAAGCAGTTTTAAAGTTCAATAGTAAAGGACAGAGGAAAAAAAGGAAAAACAAAGAAAAAAAGAAAAATTACCTCTCTTCATCCTACAAAACAATTCAACATTGCCATTGCAGAATCTGTCTGCTGTTTTCTTCCAGATTTTGTTTCTGATTTGTGTTACAGTTGGCAGTCACAAATTAATCAGTCATTTATGTGACCTTTGTACCCAGTTACAGATCCATTTTTTTGCATTTATTTTTTGATGCAAGATATTTTGGCAACAGTTTCAGTTAAATTCTACTCCACAATCATGCCACTATGACATCTGTATCCTAGTTTTTCAATTCACTTATTTTGATTCTTAAAATATAAATGCCGGTTTCCTTTAAATAAGCTCCGAGAAAAAGAAATTGCAAGCATTTAAAAACAAGTTCCACAGAATT